>CM048646.1:21282500-21882500 GCA_026413185.1 Pueraria montana var. lobata
TCTAGCTTTTAAGATTACCTTAAATGTCATCACATTGAACAAGGAGATCATCCCTCCTGATGTTGAAATAACATATCCATCAATTTTTGCCAAAGCAAGACATGAAACCGGGTTTCCACATTTCACATTTGAAAAGTCATTGATCATAAATTGCGGGCCATCCTTTGGTTGCCACAATTTAGGGCAAAATTATGTAGTAGCCTACAAGCAATAATTACATTATTATGAAAAAAATAATCTCCAAAATTAAACTTAATGGTTAATAATAACACACCAAAAGAGAGGGGAATAAAAAGAAGAAAATAAAATGATATCAAAAGAAAGTGAATACAACATTACCTTGCCATCCAAGTTAAAGCCATTAAGTGACCAGCGCTAAACTAGATGAATACCATTTGATGCCAATGCCATAATGGAATTTCCCGCATTATTATAAGCTAGTCTTACAATCTGCTTCATGTACAATTAATTAATGATCATTTCTTTATTGTATTAATCTAATTGTCCTGTTAGTAATTATTTTGAATATTTCATTTTATAGTTTGAAGACACACACGTGCACACACATACACATACACACAAAAAAATCTTATGTGGATTACAACTTCCTTTTCGATATTGGTATAAGTAGTTGATATGGTTGTAACTTGTAATATGCTAGCATATTTATCATCAAATACCTCTTTTACTTCGGAACACATAGGGAGGTTCAAGAATTGGCACTGAGATGGTGTGTACATCTCAAATATATTCTTTATATCAATTGAATAAGGTTTTGCATTCCCCAAAACTAAATTGCAGCCTCTCTATAAAAAAATGTTGAGATGTTAGTTCAGCTGAGTAATATTATAAGATTCCAAAAAAAAAAAAAATCAAGAAAACATAGTCTACTCCAAACAATAAAAAATAGCATATATAATGAAGTTTCCTTGAAACTATATTTATCAAAACCTATTAAGACTAAGATGACAGGATCTTTCATGGCATTAGACATATCTCTAACAACCAAGTTATTAGCTCAAATTACCATCTAAGAACAGTCACAATATTTCATAGATATAATTCAGAATTTTTGGCTGAACGATAAATCCTTCTAAATAGTATCCGGAGGCAAGTTTTTAAATAATGGTCTGCAACTACAATTTTAGCCACAAATCACAACCTCAAGGTTTTTGGACTCATAACAATTGCAGCTGCATCTTGTCAACAATTTCCCATGGCATCAAATATCTTGATAAAACTACAATCGCAACCGAAATTTAAACCAAGCAGGATTCTATCAAACTCACAAATAACAATAGTATATTTTTCATTATGCAATATCACACACAGATGAAAAATCTTCAATTAGTAACCAGTATAGGTTGAAGGTTTCATCAAACTAACCTCATCAAAATCCATACTTGGCCTTCCATTGGTTGAAGGGTTCCACTCCATAGTTGTTCCTAAAGAAAAAAGGCCACATCATACGGCCAGAGCTACCATGAAATAGTTAATTAGGTGACCAAATTAAAATATTGCAAAAATTAAATTGTTTTTTCAAAAATTGGGAGCTATAGCAACCGATGATAGACAAGCATCCAATTGATTGCCTAACGAACATATCAAAGCCTATACTTGAATTTATTGGAGCAGACCTATGGTTAGGAATTATTGTTGTCCATTAAAAGGTCTGGTTCTTGACCAGGATTTTGAAGCCGCTGCCATTTTAAGCTAACAAATGGAACAGTAAATAAGTTTTCTGTGTAGCAGAAATGCATATCCAAAAATCAAGAATAACAGTAAAAGGAATAAACAACTAGCCTATGAAAATGTGAAGACAAGGCAACTATGAATGAATGACTAGCATATCAACTTGGAATTATGAAATTAAGAAAATAGAGTGAAACATTTCATTGAGAAGATGGCGTAGCCTGTGACTTTCAATGACAGGAAATTTTAGCTTTCCACCTAAAAGAGGATCTTGAATTATAATTTCCTTAAGTTCAACCATCAAATTCTTCCTCGCAGAATTTGCATCTTGATATGTTGGTTTAAGTTCCCTGTTTAGGACCAACAAATTAGAAAATAAATAAATAAATAAGAACAAAAGGGTAACCTTGTTAAACAATATCTAATTGAATAAAGATGAGCAATTGAATTATACCTTATATTATCAAGTATTAGTAGGTAACTAAGGTCTTTGAATAGCACTTCATTTCCCTTTGTAAAAACTTTCAAATTCTTTAAAAGGATATTTAAGGCCTTGTAATGATCGTTACTATGAAAAACATAAACAATGTTAGATAAGAACAAACAAGAACACCATTTGATATAGCTGAGACTAAAACCTTACACGTCCAAAGCCTCAAAGTATTTTTGTTTCCTCAGTTCAAAGTATATATATTTTGATTGAGAAATCATTATCCATGACCTTCGTGAACCCTGAAAGATAGTTCTATGCCTCATCCCACTTGCCTTCAAGCACCATTTCCTCAAAATGCTTCAAGTCAAAGTATAACCCACTTTCACGCCCAAGCTTGTGAATAATGAAAGATTGAAGGAAAAACAACATTGCAAAAGAACAATCATTATTCACAACGTTAAAAAACTATGCAAGAAGCCTTTTGTTTATGTTGCAGAAAGGGAGAGACACTTACGTGCATGCTGCTTCCTTCAAATTTTCCTCAGCAAAGTATTGTAAGACCAAGATCGCGAGGTCGTTGTTGAGGTGAGACATGTTGGTACAACTACGTTTGTTTTCCAATATTGCGTGAGCACTATCAATATGTTTCACTAATCAATATCAAAGTGTCTATTACATAAGGTGTGATAAGGTATTTATAATTGAGTAATCCATTAACTAAAGAGATAAATATACTAATTGATATTATTTTTTTATGGGATTTCACCATGATTTTTTTTAAATTATTTGACTAGGATTTTTATTCTAATTAGTTATACATAACTTTGTGGTGTCTTATGTTGTAGCACTTTTGATGCTGAATAATGAAAAATATACTATTGTTATTTGTGAGTTTGATAGAATCCTGCTTTGAAGGTTTTAAATTGCAGTTGCGATTGCAATTTTATCTAGATATTTGATGTCATTTGAAATCGTTGACAACATGCGGCCATAATTGTGATGACTCCAAAAACCTTGAGGTTGCGATTTGTGGTTAAAATTGTAGTGGTAAATCATTATTTAAAAACTTGTCTCCTGATACTTGTGTAGATTTTAGAAGGATTTATCGTTCAGCCAAAAATTCTGAATTATATTTATGAAATAGGAAGAGTTCTAACTCAAACCATCTAAAGTCTACCAACAATTAAGCAAGCAAATTTGGAGAGTATAAAAATAAGCTTTAGTAAAAATCCACAAGACTTTTAGTTTGCTAAGGAAGTGATAATCTATATTCTACAAAACTCAGAGTCGAAGCTCCGAGTCTAGCTCTTGATCATCATTATCATGATGATTATCAGCTTCAACATTCTGTGCCTCTTCCTGTCTTTGAATAACCACTCCCCTTTGTGGCTGGTTCAGATAAATATTTCTCGACCTCCTCTCCTCCATAAATTTGCTTCCAGAAAGCACCAACCCAGCTAGGAGTGGCCTTGGTCGTTGCACTGCAAATGGACCCATAGGGTTTACCAAGCCTTGATACAGGTGAAAACATTGGTACTCATTCTTCGGCTCTTGTGTAAGAAAACAACACTACTCAAGTAAGTGCCCTAAATGTGTTGTGATATGTGCATTTCAAGCTTTGTTACAATTGTATTGATATATGAGCGAGAAAAATTTATGAAACATCATTAACTTTCCTAATTATGCAACCCAAAATTTGAAAAGCACATAAAAGAAACATACATATTACACCTAGTTTACACCTACATGACACTTTCACTTAATATTATTGATCTATCTCCTCTAAAAAAAAATGCATGTGTGTATGTATATATGGAGTTATTAAAATTTCAATCATTAATTTTTAATTAACCAACTTGCGTGGCCAACAGGAACCAACAGGAGCCAGGGCACAACATCTGAGCTTTAGGCAACTTTTCAATGGCGGAACTTCAACGCCATGCCTTGCTAATGATGCACAAATTCAGACAACAGACAAGGGAAAAAAAGTGCATCAAACACTACCAATTGGTTTAGCAGAAAAGCACAATGCTAAACATGGCTGTGCTAATATTAATGCTCCTGCTGCTGTACCTAGTCTTCACCATAAAAATGGTGAACTTGACAAAGGAAAAGGAAAGATGCCTGAGCATCACTACGCCAAAAAGTATGGCACTTTTTGATGTGGTTGATACTGCTCCTTATGGCATCTGCTAGCAGTTTTGGTGAAGTATGGCACTTTTTGGCGTACTTCACCAAAACTGCTAGCAGATGCCATAAGTAGCAGCATCAACCCCATCAAACAGTGCCATACTTTTTGGCATAGTGATGCTCAGGCATCTTGCCTTTTCCTTTGTCAAGTTCACCATTTTTATGGTGAAAACTAGGTACAGCAGCAGGAGCATTAATATTAGCACAGCCATGTTCAGCATTGTGCTGTTCTGCTAAGCCAATTGGTAGTGTTTGATGCACTTTCTTTCCCTTGTCTATGGTCTGAAATTGTGCATCACTAGCAAGGCATGGCGTTGAAGTTTTGCCATTGAAAAGTTGCCTAAAGCTTAGATGGTGTGTCCTTGCTGGTTCCTATTGACCAAGCAAGTCGGTTATTTAAAAAATAATGATTGAAAGTTTAATAACTCCATATATACATACACACATGCATTTTTTTTAGAGGAGATAGATCAATAATGTTAAGTGAAAGTGTCATGTAGGTGTAAACTAGGTGTAAGATGTAACTTTCTTTTATGTGCTTTTCAAATTTTGGGCAATGAGGAAAGTTAATGATGTTTCATAAATTTTAACAAAGCTTGAAATGCACATATCACAACACATATAGGGCACTTACTTGAGTAGTGTTGTTTTCTTCCACAAGAGCCGAAGAATGAGTACCAATGTTTTCACCTATATCAAGGCTTGGTAAACCCTATGGGTCCATTTGCAGTGCAACGACCAAGGCCACTCCCAGCTGGGTTGGTGCCTTCTGGAAGCAGATTTATGGAGGAGAAGAGGACTAGAAATATTTATCTGAACCAGCCACAAAGGGGGAGTGGTTATTCAGAGGTAGGAAGAGGCACAGAATGTTGAAGCTGATAATCATCAAGATAATGATGATCAAGAGCTGGACTTGGAGCTTCGACTCTGAGTTTTGTAGAATATAGATTATTACTTCCTTAGCAAACTGAAAGTCTTGTGGAATTTTACTAAAACTTATTTTTATACTCTCCAAATTTGCTTGCTTAATTGTTGGTAGACTTTAGATGGTTTGAGTTGGAACTCTTCCTATTTCATAAATATAATTCAAAATTTTTGGCTGAATGATAAATCCTTCTAAAATCTACACTAGTATCAGGAGGCAAGTTTTTAAATAACGATTTACCACTACGATTTTAGCCACAGATAACAACTCAAGGTTTTTGGAGTCATCACAATTATGGCCGCATGTTATCAACAATTTCGCATGACATCAAATATCTAGAAAAAATTGCAATTTCAACCACAATTTAAAACCTTTCGAGCAGGATTCTATCAAACTCACAAATAACAATAGTATATGTTTCATTATTCAGCATCAAAAGTGCTACAACATAAGACATCACAAAGTTATGTATAACTAATAAGAATAAAAATCCTAGTCAAATAATGTAAAAAAAAATAATGGTGAAAACCCATAAAAAATAATATCAATATGTATATATATCACACACACATGATAATTCTTCAATTAGTAACCAGTATAGGTTGTTGAAGGTTTCATTAAACTAACTTCATCAAAATCCATATTTGGCCTTTAAATCTTTTTACATCAGAGTACAGGAAGAAAAAGATGTCAAAGACAGGCGTAGTTGAGTCACTTAAAACAAATAATCACAAATCAAATCCGACGCAAATTCTAGGGTGAACCACCCTCACATGTGGTTTAAAGTGGACGACTATTCTTAACCATTGGATTCATCTAGTCTCATTTCTCTTATCCTACACCTTTCCCACTTGATTCATGCTCCCTCGTCGGAACCGTCATCGGAAATCACCTCCGGCAACAGTGCTCTATTTTTTTCCCTTGTCTTTTTCCCCTCTCTCCCTCCCATATCTATTCCCCCAACTCCAAAACGATGGAGACAAACTTTCCAATCCAAAATTCATAGCATCCCCAACTCCAAAACTTGTTAAACTCTGCCAACACTAAAAATTGAAAAAATATATCATAAGGATCCTCTCAAGGTAGAATAGAAAACCCCTCAACACTCAAAAACTGCACATTGTTAATAAAAAAACTTTGCAATCGATAACTTAGTTCTTGAAATCAACAAACGTATTGACGTCAAATAAGCAACACAAACACAAAGTTCCATCAATGAACGAGAGAACACAGTTCTCAGAAAAATAAATACATAAACAAAGAGAAATTTGAGTACTAGTGATAAGGAACTGAAACAAATGTGGATCTGGGCTCCGACGAACTCAACAACACTATAGATCTAGTGCAGGCACGCCATGAACATGAGGGTTCTGGAGCGTTGGACGCGAACCTGTCGCGGTGCTCGTTCAAATCGTGAAGGTGACGAAGTTGGTGCAGATTTGGTGTCCTGGATTTGGTGCGGCTCCGGTGAAGTTGACAACATCATGGATCTGTTGCAGATCTGGTGTGACACGCCCTAAACCCGTGGATTCCAGAGACAGGGTTGTCGGCGTCAGGAAGATCGTCGGAGAGGAGATCGCTTAGGAACAGGTTTGGAGGTTCCGTCAGAGGTTGCATGAGAGGAAGGGTCAGTATGGAGAAGGAGAAGCAAGGAAAAAGAAAGTGGCACTGCTGCCAGAAATCACCTCAGGCGGCGGCGCACGACAAAGAATGGCAGAGGCACCATGGAGGTTGTAGGTGAAGGAAGGGGTTACAGAGAAGATGAAGAAGGCGAAAGTTTTAATATGGGAGGATGCATAATAAAATTTTGTACCTTGATTAATCTGAGGGCTGAAAATAATGGTGTAAATTGGACCACTTATAAAAGTGGTCCACCGTAGTAATGGCCCAAATCTGATTTCAAATCTAAAACATTGAATGTAGTCAAATCTTGATGAACTTTTTAAATTTGACAACTTATTCTTTTCCTGAAATTAATTAATAGATTCTTAAAAGCGGTATAAAATTTGAATTATAATAACATAATACAAATTATCATAAATAATTCTTAATCAGGATAAGATTTCTCATAATGAAATTGAAAATTGTCTACGCAATCATAAAATTAAGAGAGTTGATATATATGATATCTAATGAGAATATTGTTGAACATTAAATTCTAAGAATAACGATTTCATAATATATGATCAAAAAATTACGATCTCCAATTAAAATTATTTAAATTAAAATTACTTATACTATTATTATTATACTTATAATGTCTTTTATTTAATTCAATAGAGTTTTTTTTTGTTATAGGAGAAAATTTTAATTCAATAGAAATGTGAGTAGGGAAAGATAAAAGTTTGAGAATATAGATAATTAACAGTTTCTTGAATTGTTTTTTGGTGAACTCTTGAATTATTAAAACAATTGATTAATTGAAACAAATTTTTTTTTCAAAGCGCCTAATATTTTTAATTAAAATAAATTAAATATAATTAGCATCCAATATAATGCTTGATAAATACCACTAGAAAAAAAAAACAAAATAATGCCTCATTATTACACTTTATTTGAATATAGTTAATGAAATGAAAGGAATAAATTTTAAAGATTTTTTTTCTTTTTTGGTTTTGATGAAATGGAAAAGGAGAGAAGAAAATGTTAATTTTTTTTCCTATAAATTAATAAATAGGTAAGTGTGTCATTTCAATAATTTTTTTATAAAAGTATTTTTTGTAAAATCAAAGTATTTTTTTCTCTCTATTTTTATTCTCATCTAAATAAGTAAAAATATATTTTTCTCCATCTAATTTCATATCACTGATTTTGTCTTTGACCAACAAATAAATCGATTAGTGAAGTCGTGAAGGCCCGTTGAAAGAGGTATACAAATCCAATAAACAACAATATCTCAAACAAAATCATCTTAAAAAAGGATAAATGTATGGCAAAAAAAGTAAAGGTGAAGAAAAAACGCTATGCCAAACCCCAAGACATTTGCTAGATTAAACCACTGTTAGTTTAAACAAATATCAGAGCTGTTAAAAGCTGAAAGTGAACACAACAAAGGTTAACAATCGACTCAGATCAGGGAAGAATAAAAAAAATATAAGAATAAAAAAAATCAACTCAGATCAGGGTATATATATTCTAGGCTACAATCTTTAGTTCTTTACCCTCTTTATTGATGAAATTGTCAACCAAAAAGAAAATAAAATTGTCAACAATAAAATAAAAAGGTTCTGCTTCAAAAATTTAAGGCACAAAAAAATTGAAAAAGTGTTAGCTATTCATAAAAAATATAAGAAACAAAAATGCAAAGAGCGGAAAATGTTATTTATCCAATAAATGTTATGCAAAAACTAATACATGCATGTAGAAAAATGCTTATAAAAGAAGTAAAAAAAAACACTTTTGGGTTGTTAATGTTTCTTTGTGTTTGTATAACTAATATATGATGAGAAGAAATTTATCAGAAAACTTACTTGAAAGAAGGAAGATAACAAGTAAGAAGAACGTTGAAATGAAAATGGGACTAACAATTTTCACCACTACACACGAACTGAGTATTCAAACGAACATGGGAATGACAATTGCTACTACATGTGCTATTTAAATAGGATGCATCGATACAAAAACTTCATTAACCCATTATTCACAGGCATCTATATATTCCTAATCTGTAAATCATTTCTTAATTCCAAATCAACGATGGAAATATCTTGTATCTGAAATATCTATAAACATTCTTCAACCGTGGTATCTTTTCACTCTTAAGGAAAGTGGATCCATCAGTATCTTTTTCACATATACTAATAATTAATAGCTAACCTTTTTTTAACAGAAATTAATAGCTAACCTTTTTTTTTTAGAGGAAATTAATAGCTAACCTAAATTACAAAGAGACGTGTTGATTGAAAAAACAAAAGTTTAAGATTAAGTTTTCTTTCATTTTCCTTTATTGAAAAGATTGTTTTGGTAACATAGCTCTTAATTAGCAGCTAGTATTTATTACTGCACTGCTTTTGCAGAAAATAGTATATTCGTCTATACTAATTTTTTTATTTCATAAAATTACACATATATATTTCCATATTTATATTTAGACTATACCAGGCCTTTAGGGGCTTAATTAGTCCAAATCATTTTCTAACCAAGTTAGTTTTCAACCCTTACATTTGTTAAAATTACACTACTCAACCAACTAAGCTAGACTACATTAGTACTGTCTTCATCTTATGTTAAAATATATAATTTATTTAACTTAACATTGTTAAAGAATACCAAGGGAGTCTAGCTCAATTGGTTGAGTAGAATGCATGAGTTATTGTAAACCCCTGGTACCGTGTTTAATTCTTACAGATAAAAAAAGCATTGTTAAAGAATATTCATTATAAGATTTAATGTAATTATATATTCATTATAAGAATATTCATTACATTAAATTATATATTTAATGTAATTAGATTCATTCAAAAAGTTATATATATATATATATATATATATATATATATATATATATATATATATATATATATATATATATATATATATATATGTTAGCATTACATTTATTAAGTAATAAATGTACTAAACTTAATAAATATATTATATTTGATAAACTTTATTAAAATTAATTATATATTATATTTAATAAATATAATAATTAATACTATATGAGAAATTAACAATTTATTTAAATATTTATAAAAATATTATATTAATAACATCATTTAAATACTACCTTAATACTACCAAAAGAGTTTGAAATTTGAATTGTTCACCCAAAGAGCTTGGTCGTGCTATGCTTAGCACAGTCGTACTAACTTCCACAATGTCAATTTTATCTCTTTTAATATAAATAGAAAAGTGGAAGTAGGGGTTTGGGGTATCTTTTGTTTTGTTTGGAAATAGAAATTTCTGGGTGAGAGAGCATCTATGTAGGGACTTTTGGCTTAGGGAGAATGTAAGGGACATGGTCGAGGTTTGAATTTGTAAAGTTTCTACCCCTCTGTATTCTTTATGTTTTTAATTGGAAATTTCAGCTTCACTTTAACTATGGTTGGTTAATTTCTTAGAGTTAGGATTATGATGTCTATGTACCCAAGTTCTGTTTATAATTGAGTCCCCTTTATTATTCAGTCAATTGTATTTCTCCACTGTGATAATTATTATTTTAGAATTGGTCACTTTGAATATTAGTTAATTGCTTGTCAATGACCACCTGCATGTAATTAAACGATCTATGAAGTAATTGAATTCGTATAGCATACATGACCAAACTTGTTGTATGAATTTTCAATGGATTAATAACCTTTAGTCAACCTCTCTCAGAATTATCCTTTATCCTAATTTAAGACTTATATGGTCAATTGAGAATTAAATTAGGGGAAAGATGTAACAGCCCGGGGCCTCCTCCCTTGGGCCCTGTGGCCCTCGGGACGGTCCAAGACCACCCCCGAAACTGCCCTCATGAACTTCCTCCTCGTGGACGAGGGGTTTTTTGCCCTCCCCAGGAATTGAACTCAAGACCCTCCAAGTCAATGCATTTCTGGTACACCAATTGAGCATTGCTGGGGTAGATGAAGTCATAGCCAAAGAACCACAAGGTGGTGCGACTGCATACGATGTCAGGGGTTTTATGGAAGATCGAATGACTAGATCTCAATGAAGGTGGTTACAGATCACTATGATCTTGTCATTCAACCCTGCCATAAAATCCATTATCGTAGCGGAAGGATATGGTGAAGCTCTGCAATGGCCTTGCGGTGGCGGAGACGAAGAGAGGGATGAGATCCAAGAGGATGGTGTTTTGCACGCGATTGAGTTGGGCCATGTTAGATAAACAAACTTTAGAGAAAAGGGAATAAAAGAAGGTGTGTGGAGTGGCGGGAAGTTGGGGACTATGGATTGAGAATTGTTGAGTTTGGAAGCAAGCAAAGGTTGGTCCCATTGGTATACCTCACTCACTATAAATAGTACATGAAATTTGATACGCCCCACGAAAGTAATATAAGTTTTATATTTAATATTTAACATTAATAATATTAACGGTCAATTTTTGTTAATAATGTTATAGTTAAAAAATAAATATATTAAATATTATATTTATTGAAGTGATTTATTCCGTTTCATTATACACTACATTTATAATAACATAATATATATTTATCATTTTTCATAATAATAAAAATCACTATTCTTTTGATAAATTATTTCTTGTCAAAGCAATGTATTCATGTTTTTATAACATAACCGGTTATTGAATCGGTCAAGACACTCATTCAAAGTTCAATAGTTGAACGGTCAAATCGTTATTAATAAAAAAATAATTAAATAATATATAAAATTATATTTGGTAAATATAATTTCGCAACTTTATAACACTAAAAATAAAATATAAAAATATTCTCTTACTAGAGTTTTTTTTAAAAAAAAAATATATAACTTTCCCTTATTTCTTATTCTCTTTTAGCAAAGAATATATTTTTTTATTTATCAATAAATATTTAACATCCCTTTTCTTTTCCTCTTAATTTCTTCACAAAAAGATTCCTTGAATACATGTTTTTAGATTGTTAAAAAAATAATTTATTTATTCACATTAATTAGTCAATTTTTTTTTTGAAAAGTTTACTATAAAAGAATAGGAACAAAAGGTAAATATTAAGATCCTATAGTGATAATTTAGGACAAGGGAAGGAGGCTATAATTTTAATTTATAGAAAATATTCAATTATTGTGATTTTTTCCTAGAAAATTATTATATAAATTTATCCATATACCTCATTCGCTTGTAGAATAGAATTTATTTTTATTTAAAAATAAAACATTAACAACTCTTTCCTTTTGCTCCTAATCTCTTTATGAAAGATAAATCAACCTTTTGTTTTTAGATTGCTAGGCAATGATTTATTTATTGAAATTAATAGTTAACAGAAAATATAAAAGGTTGATGTAGCTAGCTGTTAATCAATAGCTTGGTATACTTAATAATACCAAAGAGAAGTGAATTGACAACTAATACGAATACACATTATCAAGATGTAAGGGTAAGTAAAACATACAACTACAAAGAGTGAGACAACTAGCATTTTCTGTTGAGAAATTGCACTATATGTATTATTAAAATTATAATACAAATCCCTGATTGATCGGGTTCACAATCACACACAAATACATGGATAAGTTATTCTCTGATCGCAGTTTCCTTGGCTGGATTCTTCACGCACCCTATTTTCTTAGGGCTCTCGACCTTGTCCTCATAATAAGAGTGGGTGGAGCACATGGACCACTAGAGCAAGTACATGGTGCCGGCAGTGATAGTGCCGTAGCCCATGCTGAATAAGAGCGATGCAGCAGTGACGATGAGAATGTCCTTCATGGTGGATCAAGGACATCAAATCAATGGAGTCAATTTATTTTAAAAATTGATAATAATAATAATAATAATAATAATTATTATTATTATTATTATTATTATTATCATCATAAATATATAATAAAATATGAGTAGAAAATAAATGTCAAGTTGAATAAAGCGTAAAAGTATCTAGTAACCTAAAAAGAGAACAAAATGTAAGTAAGAAGCTATCAAATAAAGGAAAAAATTTGAAAATGACTGAAAAATTGAGAGCAGTAGGTTCAAATTATATAAATATAGAGGGCAAAAAGATAACCACATTACATGTATACTTATATTTGCACCCCCTCCAAGCCATGTAGGTCTACTCGCGCTGCTTGCTGAGCATTATTGGGGGAGATGAAGTCGTAGCCAAAGAACCGAAAGGTGAGGCGACTGCGTACGATCTCAAGGGATTTATGGAAGGACGAATGGCTGGATCTCAATGACGGTTGTAACACCCTAAATCCGGTTTTACATATATACTCATTTTTCATTTATTTTAATTTAATAGGCGTGTTACTTTATTCAATTCTTGTAAAAGAAAGAAGAGATCCTTTATTTATTTATTTTCTAAAACACAATGGCTGGTTTAACTGTGCAAATCAAGTGTAATTAGAAAACATAAGTTGGAATTTTTACCAAGTTGTTAAAAACTTTTTTTTCTGATTCTATGTCTAAAGTTGCGCTTCGCTTAATAATTAAAATAGGTTATTTTTCTGTTACCAGATATACATATATATATACATGAAATAGAGAATTTCATAACCCAAATATTTTCCAGAGCAATAGTAAAATATACATCCCCAAAGTATATACCAAATACATAGGGTAATAGAGTACGAAAGCTGAATATACATACCGAAAATCTGAAACCTAGGTCTACCCATATCCAAATACAGAGTCTTGTGAACATATTACAGAGACAGACAACATTATCAAAATGTTCACTCTACAGTCAAGGACTGTATCACAAAGACATTCAATGCTATAATTGCCCAAGAATTTTACTCTCTGGGACTTAACACAACAAAAGGGTATAGGGGATATAAGGTATCTCTTACCCCTCAATGTCACAATCATGTTAAAAATATTTGTTGTGGATACTCAATCAATAATTATTGTATTATCTTTTTTGTATCATCTATCGATAATTAAAGATAAGATAATTATCTTATGTATGTTATGAATATTTTGGATTGGATTATGATAAGATTGACCCTGTGATGGGTTGGGTCAATCATTTAGTAGATAGTTCATTGAGAGGTCCCTACCTACTGCTAGGGGATTATAAATTTGCTATCCCATTAAGCGAATTTACACTCTCTTTCTGACACTCAGATTTTCTTAAACAATCCCCTAGAAAAGTGGGCAGAAATCCTCATAGAGTATTTTAAGGGTTTCTTTCGGCAAGCAATTCTCATAGAGATGAATGCGAATTTAGGTTAGTATTTGATAACCTTCTTAATTTTTATCGCTATAATCACATGCTATAATTTGTATCTATCTGTATTGTATTATAATTTTCCATCAATTGGTATCAGAGCCAACTTAGATACATTTTATAGCTATTTATTGTATGAACCCAATGATTTTAATTTCTTCGTTCTTATCCTTGAAATTAAAAATTGGCGGTTCTATTATTTTTAATATAGTATGCGATAAAAGGAAATTTCGCAACGCCTTTATTTTTTCTCAAATTTCTTTGAAAGAAAACATGTATATTTTATTCATGAAATTTAAAATTGTTTGAGGGCTTTTGTTTGCCATAACATTGTGATGAAAACATGTCAAGAATCACAAATTTTCGTTGAGTAAATTTAGAGAATTTAATGTTTTAAAACACAAACGGTTATGACCCGTTTTCCCTTTTGCGTTTTCGTTTTCGCCCCATTAACTTGTTTTCTTGTAAAATTGAATGATGGCTTTTGTAGATCGGGGATTTACATCAAAACTCATTATAGAAAATAGTTTTTCATTAATGAATTTGAGAGAATTTCATGAAAAAATGATTTTGGGGTTTGTTGGCGGAAACACATTTGGTTTTGCCTTGATTTCTCTCCTATTCTTCAATAATTTGAAAAATTGATTGAGGGCTTTAGTAGATCGATAAATTTCGAGTAAAACCCATGCTGGAAAGTGTATTTTCATTCAGAAACGAGAGAGTATTTGTAAAAATACCGAATCTGAAACTGTTGCGCCAAACATGACACGTCCTCTTTCGTTTTCTTTCGACTATTCCCTCTATGCTGAATGTTTTTCAAAATTTCTTGAGGGCTTTCCTTCCCCTTCCATGGATGATCAAAACAAGTCCCAAATAGTTCAATTTGATTGCCTGGATTGCAAGAACGAACCGGATCTTTCTTGCGGGTCGAACCTGACCCATTTCGCAGATCTGGGTGAAGGAGGAAGTTGTCTTGCGAAGCCCAGTTGCGCAGCAGAGCGTGGGCCCACCTCCCAGGGCCATTTTGTTCCATTTTTATTCCATATATTATTTATTTAATATTTTGAGACTGTTAGTATTTTTTCTGGAATTTTTGGGCCTCATATATTTATTTGATTAAATCGAGACTTAATTTGGTATTTTAGATATCGTGCTCTCAGATTTTGGACTTCAACTTTTTTTTGTGTGACAATTCCCTACTATTTTAGTGATTTTCTAATATGGGATACTCTCTCTAATACTTTTTCACTATTGAGGAATTAATTTGAGGTCATTTTATTATTTTATAATTATGCATGATAATATTATTATTCTCCCACTATATGCATAATTTTTTTTCTCTTAATTTACATTACTATAACTGGCACATCGTGGGTATAGTGATGTGAATTTATATGTTTGTTATACAATTATGCATGATATAAATTACCAATTTTATGATAGCCATAATTTTCTCTTAATTTACATTACTATAACTCGCCTATCGTGGGTATGGTGATGTGAATTTATATGTTTGTTATACAATTGTGCATGGTATAAATTACCAACTTTGTGATAAGCATAATTTTCTCTTAATTTACATAATTGTAATCTTACCTATCGTGGGTACATTTATGTGAATTTTGTGTTGGTTCTATCACATTAGTAATAATTATATCCTATCGGTATGTTATTGTTAGTGTGATTTGTTGTTGCACAATGTGCTTTTCTTTGCTTATGTTAATCAATTTCTTGGTACCCTATCGGTATTAGGATCTTGGTAATATAAGTTATAGTACATTGTATTGTTGCACTTTTGTTTAGGGACTCTTTTCTGACTGAACTTTTCTTTCAAATCACACAATGTTTTGTGATGTTCAGTTTTCCTCCCTAAATTCTATCGAAACTTTTAATAGGACAAATTATGAGGCATAAAATTTTTCAGGCACTTTCTATAATGATTAGTGTTAGTCACTTTTTATTTTTTATTTTTTCTTGTTATTATTTGGGTTGAAGAGTATCTATTTTTTAAAATAAATATATGTAGTGAATTGTATATTACTTTATGTCATTTCTCTATATCTAGTAAAATTAAAATTGGCATATTTTTAATGTTTTAATATACATTGTATTTTTTCACTACTATACTGTTCAAATCTAGACCCATCTATCATTTTTTATTTTATGACAAATATGTATCAAGTATATATTCTCTCTAATCATGTGCCTTAGTCAAAGAAACTTTGGATTATAATAAAATTTAATTTGTTTTATGTTAGTGGTGCAATTGGACATTATTTCAAATCATTTTATGCCAAGTTGATCCAAATTCTAGATTAAATTCTCTGTTGCCTTGTTATTGTTAAAGTGTTCACTTGTGAAATTACTAAAAAATATTTTGTTGAACAACTCTTTAAGGCAATCACAAAGTATATCATTCATGTATTTTATATGAATCGTATTGATTTATATTTGGAGTTTTTCTCTTTAGATGACATTACATACTCTTTAAGTCATCAAAGCTCATTGGTCTTATAGTGACACTATGAACCTTTTAACTTGATTATGATTGCATATATGGATAAATTTTCAAATAAATTATTCCTATCCTTTTGAGATTATAAATATGCAAGAGTGTCACTATTTCTCAAAATTTCTCTAGCAGAACTTTACAATCATTTTTCCTTTTGATTGTTATAATACTCCATTTCGTAATCATATTCTAATTTTGATTTTAGTGGAAGTATTTTGCATCTTACTAGTTCTAAAGTTCTATTTTGAGATAAATATAAAATTGCTTTGTGTACTTTTGTAACCTTGACTCAATTAAGTGAAACCAACAACTCTGCTATTGTACTATCTCCAATACAGAGATCATGAAATTAATATCATGGTTCTTACGATGATAAAGTCGTGTTTATTACATGCTAAGTCAAAGTGTTGTTAAGCATGTTTTGGTTTTCTTTGAATACGATAGTTGTTGAATATCATATTCTTTTGGCATAATTTTTTGATAATTTACATAATTCTATTATATTGATGATAATTATACCCTATCGGTGTGTTATTATTGATATAATTTGTTAAGATACAATGCACCATTTGTCCTACACTTATATCAGATTTTTGTTTGAGTAGCCTATCAAAATTGGAGTTTTTTAATGATATAAGTTTTCTCTTGTGCATTATAGTATTATATTTCTTATTTATTGTGTATTTTGAGATCCTTGAGAGAGATCTCAACAAATAAGAAATTCTTTTTAATGAGGCATGTTTTGGTTATATTTGTATGGAACCATTTAACTCTCTGAGTATGTGACAATTTACACACATGTTTCCTTGTTGTTCCATACTAGCTCGTTGTCTAACCAATTAATTGGGCATTATTTTCTATGCTATCGAATATTCTGAAATTTTTTCTATTTACCTATCACAATGCAAATTTGTTTAAATGGAATATTTTATAGAAACAAATTGCTATCATGTGGGTAGTGGACATACCCTATCGGTATGACATTACTTGACATGGTTCTAGTGTGATAAAGATAATAGTTAAATTTTTTGTTTAGCTCTTTGGATATTTTCCTTAAAATTAAGTCAACTATTTTTCTTTATCAAGTGGGAGAATCTAGCATTTTGAAAGTAATGTCCTATAAATGGATTGTGTTGATACAAGATCTCTACCTCAAATGCCCAATTAATCATACATGAGCAACCAAATTTGTCTTGATAAAATGGTTTTCTTGTCACATACTATTTGTAATCACTTTGTTGTTAGGACCTACATTAAGGATTTTGTGATAGTCTCTTATAGAATATTGTTTTGTGATAACTCTCTGTTGTCATATATTTTTAGTGGACAATTCTTGATAGAACAATATAGAAATCCCAAATTTAAAGAGATTAATTTCTCTATACCATATTTTGTATACTTGCTTATGGTATTTCAGATCGTAATTTTGTTGATGCTATATGTTTTAATTTGGGATATATAGATAAACTTATGTCCATCATAGTTTGTGATGAGAGTTAGAGACTATTTGTTGTTATATCCTTAATATTTGTTGAGTATAGGTCCCATGTACTTCCGCTACGTGTAACCAAATCTTATACTCAAGTGTATGTAGATATTATTTATAATTGTAGCACTTGAGTTTATGTTTTGAGTGAGTAATTGAAAACTTGAAAGTGATCCCATATTTTACTTCTAAATATTAGGGATTTTCTATCTCACTCATGTTTGTAAAGAAAATGTTACCTTGTTTACGTGATCCTTTTGAGGGTCACTATTCTTTGAGGATTAATATTCGTTATTATACATATACATATGCCACACAATGCATATTCCACATTCAATATATATAATTGACAAAATAAGGGAAATTCCCCTCTTTGCAGTGCTGAATGTGAAATCAAATTGATTGCATTAAATGACCTTGGAATTAGAAACCTTTTATATGGATAGAAAGCCCTTGAAATCCAATTTTCAGAATGGTATTCCACTTAATTATCAAAAATATATAAGAATTAATAAAAATTCTACAAGTTGGCAGGTTGGCTTAATTCTCACAGAAAACACGTTTTAAAGAAATTTTATTTTCTAATACTTCCCAAAATAATTTTGAGCTGATATTTTTATAGTAGAAAGGTAACACATTGGTATTTCCAAAATAATACCCCAGGCACTCAGATTCTTCCCCAATTGTTCCCAGTAAAAAAATTTCTAACAGCCTAAGTTTCAGACTCAAAACAGAGCTTAAAACTCTTGCCCTGTCTCAATCTAAAAAGTTAATTTGGAAATTGGAAATGATAATTTTGTAAATTATATGGTTAAAAATCTTGTTTTGTCTAGTTTTTAATGGTGCAAACACGAAAATTAAAAGATAAGTACACAAGTGTAAAATTGGGAAAAACCGACACATGTTCCAACAGAACACGAAAACAGAACAGCCACTTTGTGGGTCATGGATAAACCCCGATTTGAAGTTATCCCACAAAAGTGTCAAATTAAAAGTTGTTGTAATTTGTGTCTATTTTTATTTAAAACAAGTTTCATGAAAAACCAACGGTTAGATCTTCCAAAAATCACAAAACAGTGGGGACTGTCCAGGGCTAGACGAACCTAACAGCCACTGCCACTTAATTTGTGGTTTGATTTTCACATGCAACCCTTACCAAATGATTTTAAGAAAATTTGGGCATGATCTCCTTTGTTTTAGGAGCCTTCCCAATCAATTTAAAGAATAAAAACAACACAAGGACAGTACATGCAACTCGCACAGCCACTGCCAAGAGGGTTTCCAACCCATTCCATCAATTTTTCAAGTTCAAACCACCAATCAAACACAACACAATCAACAAGAGGGGCATGCATGCATATTTTGGTTGAGACCCCTAACCCTCAACCACATTTCAACAGAAAACAAGTGAGTTCACAAAGAGTCCCCCTTACCTTTGGTTTTTGGTTCAGCCGAGAAGGAGAAGAGTTGAAGAGGAAGAGAAGCTTGGGTTGAGAGGATGATGAATAGCAATGGCTTGCATGCAAGGCTTCCAAGCTTCCAACAATGGCAACAAGACCTCCTTCTTCCCTTGAGAGTGCCATGGCCAAGAGAGGAGAAGAGAGGTTTTTGGTTTTCCTTCTCTAGCTTTCTAACTTAGTGCTGAAGTTGTCTTGGCGAGGAAGAAAAAAAAGAAGTGAGTGAAGTGATGGGAGAGAGAGAAGGAGCCATGAGTTTTTGTGAGTGGGGGAGGGGTTTTGCATGAATTTTGATTGGTGGGAAGGTAGGCTAGGTGTCAAGCTTAGGTGGTTTGCATGTAGGTGAGGTGTAGGCTTAGGAAAATTAGGAGTTTAGGTACAGTAAGATTAAAATCATCAAATCTACAATTTTTATAAAACTTTGTGTGATACAATATATACTAGTTGCTCAAATAAAATTTTATCGGTAGAGAAATTATTTACAAACAAACTTTATAAGAGGTAACTTGATGTGCAAGGTATTAGAATTGAAAATAATTAAAAACAATTTTGCAGCCAATTAATTAATTAATACATAGCAACAAATATTTTAAATAACTACTAGTAATTAATCCCAGACAGATTAATTACTGGCAGACATCTCAAGAAATCAACCACAGACAACCATATAATTTAAATTTAAATATGTACCACACTACAACTTATTCATTAAATAAAATAATACAGACAATTCAACCACAGGAAATCTCACAGACAATTTAGTTACAAGGAATTTTAATCACAAACAAGTGCTATAGAAAAGTAACTACAGAGAATTAATTCTAGATAGTTAATTACAAAGAGTTACTCACAGAGAATTTTTTTTTCCTTTTTTTTTACAGGCAATTAGTTTCAATAAATTAATCACATAGATTTTAATTACAGAGAATATTATCCCTTTTGATTTTATCAGTTTTTCCTATTTGACGATTATAAAGAATTTCTCATATTATTTTATTTTCCATCCTTTTTTCTTATTTAAAACAAACAATTAACTCTCATTAATTCCTAATTTAATCGCTCCCGTACCAATTTACTGGGTTGTAATTTTCGGGGTGTTACAAAGGTGGTTACGGTTCACTATGTTCCAGTCATTCAACCCTGCCATAAAACCCATTATCGTAGGGGAAGGAGATGGTGAAGCTCTGCCAGGGCCTTGCGGTGGCAGAGACGAAGAGAGGGATGAGATCCAAGAGGACGATGTTTTGCACGCGAAGGAGTTGGGCCATGTAAGATAAACAAACTTTAGAGAAAGGGGAATAAAAGAACGTGTGTGTTGTGGGGGGAAGTGGGCAACTGTGGATTGAGATTGTTGAGTTTGGAAGCAGGCAAAGGTTGGTTCCATTAGTATACCTCATTCACTAAAAATACTACATGAAATTTGATACGCCCCACGAAAGTAATATAAGTATTATATTTAATATTTAAGATTAATAATATTAACGGTGAATTTCTTTTAATAAGGTTATAGTTAAATATATTAAATATTATATTTATTGAAGTAATTTATTCAATATTTCATTATACACTACATTTATAATATAATATATATTTTTCATTTTTTGTAATAATAAAAATCACAATTCTTTTGATAATGTAATTCTTGTCAAAGCAATGTACTCATGTTTTTATAACATAACCGGTTATTGAATCAGTCAAGACACTCATTCAAAGTTCAATAGTTGAACTATGGTCAAATCATTATTAATAAAAAATAAGAATAATTAAATAATATATAAAATTATATTTGGTAAATATAATTTCACAACTTTATTACACTAAAAATAAAATATAAAAATTCTCTTACTAGAGATTTTTTTAAAATATATATATATATATATATATATATATATATATATATAACTTTCCCCTTATTTCTTATTATCTTTCCGAAAAGAAAACATTTTTTTATTTATAAATAAATATTTAAAATACCTCGAATACTTGTTTTTAGATTGTTAAAAAATAATTTATTTCTTCACATTAATTAGTCAAAAAAATAATTGAAAAGTTTGCTATAAAAGAAAACGAACAAAAGGTAAACAATAATATCCTATAGTTATAATTTTGGATAAGGGAAGGAAGGTATAATTTTCATTTATAGAAAATATTCAATTATTTGAGATTTTTTCCAAGAAAATTATTATATAACAGTTCCCTTGTTTCTCATTCGCTTGTAGAAAAGAATTTATTTTTTTTATAAATAAAAGTTTAACAACTCTTTCCTTTTGCTCCTAATCTCTTTATGAAAAGATACATCAACATTTTGTTCATAGATTGTTAGGCGACGATTTATTTATTGAAATTAATAGTTAACAAAAAATATAAAAGGTTGATGTAGCTAGCTTTTAATCGATAGCTTAATATAAGATACTTAATAATACCAAAGGGAAGTGAAACAACATCAAATATGAATACACATTACATTTAATTTTTAATATTAATAATATTAGTGGTCAATTTTTTTTAATAAGGTTATAGTTAAAAAATAAATATATAAAATATTATATTTATTGAAGTAATTTATTCAATATTTCATTATAGACTACATTTACAATATATATATATATATATATATATATATATATATTTCATTTTTCTTAGTAATAAAAATCACAATTCTTTTGAAAATGTAATTCATGTCAAAGCAATGTATTCATCTTTTTATAACCTAACTGGTTATTGAATCGGTCAAGACACTCATTCAAAGTTCAATAGTTGAACTATGGTCAAATCGTTATTAATAAAAAAAATAAGAATTATTAAATAATATATAAAATTATATTAGGTAAATTATCGTAGGGGAAGGAGATGGTGAAGCTCTGCTAGGGCCTTATGGTGGTAGAGACGAACAGAGGGATGAGACCCAAGAGGATGGTGTTTTGCACGTGAAGGAGTTGGTCCATGGAAGATAAACAAACTGTAGTGAGAGGTGAATAAAAGAACGTGTGTGGTGTGGGGGGAAGTGGTAGAATGTGGGTTGAGAATTATTGAGTTTGGAAGCAGGCAAATGTTGGTTCCGTTGTTATACTGCATTCACAATAAATACTACTTGGAATTTCATGTGCCCCACGAAAGTAATATAAGTATTATATTTAATAATTAAGATTAATAATATTAATGGTCAATTTTTTAACAAGGTTTTAGTTAAAAACTAAATATATTAAATGTTATATTTATTCAAGTATTTTATTCCATATTTCATTATAGACTACATTCATATTATAATATATATATATATATATATATATATATATTTCATAATAATAAAAATCACAATTCTTTTGATAATGTAATTCTTGTCAAAGCAATATATTAATCTTTTTATAAACTAATCGGTTATTGAATCGGTGAAGACACTCATTGAAAGCTCAATTGTTGAACTGTGGTCAAATCGATATTAATAAAACAATTATAATAGGGTAAAATATGTTTTTGGTCCCTGTAAAATATGCAAAATATTAATTTCACCCTTCAATTTTTTTTTGTATTAATTAGGTCCCTCTAAAATTGAAACCTAGTTTTGTAGGTCTTCGTTTGTTAAATGTTAATTTGACGTGGTTACGAATTTACACGTAAAAATGAATTATAGATTTTATATTTATCAAATTTTCATGTTTTGTTATTGTAAATTTAAAAAATTAAAAAAAGAAAAATTAAGCTATTGATATTTATAGGGACCTACAAAAATAGGTTTCAATTTTAGAGGGACCAAATTAATATGAAAAATTTTTGGGGGACAAAATTAATATTTTCCATATTATAATAATTAAATAATACATAAAATTATATTAGGTAAATATTTTTCACAACTTTATATATAACACTAAAAATAAAATATAAAAATATTCTCTTCCTAGAGATTTTTTTTTTAAAAAAGAAGTATAACTTTCCTCTTATTTCTTATTCTCTTTTGGAAAAGAACACATTTTTTTATTTATCAACAAATATTTAACATCTCTTTTCTTCTCCTCTTAATTTCTTCATGAAAATATACCTCAAATACTTGTGTTTAGATTGTTAAAAAATATTTATTTATTCACATTAATTAGTCAAAAAAATAAATGAAAAGTTTGCTATAAAAGAATAGGAACAAAATGTAAATAATAAGATCATAGTGATAATTTTGGATAAGGGAAGGAAGGTATAATTTTCATTTACAGAAAATATTCAATTATTTGAGATTTTTTCCAAAAATATTATAATATAACTTTCCCCTTATTTCTTATTCGCTTGTAGAAAAAAAATTTATTAATAAAATTTTAACAACTCCTTCCTTTTTCTCCTAATCTCTTTATGAAAAGATACATCAACTTTTTGTTTTTAGATTGTTAGGAAATGGTTTACTTATTCAAATAAATAGTTAACAAAAAATATAAAAGGTTGATGTAGGTTGCTTTTAATCAATAGCTTAGTATAAGATACTTAATAATACCAAAGAGAAGTGGAATGACAAAAAATACAAATACACATTATCAAGAAAAAAGGGTAAATAAAACATACGACTACAAAGAGTGAGACAAGGAACATTTTCTGTTGAGAAATTGCATCATAAGTATTATTATAATTATATAAGTATAGGGGGTAAAATGATAACAACATTACATGTATACTTTTATTTTTTAAAAGTCTGGGGGTGCATTTGCACCCCGTGTAAGCTATGTAGGTCTGCCCGCTGCTTGTTGAGCATTGCTGGGGGAGATGAAGTCGTAGCCAAAGAATCCCAAGGTGCCGCGACTGCATACGATCTCAGGGGTTTTATGGAAGGATGAATGACAGGATCTCAATGAAGGTGTTATGGTTCACTATGATCCAGTCATTCAACCCTGCCATAAAACTCATTATTGTAGGGGAAGGAGATGGTGATGCTCTTCTAGGACCTTACGCTGGCAGAGACGAACAAAGGGATGAGACCCAAGAGGATGGTGTTTTCCACACGAAGGAGTTGGTCCGTGTGAGATAAACAAATTGTAGAGAGAGGGGAATAAAAGAACGTGTGTGGTGTGGGGGGGAAGTGGGAGAATGTGGGTTCAGAATTATTGAGTTTGGAAGCAGGCAAAGGTTGGTTCCATTGTTATACTGCAATCACTATAAATACTACTTGGAATTTCATGGCCCCACGAAAGTAATATATGTATTATACTTAATATTTAAGATTAATAATATTAATGGTCATTTTTTTAATAAGGTTATAGTTTAAAAAAATAAATATATTAAATATTATATTCATTCAAGTATTTTATTCTATATTTCATTATAGACTACATTAATAATATAATATTTTTTTTATTTTTCATAATAATAAAAATCACAATTCTTTTGACAATGTAATTCTTGTCAAAGCAATATATTAATCTTTTTTATAAACTAACCGGTTATTGAATCAGTCAAGACACTCATTGAAAGTTCGATTGCTGAACTGTGGTCAAATCGATATTAATAAAAAAAATTATAATAATTAAATAATACATAAAATTATATTAGGTAAATATATTTTCAGAACTTTATATATAACACTAAAAATAAAATCTAAAAATATTCTCTTACTAGAGATTTTTTTTTTAAGAAAAAAGAAGTATAACTTTTCCCTTATTTCTTATTCTCTTTTAGAAAAGAAAACATTTTTTTTTATTTATCAACAAATATTTAACATCTCTTTTCTTCTCCTCTTAATTTCTTCATGAACAGATACCTCGAATACTTGTGTTTAGATTGTTAAAAAATATTTATTTATTCCCATTAGCTAGTCAAAAAAATAAATGAAAAGTTTGCTATAAAAGAATAGGAACAAAATGTAAATAATAAGATCATATTGATAATTTTGGATAAGGGAAGGAAGGTATAATTTTCATTTACAGAAAATATTCAATTATTTAAGATTTTTTTCCAAAAATATTATAATATAACTTTCCCCTTATTTCTTATTCGCTTGTAGAAAAAAATTATTTTTATTTATAAATAAAAATTTAACAGAAGCCAAGTTGGAAGGATGGCTCTGCTTGGGTTAGGGTTTCTCTCGTGATCTTCCCTTCCTTGCATGGTTTTCATGGTGAACATGGCCACGTTCGTTCCATGGAATTTCTTGATTGATGATGAGGCACCAAGGAAAAGTAATGATACAAAGAATCCCCCTCCTTTGAAACAGAAAACTTTCGTTCAAGCACTTAATCATGCTTGTAACATTCCTTTAAGCCAATTGCCTACCCCTTGCTTGAAGGGAGATGCATTAGCAGTGTCAATCCCTGAGGAGGAGTATCAAGCGGGTTTGGAAGGTTGTCGAAACAATCTTCATGGTAGATTGATTCTTGCGAAAGGTGATACCCCACCTAGGGCTTTAGAGTTGCGATCAAAGCTGAGTAAACTTTGGCAGCCATTGGGAAACTGGCGGTTGGTTCCAATTGGAAAAGGGTTCTTTGAGTTTTCCTTTTCATCTGTAGAAGATCTGCGTAGAGTGCTGGCAGTGGGAGCGTGGAATCTTGAACCAGGAGATCTGCGTTTATTTTCTTGGACGCCTGATTTTAACCCCAACTGGGTGAAGCAAACCAACTCTCAATGTTGGATTTGTATTTTCGGATTGCCGCAAGAATATTGGAGGCCGAAAATTATATTCTCTATTGCTAGAGGAATTGGCATTCCTTTTTCGGTGGATGATGCGACCAGTAATAAAACCTTTGGTCACTATGCAAGGGTTCTTGTTGACGTAGATTTGACTAATAATCTTCATGACCAGATTCTTATGGAACGGACTGGATATGCTTTCTTTGTTGATATAGTCTATGAAAGACTACCACAATTTTGCTCTTTTTGCAGGATCGTGGGGTACTCCCTTTCGGATTGTAAAAAAAAGACTCCACGTGATAATGCTCCCAAGAAATATTCAAAAGGAAGACAGGCTTATGTGCCTAAACAGAAAAATAAGGGACTGGTGGTTCAAGATGATGGTAATATAGCAGTTGGGCCTAGCTATACAAAAGATAAAGACAATGCAGTGCTTCTGGATGTCTCGTGTCAACAGGAGCATCAGGCCAATATTGTTGGGTTGATTCCTACTGAGACATTGAATCAAGATAATGCTTTGACCCCTCAGGGGAAAACATTGGGCAATGATATGGCTTTGAATCATCAGGGAGAAACTTCGGCTGTGGCCTCAGACTCTTGCGATGAGTCTCTTCATCCAGAGTCCGTGTTAGGGGAGGATGCTGAGGCTCATCAGTGGATTTTAAATGATGTTCAGAATATTACTGGTTTATGGGGTGATATTGTAGAAGTGGAGGTGCGGGAAAGCCCCAACCTCACTATGGAGAATCTTTCTATTCCCTTTGTAGCTAACTCAATTCCTTCGCAAGGGGAAGAGGATTTTACTCTTGTTATCTCTAAGTCCCAGCAGAAAAAATTGAGGAGGAAACCTAAGAAAGCTACAACTGTAGTTTATAGAACCCGTGCAAGGTGATGAGGACACAACTAAGGGCAAGGACCATGAAGCACTTGAAGGGCCCATGACCAGAGGCAGACTTAAAAAGGCCCAACACGTTGAAGAGACAAGGCTGGTCATTTGTATAGCTGCCATTGATGATGACTGAAGGCCCATGTCCCCATAATTTTTATTTTATTATTTAATTATTGCAATTTTTATTTTATTATTTAATTATTGGCAGTTATGTCCCCATGGTGAACTATATGTATTTTCGTCAAAAATGAATGAGGGACTTTTGGCAGTTTTCAAAATACGTGAGTATTCTGAGAGTTTCTCTCAAGGTTCCTGTTGAACCAAATTCTGACTTATCAAGGTTGATTCCTTGTGGCGTCAGCGTGACTTATCTTCCATCTCTGGAAGTGGCGTCCCTCCCCGTCGGCAACCCTGTACCAAGCGGTCCGCCCCGTAAGGATCACGTCACAAGGGAAGGTTCTCAAATGCGTGCTTGATGAAATCCATTTACTGGAATGCCAGGGGTGTGGCAAATCAAGCTACACTTGTCTATTTAAAAGATTTATGTTCAGCTTTTAAACCTGCTTTCTTATTCATTGCAGAGCCTTGGGTCTCACCCACTGCTGTTTCTGAATCGTTTTGGAAGCATCTTAATTTTAAGTTATTTGCGGTCAATAATCATGGTAGTCTTCAGCCTAATCTCCGGGCTCTTTGTGAAGAGTCTGTACAGCCTATGGTTATCTCAACTTCTCAACAACTGTTGTCTTTTTCTATTGATGTTGATGGGACCCTAGTTTTTTTCTCTGTGGTTTATGCAAGTACATCTTATGTGCTTTGTAGGCAATTATGGGAGGATTTGGCCAGAATTCAGCAAAATAACATTGGCCCCTAGTGCTGTTTAGGGGATTTTAATGCTATTATGGGGTCTCATGAAAAACGAGGAGGGCGGCTGCCTCTTGCTTTATCTTGTTCAGACTTTCGTGATTAGGTTGACTCTTGCAAACTCACTGAATTACCTACAATGGGCGCTAGTTATACTTTGACCAATGGAAGAAGTGGTAATAATCATATAGACATGAAACTTGATTGTGCTTTCTGCAATGATGATAGCCTATCTTTTTGGAATTCTATTGGTTGCAATGTTCTTGCCAGATTGCATTCTAATCATGCTCCGCTTTTACTGAATTTGCAACGAGAAGTGAGGACTGGTCCCTCTCCTTTTCGTTTTCAGAAGATGTGGTTGGAACATAAGGATTGTAGTAATATTGTTGAAGCCTCTTGGAGCCAAAGTTTCGTTGGTTGTCGCATGTTTATTTTGGGATGTAAGCTGTGTCACTTGAAGAATGTTCTTCATGTTTGGAACCAAAATTGTTTTGGAAACATTCATGATAATGTTAAAATTTGCCAAGACATTGTTTCTGAGGTTCAACTAGAAATTTCTACTAAGGGCTATTCCGATGATCTTAGGGAAAAGGAGATACATGCTCAGATCAATCTTGAGAAATCATTGTCCATGCAAGAGATTTTCTGGAAAGGGAAAGCTAGAGTTAAATGGCACTGCCATGGGGACCGTAATACAACCTATTTTCTCAAAATTGCCCGCATTCGTAGTGCTTCCAAAAGACTTTCTGTTCTTCGCAGTGGAGACCGTTTACTTGAACAACAAGAAGATATTGAGGGAGAAGTTCTAAATTTCTTTTCGAGTATTTATGCTGGTGAGAATAATTGTAGGCCTAAATAACTTGATAAATTGTACCATTCCAGATTTGGTTTCTAGGGAAGATAATTGCTTCCTTACTAATATCCCAACCAGGGAAGAGGTGAGAAAAGCGGTCTTTAGTATGAATGGTGAGGGGGCTCCTGGCCCTGATGGATTTGGAGGATGTTTTTTTCAACATTTCTGGAGCATTGTTGGAGAAGATGTTTTTCAAGCGGTTCTCCAATTTTTTCGTCAAGGTTGGATTCTACCTAACATGAATTCCAATCTAGTGGTTTTGATCCCTAAATTTCCTGAGGCAGATACAGTTGATAATTTTTGCCCGATTGCTTTGGTAAATTTTCAGTTTAAAATCATTACAAAAGTTCTAGCAGATAGGCTTGCGATTTTAGCACCAAAAATCATCTCTCCACACCAAAGAGGTTTTGTTAAAGATAGACAGATTAGTGATTGTATCTGTATTGCTTCTGAAGCAGTAAATTTGTTGAAGTATCGCACTGTGGGAGGAAACTTAATCATGAAGTTTGATGTTCATAAAGCCTTTGATACTTTGGATTGGAATTTCCTTCTTGATGTTCTGTGAGCTTTTGTTTTGATGCTAAATTTGTGAATTGGATTCATGTAATTCTTATGTCTGCAAAGCTTTCCTTCTCTATCAATGGTAAAGCGGTTGGCTTTTTTCCTTGTAAGAGGGGTGTCCGACAAGCGGACCCCCTTTGTCCCCTCCTTTTTTGTTTGGCTGAGGAAGTGCTAAGCCGTGGCATATCTTCTCTGGTTGATAATGGTTTGTTTCAGCCTATGAGTGGTCCTAATGGCATTTGTACCCCTAGTCATGCCTTATTTGCTGATGACATTCTGGTTTTTGGTAAAGGAACAAAGCGAAGCTTACAACATCTTATGTCTCTTTTCAGGGAGTATGGAGAGACCTCAGATCAATTTATTAATCCCTCTAAATGAAAATTTTATTCTCACCATGAGGGTAGCAGATTACGCTCTATTAAAGATACTTTGGGCTTTTCTAAGGGATCATTTCCGTTCTCTTATCTAGGGGTTCCTTTATTTCAAGGGCGCCCAAAAAAATTATATCTTCAGCCAATTATGGATAAAGTACACTGCAAATTGGGGACTTGGAGAGGTAAGCTTCTTTCTTATATGGGAAGAATACAGCTTATTAAATCTGTTATTCAGAGTATGCTCATGTACTCATTTCATATTTATGCTTGGCCAATTGCATTGTTGAATAAGCTTGATTCATGGATTCGTCATTTTATTTGGACGGGGGATGCAGATAAGTCTAAGTTGGTTGCTGCGGCTTGGCAGAAGGTATGTTTGCCAGTTGATTTGGGTGGCTTAGGAGTTAGACCCCTCAAGGTAATTAATAAAGCAGCTATTCTTAAGCTTAGTTGGTCTTTGATCATTGCGGATTCCCACTGGGCCTGTTTTGGACAAAGTAGGTTCTTCAAAAATGGCATTCCTAGAACATCACATGTTCCCTCTTCTATTTGGATTGGCCTCAAACCTTATATTCCAATCATTTCTAACAACTCTGCGTGGCAGCTAGGAAATGGCAAGCATATCTCCTTTTGGACAGATCACTGGTTATCTGAACCAATTTCTGATTCTCTGAATATCCCTTTGGATGTATGTTGTAATCTGAAGGCTTCAGTGGCTGATTTCATTATTAATAAGCAGTGGGTTTTTCCAGCCTTATTTGAGCAACACTTTCCACAACTTGTTCAGGAAATTAAAGATGTTATTATTCCACTTGATGATGTAGATGCTACTAGAGTTTGGTGCCCATCTGATTCTGGTTTTTTGCTTTTCAAAGATGCAGTTAACTTTTTCCAGCCCAATGCTCAGACAGTAGCTTGGAGTAAGTTAATTTGGCGTGCTCAAATCCCTCCTTCAAGAGCTTTTTTCTTTTGGCGTTGGATATATAATAGATTGCCTACTGATGACAATCTCCAGAAGTGTGGCATTTCTTTTGCATCTATTTGCTCTCATTGTGGCTCTCATGCTGAAACCGCTTCTCACCTTCTGTTGGAGTGCTCCTTTGCTTGTGAACTATAGACTTCCTTGAGTCAGCTCATCCATCGCAATTTAGACTTATCTTCTCCTCTAAGGCTTTTGGAAACTGCGAATTCAGCTTCTAGTTCGCAAGCTCAAGATGTCTTTATTTCCTTGATAATTCATTTAGCTAATCTCGTTTGGTTTAGTAGAAATCAAGCTAGATTTCAACGTGGTCCATTAATGAAAACTACCATTATGAACCATGTATGTGCTGCTACTTCTTTGTCGGGTAATTTCTCTTCGGGAGTTATGTCAAATTCTATAGAGGAATTTACTCTGTTCAGGCAATTACATGTTAATAGGCATTCTAGAAGAGCTCCCAATATTATAACGATGAACTGGTCTCCTTCTTTATCAGATTGGGTAAAATGCAATGTTGATGGGGCTGCAAGGGGTTGTCCTGGTCCTGCAGCTTGTGGCGGTGTTTTTCGGAACCACTTTGGTGAATTTCTTGGCTGCTTTGCTCAATCTCTTTCTACCTTAGTAGCTTTTCATGCAGAACTACATGCAGCAATGATGGCTATAGAAAAAGCTTTTGAAAAGGGTTGGTTAAAATTATGGCTAGAGTGTGATTCTTTAGCAGTTGTCCAAGCTTTCAATAATGTGAATATGGTGCCTTGGAAGCTTCGTTCTCGCTAGAGTAATTGTCTTGCTTTAACTCGTGCCATGTCTTTTCAGGTATCTCACATATATCGCGAAGGTAATGGTAGCGCGGATAGCCTCGCCAATTATGCTCTTCAAGTGGCTGGTTTTTCTTGGTGGGATTCTCCTCCAAGATTTATTCGAGATAGTCTATTTAGAGATAGATTAAGTCTTCCTAATTATAGATTCTGTTAAGCTTTGATCCTTTGCATAGGTTCTGGTCTTATGTCCCCCCATGTCTTTTTCTTGTACTTCTTCTTTTTTTATAAAATTGTGAGCTTGCTGTAGGTGATGAGTAGAGCTTCTGGAGCCAACATAGTTGGGATTAGGAACTCTATGGACACCTTGGCAACTCTTTCGTGACTAAAAAAAAAATTTAACAACTCCTTCCTTTTTCTCCTAATCTCTTTATGAAAAGATACATCAACTTTTTGCTTTTATATTGTTAGGCAATGGTTTATTTATTGAAATAAATAGTTAACAAAAAATATAAAAGGTTGATGTAGGTAGCTTTTAATCAATAGCTTAGTATAAGATACTTAATAATACCAAAGAGAAGTGAAATGACAACAAATACAAATACACATTATCAAGATAAAAGGGTAAGTAAAACATACGACTACAAAGAGTGAGAAAAGGAACATTTTATGTTGAGAAATATCATTATAAGTATTTTTATAATTATAATACAAATCCCTAGTCGGGTTCACAATAACACACAAACACATGCATAAGTTATTCTTAGATTGCAGTTTCCTAGGGCTCTCAACCTTGTCTTAATAATATGAGTGGGTGGAGCACATGGACCCCCAGAGCAAGTACATGGTGCCAGCAGTGATAGTGTCGTAGCCCATGCTGAGCAAGAGCGATGCAACGACGACGATGAGAATGTCCTTGTTGGCATATCCCGGACATCCAATCAAAGGAGGCAATTTATTTTAAAAATTAATAATAACTATTATCATAAATATATAACAAAATATGAGAAGAAAATAAATGTCAAGTTCGATAAAGCGTAAAAGTATCTAGTAACTTAAAAATAGAACAAAATGTAAGTAAGAATCTATCCAATAAAGGATAAAATTTGAAAATGTTCAAATTATATAAGTATAGGGGCAAAATGATAACAACATTACATGTATACTTATATTTTTTAAAAGTCCGGGGGTGCATTTGCACCCTGTGTAAGCTATGTAGGTCTGCCCGCTGCTTGTTGAGCATTGCTGGGGGAGATTAAGTCGTAGCCAAAGAATACCAAGGTGCCGCGACTGCATACGATTTTGGGGTTTTATGAAAGGATGAATGACAGAATCTCAATGAAGGTGTTACGGTTCATTGTGATCCAGTCATTCAACCCTGCCATAAAACCCATTATCGTAGGGGAAGGAGATGGTGATGCTCTACTGAGGCCTTATGCCGGCATAGACGAACAGAGGGATGAGGCCCAAGAGGACGGCGTTTTGCACGCGAAGGAGTTGTTCCATGTGAGATAAACAAACTGTAGACAGAGGGGAATAAAAGAAGGTGTGTGGTGTGTGGAGAAGTGGGAGAATGTGGGTTGAGAATTATTGAGTTTGGAAGCAGGGAAAGGTTGGTTCATTTGTTATACCGCATTCACTATAAATACTACTTGGAATTTCATGCGCCCCACGAAAGTAATATAAGTATTATTTAATATTTAAGATTAGTAATATTAATGGTCAATTTTTTTAACAAAGGTTATAGTTAAAAAATAAATATATTAAATATTATATTTACTCAAGTATTTTGTTCTATATTTCATTATAGACTACATTCATAATATAATATAATATATATATATATATTTTCATAATAATAAAAATCACAATTCTTTTGATAATGTAATTCTTGTCAAAGCAATATATTAATCTTTTTATAAACTAACTGGTTTTTGAATTAGTCAAGAAACTCATTGAAAGTTCGATTGTTGAACTGTGGTCAAATCGATATTAATAAAAAATTATATTAATTAAATAATACATAAAATTATATTAGGTAAATATATTTTCACAACTTTATATATAACACTAAAAATAAAATATAAAAATATTCTCTTACTAGAGATTTAAAAAAAAAAAAAAAAGAAGTATAACTTTCCCCTTATTTCTAATTCTCTTTTAGAAAAGAACACATTTTTTTATTTATAAATAAATATTTAACATCTCTTTTCTTCTCCTTTTAATTTCTTCAGGAAAAGATACCTCATATACTTGTGTTTAGATTGTTAAAAAATATTTTATTTATTCAGATTAATTAGTGAAGAATATAATTGAAAAGTTTGCTATAAAAGAATAGGAACAAAAGGTAAATAATAAGATCATAGTGATAATTTTGGATAAGGGAAGGAAGGTATAATTTTCATTTATAGAAAATATTCAATTATTTGAGATTTTTTTCCAAAAAAATTATAATATAAGTGTCCCCTTATTTCTCATTCACTTGTAGAAAAAAAATTATTTTTATTCATAAATAAAAATTTAACAACTCTTTCCTTTTTCTCCTAATCTCTTTATGAAAAGATACATCAACTTTTTGTTTTTGGATTGTTAGGCAATCATTTATTTATTGAAATAAATAGTTAACAAAAAATATAAAAGGTTGATGTAGCTAGCTTTTAATCAATAGCTTAGTATAAGATACTTAATAATACCAAAGAGAAGTGAAATGACAACAAATACAAATACACATTATCAAGATGAAAGGGTAAGTAAAACATATGACTACAAAGTGTGAGACAAGGAACATTTTCTATTGAGAAATTGCATTATAGGTATTACTATAATTACTCAAAACTTATATTTTCTCTTATTTAAAACAAACAATTAATTCCTAATTAAATTATTGACGTTCCTACTTACTGGGTTATAATTTACGGAGTGTTATAGTTAGGCCACAATTCGATCCCAACGAAGGAGCTCCTTTCACACTGAATCATCATCCAATATAGCACTTGTCCAAGATGCTCCATTGAGAATGAAACTGTCTTGCATTGTCTCAGAGATTGCCCCTCTCCTCTTCACATATGGCAAAAGCTTGGTTTTATGCAGCCACGGTTCTTTATTGAATCACAACATATTGAGTGGATCAAGGAAGCCACTTCCAACCCATGTGTCCCTCTTTTCCTTGCGGCTTTGTGGGAGATTTGGAAGTTTAGGAATCAGAAGGTCTTTAATGATTCCACCCCTTCCACTCATGTGGTCCTTTATGATATTTGGACCCTTGCTGAGACTATTAGAATTCATGGTTCAGAGAAGAGAAAAGAGGAAAGAGTGTAAAACTGATAAGTGGATTTTTACTCAAATGAGAAAATCATATTACATGAGTACAAATGTGGCTTATATAGCTAATCCCAGTTATTCTAATATCCTATATATCTCTAATATCCCCCGGCAATCTGGATGGTGTTCACAACACTTCCAGCTTGGGATGAAAGATACAAGAACAAATAAAAAACAAAGCAAATACAATGAAAAATTCCATAATCACATTGGCTAAACAAGAAAACCTGACAAATATAGTGGTAGTGGCCAAGGTGCATAACTCCTAGAAGTCTTCGACCTACTTCTGGGCCCCTTCAAACTTCTTTCAGCGTCTCCACAACACTCACTCCAACAGAATCGAGAATCCCAATACTAGGAGCAACTGTTGTAACACCCTCATTTTTATTTTGTCTATTTTATTTTTATTAAGAAATCAAGACAGAATGTTGAAATATTGATTCACACTATTGTGATCAAAATTTCATGTTCTACTTAATTGGGAATTTTAATAATTATTTCGGACCAAAGTCCGGGTAACTATTAAAACAACGATTAAGTACATAATTTTTGTCTCTTTGGCAGGCATGAGGAAAAGTCTCAAATAATTACAAAATAATTATTTGAGCTTAGAATCATGTTTTATAGATCTAAATAAGGTTAGGATAATTTCTCAGAAAATTTAGAACTTTTTGAGAAATTTTACAAAACGCTCTAGATAGTCTAATGATGAGTCAGCCGGTATAAGATTAATATTAAAACTTGATGAAACTGACAAAGTCAGTTCATTTTTTAGTCATATATATAAAAATATAATTTCTAGTAAAGTTTGGAAATTTATAGATTTAAAACGAAATTACTGTGAATTATTGACTGAAAAATATTAAATAATTTGAAAATAATTATAAAAATTTAATTTTTAGTTATGATAATTAATAATGGAAATAAATTAAGTTTACTAAAAAGTTTCAATTAAAAATAAAATTGTTTGATCAAAAAGTTAAAAATTAAGCGTATAATTTATACTGACAGTATAAGAAAACACAAAATTTTATCCACGAAAATCTCTCAGAATGATGCTCTTAGCTAACCTCTCTCACGTGACCTCACCTACTCACTCACGTCAATGTTAAAAAAAAAAAATTGGCCTAGATTTTCCTATTTATAACTGCCCATTGATTAACTATTCCCTCACTCTCTGTCTCACTTCTCACACGACCCACTCCCTCTTCTCTGAGTTCTCTCTCTTCGGTTCTCTCTCTCAACAAACCCATTCGGTTTCCATCTTTTCTCTTCTTCTTCTTCTTCATCATCTTCTTCAATTTTTCTTCTCACAAAACACACCACAACTCTTCAACCCCCATCACCCTCCACCAAAGCTACCTTCCTCCACCACCAAGAAGCAAATTTTCTTCCTCCCTCTTTCTTCTAAAAACTCCATTGATGAAGCTTGGAAGCTTGAAGAATCATCACTTCTAAAGGCACCCAAGACCGAAGAAGAGCACTATTCATCTTCTTCCTCCTTCTATGTCTCACGAATCACTCTCTTGGTAAGGGGGAGTGAGATTTTGATTCATGTTGTTTTCTACCTTCTTTTGTATATTATGATGTAATTTTCCATGTAATCTTGCTTTGTTCTCTGTTTCCTTTCAATTTCCTATCTAATACTTGTTGTAAATTGAATTCTTTTTGTGGTTGTGACTGTTTGGGGGACGCTTCTATTTAGGGGAAGCTCTTTCCAATTTTTCATCTAATTTTGTTGAGTTTCCATCTTATTTCATGATGTATTTATGCCTTGTTGCTTTAAACTTGTCCGGTTGTTGTAATCTTCTCTTCTTTCTTTGTTTTTCATGTTATACTCTTATCTTCCTTGATAATCTATTTTGTGGGTAGCTGCTGGATTGTTTTTGGGTTTTTAGGGGAAACTATGGTAAAGTTTCTTTTTAAATTTTATACTTCTAAACACTTAATATAAACCCTTAACTAATTAAACTTGCTAATAATGAAAATTTCTCATCTTTTGATTCTGATAAGCTCACGGTTTGAAGAAGGAGCAGGGAGGGGCTGAGCGTTTTTATTTTTCCTCTTTTTAATCAAGTTCTGATCATATATTTTACACAAAGTTTTGGTTTGTGAATAAGTGGAAAGAAACTGAACCAAAAGTTACCCTTTTCCTTCTCTGCTGTTTCGGTTTTGTCAAATAAAAGAGGAATACAATTTTATTCTAACATTATTATGTACAAAAAAAAAAGAGAAATTGAGGTGAATATGTTGGTGTGCTGTTTCGGGTAGGCAAAAGAAAAAGGGATTTCAGAGTTATAAAATCTATTTTGAACAAGTAAAGATAAAATTCGTTGTTTCCGATCAAATAATGATTTCAGTTTTTGAAGTATAAAGGAAGAATTAAAACCTGTTACTCCTTTGATTTTTTTTAATTAAAAGCATTCTGTTTTTTTTTTAACCAAACAATAGTGGAATTATAAGTCACTGAACTCAATTTGAGCCCTTTATTTCTCAGTAGCTACGGCCAAACACCACAAGAAATATAGTGTATTAGAATTTTATGCTCATCTATTCTACAAGCTAGCATTTTTCAGGTTTCTTAAATAATTAAAAAATATATATATAGTAGTAAAAATGAAAATAATTCGCTTGTGCTTACCTTTGATGATCTCGGGTTCAGCATAGAATAAAGAAACACTGGTTGAATTTTGTGGTAATGAATTACACTTCTAATCCTATTAATGAAACATAGTTTTTGAAATAGATAGATTAAATGAATCTTGTTGCTCCTTATTAGGTCTCGGGCTGGACAAGGTAAAAGGGAAAAGATTTCTAATCAAGTTTTAAATAGATTAGTATAAAGCTAGCAGTCTAAGCTAGGAATTGGTGTCTTGAAATCTAATTATTATATATAATATTTCTAATATATCCTTTTTATTTAATTGGGTCAAAATGATATAAAAACTAAATTTTTGAAAATCCCTCAACAATTGTAACTCACGGTCTCTTTGAGTTAATAGGTTAGGATTGAGTAAAATTTCAATTAACCAAATAAGGTATTATAATAGGAAAGTTTTTATCAAATAAATTTTATATTTTTATTTTTATCGGAAGACAGAGAAACGTAACTTCTTTTTAAAAAAAAAAAAAGTTTTGTGTTCTTATTCTTAGTAATTTTAAAAAAGAAGGTAATAATAAAAATTAGTTTTTCTTTAAAATAAAATAAGTTTTTAAATTAGTAGAATAAAATCTAAAGTATGCTCTGTGGTTGCAGTTTATCTGAATTTCCACATCAGAAAAATGATTTTCTTACTACTAGTTTTATTTAAACTTAGTCTATGGAAAATTCTAAGTATGCTCTGTGGTTGCAGTCTAATCTGATCTTCCACACCATAAAGGAATTTTTCAATATTTAAAAATCTATTTATACTTGTACAAGAAATATTTTATAAATAAGCTAGAAAATTATTTCTATTAAATAAATTAAGTTAAGGAATTTGACACAGAAAAAGATAAAATAAATAAATTCAACCTTAGAAGTTTTAAATTAAATTCATATATACATTTTAAAATTTTAATGGAGATATAGATTAGTTAACTATTAGCTAATTATTACATTATTAGTGAATATTAACTTAAGTATCTAATGTCTTATTTAATATTTTGTAATATTACACAAATCCCAATATTAGATATTTAAATTGTTTATAATGTATTGTTATCTTGATATAAGGTTGTGAAATGTTATACTGTATAATTTTATAATGGCAATGTTAATTCTCTATTTGTAAAATAGAGATATTTATATCATGTAATGATTGATTACACTGTTTGTCTGTTTGAGGGACAAAAATATTACTACCTTATGTTGGTGCTCAGTGATTGAGACCAAAGGTTGATAAGTAAATTGTGAGTACTCTAGTGTGAGTACTGTTAAGAGAGGAACATGCAGCGACATGTTATCTATAGTGGAAGACACAGTCTGACAAGCTGAGGAATGAAAGGCAGGGACTCACTAACGGAAGTCTAGGGGGTACGGTGTCGAGTGATGAATTAACTAAAGGCCAGGGGAGCATCCTGTGTCGGGGACTTCATCTGACCAAGCTTGGCAACCCCAACAACTGCTTAGCATTCCATTAATTGGTGCGAGAGTATGCCTGAGTTATATATAGGACTGTGGATGTTCTGAATTGAGATAATTTGAGTTCATCTGTGGAAGATGAAAGTTTTGCCATGGGTTGAGGCGTATGTACTCCCATTCACTTCCAATCGGGGAGTATGGATCCATACTACGTCTAGAGGTTTGAGTTGATAGGAATTGTGATGTTATGACTAGATGAATACTAGGTTCCCCCGCTATTATTAATTGACGGTAGTTATACCGTTAGTAATATATATATATATATATATATATATATATATATATATATATATATATTAGAATCAAGTCTCACTCCTTTCTCTTTCTTGTTGTGTATGTACTTGTTGATTGGATACGTGAAGATGACGGTCATGCCCAACAATCGAGTTCTCCTACAGACACGGTTATTCCAGAGATTGCAGAGACTGACGAGAATATACGAAACTTAAAGGCTAGTTTTATTCATTCCTGTTTTTGGGTAGAAATTGTGTACTGCTCTGACTAGGATTATTTGATGTATGGGTTGAGATTAGCTAGTACATAATTTCTCTATATTTATTTTGTGATGTGAACTGATGTTTATTTAAAAGAAGATCATGGTTCTTTATAAAATATTTTCTGTATGCTAAATATGCTTTATGAATGTTTTACTTAATCGCAAAAAATTTATCCTCACTTTTTTTAATAACTAAAATAAATAAAAATATTAGTGTGGTTTATGTCTAATGTAACGGGGTGTTACAACTGTCAAATGCCAAATTAGGCAAACAAAGCTTAACCACCAAGCAGAAGCCACAACTAAAAGCTTAACCACTTGGCAGAAGCTATAACCCAGAAAACAACTAATGCTTAACCACCATAAGGCAGAAGCTAAAACCATCTCAATGCTTAACCATCCATGGTAGAAGCTCGACACAATGCTTAACCACTATGGACAAAAGCATACATCAAAGAAAAAAAAATTGCAATAAACCATGCAATACAAATTTGTGTTCAATGAGGAATTGTCTCAAACACCATGTGAGCATGGGAGAAATCACAAACAGAACCTCAAATCCATATCAGAACAAGTTACCAAGGCATTGGAAACCAACACCAGTCTAAGAATCACAGAAAATAGGGAGCCACTAATACATGTAAGAGATAAATTCAAGGGAGCAGCTGAAAGCAAAATCACAAAGAACTTGTACCACAAGCCAAACTGAATGCAAGCTCACTGCACCAGCAATTCCATGCTCCAAAAATTAACCATGGCAAAGATCCTTCCAAAATCAACCATGAAGCAAATCACCAAACACTTGGTGTGCAAAGATTCTTAATCTGATGTAACGAGGCACCAACCAGCAAACAGAATCTGAAACGTGAACGTGTCACCACAAACAAATCGAAGAATGAAAATCGAGGCAGAGATGATGAAGTATCTAAGATTGTGTCGCCATGAACAGATCAAAAAAACCCTTTGTTCAGACCCGACGGTGGCCCGCAGCCACGTGACAAAACAAAAACTCAATTGGTGGGTTATCATGCGGATGAGAGAAAGAAGCATATGCTTCACTCAGATTTGATGAGTGGATCCAAAGGTAAGATTAGTGAAGAACGTCGTCGAAAGTGGCAAGAAAAACGGCAATGAAGAATAGCATGACAGCTGGAGAAAACAACCAAATCTCTGAAAAATCGAATGCGCGAAATATTTGTTTCGCTTCACTCCTCTGATCAAGAAGCTTTCACGATCGTTGAAAGAAAACCGCTAATAGTGATGAACGAAACCAGAAACCAAAACTGATATGTGTGATCACTCAAAATCCTCTCATACGAATGAGATCTAAGATCATAAATCGTTGAAACTGAAACAAAATAACAAAGAAAACAACTCTGTGTTCGCAACCAAAACAATGTTCAATCAATCATCTCTTCATTTTCTCAGGAAAATTGAAGAAGAAAAACAAGAAAAAAAATGAAGGAGCAGCAGATATTTTCTAAGGTGGGTGGTATCGCTCTGATACCATGTTAGAATTCATGGTTCAGAGAAGAAAAAAGAGAAAAAAGTGTAAAACTGATAAGTTGATTTTTACTCAAATGAAAAAATCAGATTACATGAGTACAAATGTGGCTTATATAGCCAATCCTAGTAATTCTAATATCCTATATATCTCTAATAGAGACCATTCATGGTATGTCCTATGCTCAGGAGATTATTCAAAGACAACCAGTTCAAGTCACTTGGCACCCCCAGCGTGAGTTTGGATCTATCATAAACACTGATGGCAGTTGTATTCTTAACCCAGGATAAGGGGTTTCTATGGTTCAGCCGGTCACACAGATATCCTGCATGCTGAACTTCTTGCCATTATGCATGGTTTACGGCTTGCTTCGAGTCTGCAGTAAGGGTGGCAAATAAATCCGATTGTCCATCGTTCATCCAATCTATCAAAAAAAAAATGGATTGGATCCAATCCATCCATGTATAATCTCATAGATGGTTTTTTCAAAATCCAACATATCTTTTAATCAATACTTAATGGATTGAAATTAATCCAACTTATGTGTTCATAATTACATCTTTCTTATTGATAAATTATATTTTGTACGTAACGTGAGTTTTGGCTCTAAAAATACTTTATTTTCTATATATTATTTTGACAAAACTAACGTTTTTGGTGTTAAGTGTGTAACAAGAATCCTCCAAGAGAACAAGCATAAATAACTTGAAAAATATTTGGACATCTCTTAGATAGCATGACCGTACTTCTTTTTTAAAAATTATTTTAAAAAATTGTTTAATTTTGTTTTTTATAATCTAAATCTAATCGGAAATTGAACTCAGACCTTTTCCATTCACTGTATCGATTTCATGATGTGAATGTATTAAGTAAAAAAGAAAAAAAAAAGTGTAGAATGTAAATTCCAGTTCCACCATGTATATCACGGCTATAGATAGTATGGACTTCTCCCCCTCTTTAATGCATTTTTTATTCATTAACAAATGATCCCATACGGCAATAACTACAGTGAAACTCATACCTAAATATACATCAAATCTTTTGAAAAAAATAATGCTTAAATAAACAAAAGAGAAAATTACATAGAATAAAAATTATAGAATCTGATATTTGATGAGAGAATTGAAGGGGCAAGACAATTTGAATTGGAGAGAGGAGAAAAAAAAAAAGATCTGAGACAGAAAGAGATGAGAGAAACAATATTTTAAAAAATTAAGTTTAAAATATATTATTTTTGTGGATGGATTGGATATCCATCCATGAAAAAAGTATTAATAGATGGATTGGATAAATTTTATCAAATGGATCGGATATTTAAATAAATTTTTAATGGATCAAAATGAATTATTTTGATCCGATTCATTATGTTCCAGATTAAAATTTATATGATCCGTCCATTTTGCCACCCTTAGTTTGCAGCTCAGTATTATTATCTGTTATGCTGATTCCAAGCATGCCATTCAAGTTATAAACGAGGCAGATGTTAAATTCCACCTCTATGCTACTAAATCATACTTCTGGACCATCCTCCAGCTGCTATGAACCAGATTCTTTAAGCTGATAGAGGTCAGATGTCTTTTACCCGTTTGTAATCTTTTCTGTTCTTTTCCCCCTTACCAAAAAAAATTGATTAGCAAGTACCATACTTATTTCAAGGACTAAATTGATATATTACTCTATAAAATGCAGGGCCAGCCCTTGAATAAAGCAAATAAAGCCCTTGCTTTAGGCCCCCTTAAAAAAAAAGTCATTTAACATTAGTATTTGTATAATTTTTGTAAGGCCCATAATTTTTGTTATTTGTTCTCACTTAAAAAATAATTACTCTGGAGACTAAAACAAGAAATAATAATTACTCATTAATTTCAATTAATAACGATATTTCTTAATCGACTATATCAAAGGTCCCTCAATATTTAATTCTCACCAAAATCAGTCCAAAAGTTAATCTCTTTATTCCTTTCTCTCTGTACTCCTTTTTTCTTGAATTGCTTATCACTGATCACTCATCTCAATTTTTAATATCCTTTTTAATTCTCTCAAAAGCTCAAAAGATAAACTTTTGATAGAAATATAAGTATTTTATTAAAATATTTTTATTATTTTTTCTCAAAAGTTATTATTAATTTTAAAAAGATCTCACTTTAAAATTTGCTTTAGGCCTAAAAATATGTTGGACCAGCCCTAATAAAATGCATACTTAATAGGAGCACGGATAAAATGAAGGACAGCTCAAATATAAAGCCAAATGGGTGTAAAGTTCAGAAACGTGGATATTCAATGACAACTTCTTGGATTGAAGGTAATCAAGTTATCTTAACTAGTAACACAAATAGACCGGCACCCATAGTTTTCATACCAAAATGCACGACACTGTTTCTGATTATCATTTTCATAACTAAACATTTTCAATATTTCAAATATAGGTCATATTCATTCATCTGATTAGATATTCGATTAATTGGGTACAAAAACCACTTGGTGCATCTCATTTTTTGTGTGAACATTTCAGCTTATAAAAATCACTTGGTCATGTCAATAGTATTGATCTTAGTAGCAGCCACATCTATGGCACTATACATGCTAATAGCAGCCTCTTTCACCTTAAACACCTTCAAAGGCTTGATCTTGCTGATAATGACTTCAACTACTCTCCAATCCCATCTACAATTGGTGAGCTTTCACAGCTAAAGTATCTGAACCTTTCGGAAACTAATTTTTTTGGTGAAATCCCACATCAAATTTCACATTTGTCCAATTCACTGTCTCCTGATCTATGCAGTACATTTGATTCTCTAGATGCAATCAATCTTCTGAGTCTCAAAATATCCACTCTTTCAAAACTCGACTAATCTTGAAATACTTCTTGATTTTGTGACCATTTCATCATCTGTGCCTGATATATTCACAAATCATACATCTTTCCAAAAGCTCTCTCTTTACCAATGTGAACTATATGGGGAATTTCCAGTTGGAATATTCCATCTACCAAACTTGAGATATCTGGATTTGGGAAATAACCAAAACCTCACTGGTAAATTTCCTGATTTTCATTCAAGTGCTCAAATTACCACATTACAACTCTCTGACACAAGTTTCTATGGCACACTACCTGCATCCAATGGAAATCTCAAGTTTTTGAATTTGTTATCAATTTCATATTGCAATTTTTCTGGGTCTATTCCTTCTTCAGTTGGAAACCTCACTCAGCTTACGGTTCTAGATATTAGGCACAACAAATTTAAGGGTCATCTTTCTTCATTCTTAGTAAATCTTACCAATTTACGAATTCTGAGAGTTGGTTTCAATGAATTCACTACTGACACCATCTCATGGGCTTGTAAGATGTCAGGAATAAACGTTTTGGGTCTAAACATGGTAAATATTAGCAACGAGATTCCATCATGTTTTTCAAATGTCACCCAGCTATCAGCATTATCCCTTCATCGTACCAAGCTAAGTGGACAAATTCCATCTTGGATACTGAACCTAACTAATTTAGCTTACGATCTTGCAGAAAATAATCTTCAGGGTGAAATTCCAAACTCTCTCTTCAAACTTGAGAACCTAGAAACTCTTGCTCTGGCCAATAATTTGTTGGAGCGAGAATGTGAGATCGACAAGTTTCTAGTGCTCAAAATGCTAGTTTTTTCTTGAATTATCCCACAATAAATTGTCATTAATTAGTGAAAAAAATACATCCAATGTAAGCCTTTCTTGAATTCAAGTGTTAGGTTTGGGTTCATGCAATTTGAATGAGTTTCCAAATTTTCTCTGGGACTTAGCTGAGCTGTCATTTCTTTACATGCCAAACAATACTGTCAGTTCATTCCCCAGTTGGATATGGAGAAAAACAAGTCTTCGGAGCTTAAGTGTTTCCCACAACTCATTGATAGGGAAAATATCCCCATTGATATGCAATTTGAAATCTCTTGTGCATCTTGTTTTATCATTTAACAACTTAAGCAGCATGGTTCCCTCATGTTTGGGAAGTTTTAGCCAATCTCTACAAATTTTGGTGCTAAAGGGAAACAAATTGATTGGCCCCATTCCTCAAACTTATATGATGACAAGTGCTCTGAGAATGATAGATTTAAGCAATAACAATCTGCATGGCCAATTACCAAGAGCTTGTGTCAATTGTAGAATGCTAGAGTATATTGATGTCAGCCACAACCAAATTAATGATTCATTTCCCTTTTGGTTTGGAACTCTTCCTGAGCTGAAAGTTGTTGCTTTACATGATAATCATTTGTATGGATCTATAAGGTGCCCTACAACATGCACATTTCCCAAACTACACATCATTGATCTTTCTCGCAATCAGTTCTCTGGAAGTTTGCCTTTAAATACAATCAAGAATTGGAAATCCATGAAAGCTTCCAGCGAGATACAATTACAGTTTGAGGATTATCCAAATAACACATTGAGGGGAAGGGTCTTTGGGTGGAGTGAAAGTTACATTTATTCATTCACAATGTTTAACAAAGGGATGGTCATGGTTTATGATAAGCTCCAAGAGTTTTACAGTTTGATAGCCGTTGATCTTTCATGTAATAAATTCTGTGGGGAGATTCTGGATATTATGGGAGACTTAACAGGTCTTGTTTTGCTCAACCTGTCAAACAACATGCTTGGGGGCAGCATTCCTTCTTCCTTAGGGAAACTTTCGAACCTCGAAGCAATGGACCTTTCTGTCAACTGTTTATCAAGAAAGATTCCTCAACAATTGGCAGAACTAACCTTTCTGTCATACTTGAATGTGTCCTTTAACAACCTCTCAGGTCCTATACCACAAACTAAGCAATTTGGTACATGTCAAGATAGTTCATTTGAGGGTAACCAAGGGCTGTGTGGGTATCCATTATCCAAGAAATGTGAGGATGATGCAGGGTCACTGATGAGAACACGGAAACGAAAATGGATCGCCTTGAAAATTCAGATTTAGGAAGCAATTTTTAGTTTTCTTTTAAAGAAGGATATTGACGCCACACTCAAGAAATAGGTGAGAAGGTGAGTGATAAGTCATAGGATTGATCGCCACAAGTTGCCTTGATAAGATCAGATTCAGTTCTTTGCCCAAGAACCAAGGGAAGCTCTCACAAATGGAGAAAACTCAGATTTCATTATCATTCAACTTTTCTTCAAAGCTACAAAGTTTCCCCTATTTATAGGCTAGGCTTCCTTCTAAACTTCCCACTAAGCAATTAATTCCCACTAGGAAATTAATTCCCACTAAGCTTTTACTTTCCATTAGGAAATGAATTCCCACTAAGCATTAAATTTCCACTAGAAATAAAACCCCACTAACCATCACAATGGTTCACCAACCATCACAATGGTTCAGGAAGCCTTAAAACACTAAAAACTGACCTAGAACATATGAAAAGTCATCTGAACTTATTACAACAAAATTAAATACGAAATTCATGGAAAATTAGAAAATGGGCCTCAATTGGTTCTTTAGCCCAAAAGCTATGTCTTCCATCCAAATAAACTCCAGCCCATAGCTGCTGCATCTTGAATATGAAGTGCTGGGCTCATTGTGCTCTCCAAATTATTGTCTTTAAGTTTGCTGAAATTATCTTCACAATGTAGATATGAGACAATTCTTGATTTGGGCACTTGTATCCATTGCAAAAGATATTTGAAATAATTGGACTTTGACAGGATCATATCATTCCCTCCCTCTTCAAAACGATTCGTCCTCGAATCGAGTTCATCATCTACATCAAACATGGTTAAGTCAGCCACAATAAAAGTAACATTGACTTGATACTTACCATAAAACTCAAGTTTAAAAGCATTATCATTGATCTTTTCAACCACTTGGAAAGGCAAGTGCCTCTTGGTTGCAACATCAAGTGTCTTTGAAAACTCAAGTTCATATTCATTTGATGCTTTGCTTTCCACCTTTACAAGCACTTCTTCAAGTCCCTTCAAAGCAGAATCATCATTTTCAAACAAAGGGTTAGAACATATGACTTTGCATTCCTCCTTTGGAACCACTGCTTTGATTTCCTTCAAAAGAGAATCATCACAATTAAACAATGGGTTAGAGTAGAAACAAAAATATTCTTCCTTTTGTTTATCTTTTTCTCTTAATTCTTTCTCTTTCATATCTTTTTCTTCTAACTCTTTCTCTCTCTCTATTTTTCTCTCCCTTTCTTTTAATTCTTTTTCTCTTTCTAGTTCTCTCTCCTTTTCTTTGTCTTTTTCTTTTTCTTTTATTTCTTTTGTCAATGTCTCCCACCTTGGGCATTGAGAGATCATATGCCCTCTTCCAAAACACATGAGACATTCAGGTTCCCTACTTCTAGTTGGATGAATAGATCTAGTGAGTCTAGCACTAGTAGAGATACCCTCCCTCTTTTGTTTGGTCCTCCAACCAAACCTTTCATCTCTCTCATTAGTTCTTCTTTTTCTCTCTTCTTCTATATGTCTCCTTTGATATTCTCTAGGAACATACCTCTTTCTCATCAAGGTCTTCATCTCCAACCATGTTCCCACTGGGGTTTCATTGAATCTCTTCCTATCTCTCTTTTCTTTGTCCCACCAAATAAGAGCATAATCTTTAAACTCTAGAGCGGCTACCTTAACCTTTTCCTCTTCACCATATTGGTAGCATGCAAACACTTGCTCCATTTTCATCTCCCACTTTAAGTAAGCCTCGGGATCATTCCTTCCTTGGAAGCTTGGAACCTTTACCTTCAAAACCTCTAACTCTTTCCACCTTTTTGTATGTCTCCCATTTCTCCTTTCCAACTCATCCATACTAAAGCCCCAATGAGTAGTCATAGCTTCAAACAACAAACAAGTAAAAATATGGATCCTCTCCACTCACTAAGTATTTCACTCAAATAATGGGATCACTCGTGTTTCACACAATCAAGGCTTTTACCCGATGATGATCTCACCACTCTTGCCTTTTACCACTCAACTTCCTCTTGTAAGTTCTTAAGAGAGAACCCTATCAATGATGTTTTTCAAGACAGCAAGGGGAACAATCAAGTGACTTAGAGTTTAGAGAATAAAAAGCAAACAAGGAATATGACAAGAACAAGATGGATAGACACAACAAAGATAAAGAACAAAGACACCACAAGATTAGATGACACAGAGAGTATAGAGTCCTTCCAATTCACAAAAGAAAATTTTGTTTTCCTTTTTTTTTTTTTTTTCTAGAAACTGGATTGTGTAATAGGTTGTTGATGCACTCTTGAATCGTCTTAGATTTTATTTTTTTTCACAACTTTTTTTTTTCAAACAGAATATAAATGATTGTCGCAACTGTTTTTTTTTTTTAATTTTTTTTTGCACGAATTTCTTTCTTTCTTGTTTTTTTTTTTTTTGGACAGAACTCAAAATTCAACTAGAAATTTGATGTGAAACACAAAGATGATGAAGGGAAATGAAAAGACGCAAAAGAAGAACAAGGAATCACAAAAAGAAAAGGAAATAAAACTCAAAAGAAGAACACAAAAGAAGACTTAAAGAAATGGAACAAAATAAGATGAACTAAAGAACAAGAACTAAACAAAAAAAAAAAAAAAAAAACAGATTCAAACAAAGAAAACTCAAACCTGAACTTCAAGGAGCCTAAGCTCGGATACCAAATGATGAGAACACGGAAACGAAAATGGATCGCCTTGAAAATTCAGATTTAGGAAGCAATTTTTAGTTTTCTTTTAAAGAAGGATATTGACGCCACACTCAAGAAATAGGTGAGAAGGTGAGTGATAAGTCATAGGATTGATCGCCACAGGTTGCCTTGATAAGATCAGATTCAGTTCTTTGCCCAAGAACCAAGGGAAGCTCTCACAAATGGAGAAAACTCAGATTTCATTATCATTCAACTTTTCTTCAAAGCTACAAAGTTTCCCCTATTTATAGGCTAGGCTTCCTTCTAAACTTCCCACTAAGCAATTAATTCCCACTAGGAAATTAATTCCCACTAAGCTTTTACTTTCCATTAGGAAATGAATTCCCACTAAGCATTAAATATCCACTAGAAATAAAACCCCACTAACCATCACAATGGTTCACCAACCATCACAATGGTTCAGGAAGCCTTAAAACACTAAAAACTGACCTAGAACATATGAAAAGTCATCTGAACTTATTACAACAAAATTAAATACGAAATTCATGGAAAATTAGAAAATGGGCCTCAATTGGTTCTTTAGCCCAAAAGCTATGTCTTCCATCCAAATAAACTCCAGCCCATAGCTGCATCTTGAATATAAAGTGCTGGGCTCATTGTGCTCTCCAAATTATTGTCTTTAAGTTTGCTGAAATTATCTTCACAATGTAGATATGAGACAATTCTTGATTTGGGCACTTGTATCCATTGCAAAAGATATTTGAAATAATTGGACTTTGACAGGATCATATCATTCCCTCCCTCTTCAAAACGATTCGTCCTCGAATCGAGTTCATCATCTACATCAAACATGGTTAAGTCAGCCACAATAAAAGTAACATTGACTTGATACTTACCATAAAACTCAAGTTTAAAAGCATTATCATTGATCTTTTCAACCACTTGGAAAGGCAAGTGCCTCTTGGTTGCAACATCAAGTGTCTTTGAAAACTCAAGTTCATATTCATTTGATGCTTTGCTTTCCACCTTTACAAGCACTTCTTCAAGTCCCTTCAAAGCAGAATCATCATTTTCAAACAAAGGGTTAGAACATATGACTTTGCATTCCTCCTTTGGAACCACTGCTTTGATTTCCTTCAAAAGAGAATCATCACAATTAAACAATGGGTTAGAGTAGAAACAAAAATATTCTTCCTTTTGTTTATCTTTTTCTCTTAATTCTTTCTCTTTCATATCTTTTTCTTCTAACTCTTTCTCTCTCTCTATTTTTCTCTCCCTTTCTTTTAATTCTTTTTCTCTTTCTAGTTCTCTCTCCTTTTCTTTGTCTTTTTCTTTTTCTTTTATTTCTTTTGTCAATGTCTCCCACCTTGGGCATTGAGAGATCATATGCCCTCTTCCAAAACACATGAGACATTCAGGTTCCCTACTTCTAGTTGGATGAATAGATCTAGTGAGTCTAGCACTAGTAGAGATACCCTCCCTCTTTTGTTTGGTCCTCCAACCAAACCTTTCATCTCTCTCATTAGTTCTTCTTTTTCTCTCTTCTTCTATATGTCTCCTTTGATATTCTCTAGGAACATACCTCTTTCTCATCAAGGTCTTCATCTCCAACCATGTTCCCACTGGGGTTTCATTGAATCTCTTCCTATCTCTCTTTTCTTTGTCCCACCAAATAAGAGCATAATCTTTAAACTCTAGAGCGGCTACCTTAACCTTTTCCTCTTCACCATATTGGTAGCATGCAAACACTTGCTCCATTTTCATCTCCCACTTTAAGTAAGCCTCGGGATCATTCCTTCCTTGGAAGCTTGGAACCTTTACCTTCAAAACCTCTAACTCTTTCCACCTTTTTGTATGTCTCCCATTTCTCCTTTCCAACTCATCCATACTAAAGCCCCAATGAGTAGTCATAGCTTCAAACAACAAACAAGTAAAAATATGGATCCTCTCCACTCACTAAGTATTTCACTCAAATAATGGGATCACTCGTGTTTCACACAATCAAGGCTTTTACCCGATGATGATCTCACCACTCTTGCCTTTTACCACTCAACTTCCTCTTGTAAGTTCTTAAGAGAGAACCCTATCAATGATGTTTTTCAAGACAGCAAGGGGAACAATCAAGTGACTTAGAGTTTAGAGAATAAAAAGCAAACAAGGAATATGACAAGAACAAGATGGATAGACACAACAAAGATAAAGAACAAAGACACCACAAGATTAGATGACACAGAGAGTATAGAGTCCTTCCAATTCACAAAAGAAAATTTTGTTTTCCTTTTTTTTTTTTTTTTCTAGAAACTGGATTGTGTAATAGGTTGTTGATGCACTCTTGAATCGTCTTAGATTTTATTTTTTTTCACAACTTTTTTTTTTCAAACAGAATATAAATGATTGTCGCAACTGTTTTTTTTTTTTAATTTTTTTTTGCACGAATTTCTTTCTTTCTTGTTTTTTTTTTTTTTGGACAGAACTCAAAATTCAACTAGAAATTTGATGTGAAACACAAAGATGATGAAGGGAAATGAAAAGACGCAAAAGAAGAACAAGGAATCACAAAAAGAAAAGGAAATAAAACTCAAAAGAAGAACACAAAAGAAGACTTAAAGAAATGGAACAAAATAAGATGAACTAAAGAACAAGAACTAAACAAAAAAAAAAAAAAAAAACAGATTCAAACAAAGAAAACTCAAACCTGAACTTCAAGGAGCCTAAGCTCGGATACCAAATGATGAGAACACGGAAACGAAAATGGATCGCCTTGAAAATTCAGATTTAGGAAGCAATTTTTAGTTTTCTTTTAAAGAAGGATATTGACGCCACACTCAAGAAATAGGTGAGAAGGTGAGTGATAAGTCATAGGATTGATCGCCACAGGTTGCCTTGATAAGATCAGATTCAGTTCTTTGCCCAAGAACCAAGGGAAGCTCTCACAAATGGAGAAAACTCAGATTTCATTATCATTCAACTTTTCTTCAAAGCTACAAAGTTTCCCCTATTTATAGGCTAGGCTTCCTTCTAAACTTCCCACTAAGCAATTAATTCCCACTAGGAAATTAATTCCCACTAAGCTTTTACTTTCCATTAGGAAATGAATTCCCACTAAGCATTAAATATCCACTAGAAATAAAACCCCACTAACCATCACAATGGTTCACCAACCATCACAATGGTTCAGGAAGCCTTAAAACACTAAAAACTGACCTAGAACATATGAAAAGTCATCTGAACTTATTACAACAAAATTAAATACGAAATTCATGGAAAATTAGAAAATGGGCCTCAATTGGTTCTTTAGCCCAAAAGCTATGTCTTCCATCCAAATAAACTCCAGCCCATAGCTGCATCTTGAATATAAAGTGCTGGGCTCATTGTGCTCTCCAAATTATTGTCTTTAAGTTTGCTGAAATTATCTTCACAATGTAGATATGAGACAATTCTTGATTTGGGCACTTGTATCCATTGCAAAAGATATTTGAAATAATTGGACTTTGACAGGATCATATCATTCCCTCCCTCTTCAAAACGATTCGTCCTCGAATCGAGTTCATCATCTACATCAAACATGGTTAAGTCAGCCACAATAAAAGTAACATTGACTTGATACTTACCATAAAACTCAAGTTTAAAAGCATTATCATTGATCTTTTCAACCACTTGGAAAGGCAAGTGCCTCTTGGTTGCAACATCAAGTGTCTTTGAAAACTCAAGTTCATATTCATTTGATGCTTTGCTTTCCACCTTTACAAGCACTTCTTCAAGTCCCTTCAAAGCAGAATCATCATTTTCAAACAAAGGGTTAGAACATATGACTTTGCATTCCTCCTTTGGAACCACTGCTTTGATTTCCTTCAAAAGAGAATCATCACAATTAAACAATGGGTTAGAGTAGAAACAAAAATATTCTTCCTTTTGTTTATCTTTTTCTCTTAATTCTTTCTCTTTCATATCTTTTTCTTCTAACTCTTTCTCTCTCTCTATTTTTCTCTCCCTTTCTTTTAATTCTTTTTCTCTTTCTAGTTCTCTCTCCTTTTCTTTGTCTTTTTCTTTTTCTTTTATTTCTTTTGTCAATGTCTCCCACCTTGGGCATTGAGAGATCATATGCCCTCTTCCAAAACACATGAGACATTCAGGTTCCCTACTTCTAGTTGGATGAATAGATCTAGTGAGTCTAGCACTAGTAGAGATACCCTCCCTCTTTTGTTTGGTCCTCCAACCAAACCTTTCATCTCTCTCATTAGTTCTTCTTTTTCTCTCTTCTTCTATATGTCTCCTTTGATATTCTCTAGGAACATACCTCTTTCTCATCAAGGTCTTCATCTCCAACCATGTTCCCACTGGGGTTTCATTGAATCTCTTCCTATCTCTCTTTTCTTTGTCCCACCAAATAAGAGCATAATCTTTAAACTCTAGAGCGGCTACCTTAACCTTTTCCTCTTCACCATATTGGTAGCATGCAAACACTTGCTCCATTTTCATCTCCCACTTTAAGTAAGCCTCGGGATCATTCCTTCCTTGGAAGCTTGGAACCTTTACCTTCAAAACCTCTAACTCTTTCCACCTTTTTGTATGTCTCCCATTTCTCCTTTCCAACTCATCCATACTAAAGCCCCAATGAGTAGTCATAGCTTCAAACAACAAACAAGTAAAAATATGGATCCTCTCCACTCACTAAGTATTTCACTCAAATAATGGGATCACTCGTGTTTCACACAATCAAGGCTTTTACCCGATGATGATCTCACCACTCTTGCCTTTTACCACTCAACTTCCTCTTGTAAGTTCTTAAGAGAGAACCCTATCAATGATGTTTTTCAAGACAGCAAGGGGAACAATCAAGTGACTTAGAGTTTAGAGAATAAAAAGCAAACAAGGAATATGACAAGAACAAGATGGATAGACACAACAAAGATAAAGAACAAAGACACCACAAGATTAGATGACACAGAGAGTATAGAGTCCTTCCAATTCACAAAAGAAAATTTTGTTTTCCTTTTTTTTTTTTTTTTCTAGAAACTGGATTGTGTAATAGGTTGTTGATGCACTCTTGAATCGTCTTAGATTTTATTTTTTTTCACAACTTTTTTTTTTCAAACAGAATATAAATGATTGTCGCAACTGTTTTTTTTTTTTTAATTTTTTTTTGCACGAATTTCTTTCTTTCTTGTTTTTTTTTTTTTTGGACAGAACTCAAAATTCAACTAGAAATTTGATGTGAAACACAAAGATGATGAAGGGAAATGAAAAGACGCAAAAGAAGAACAAGGAATCACAAAAAGAAAAGGAAATAAAACTCAAAAGAAGAACACAAAAGAAGACTTAAAGAAATGGAACAAAATAAGATGAACTAAAGAACAAGAACTAAAAAAAAAAAAAAAAAAAAACAGATTCAAACAAAGAAAACTCAAACCTGAACTTCAAGGAGCCTAAGCTCGGATACCAAATGATGAGAACACGGAAACGAAAATGGATCGCCTTGAAAATTCAGATTTAGGAAGCAATTTTTAGTTTTCTTTTAAAGAAGGATATTGACGCCACACTCAAGAAATAGGTGAGAAGGTGAGTGATAAGTCATAGGATTGATCGCCACAAGTTGCCTTGATAAGATCAGATTCAGTTCTTTGCCCAAGAACCAAGGGAAGCTCTCACAAATGGAGAAAACTCAGATTTCATTATCATTCAACTTTTCTTCAAAGCTACAAAGTTTCCCCTATTTATAGGCTAGGCTTCCTTCTAAACTTCCCACTAAGCAATTAATTCCCACTAGGAAATTAATTCCCACTAAGCTTTTACTTTCCATTAGGAAATGAATTCCCACTAAGCATTAAATTTCCACTAGAAATAAAACCCCACTAACCATCACAATGGTTCACCAACCATCACAATGGTTCAGGAAGCCTTAAAACACTAAAAACTGACCTAGAACATATGAAAAGTCATCTGAACTTATTACAACAAAATTAAATACGAAATTCATGGAAAATTAGAAAATGGGCCTCAATTGGTTCTTTAGCCCAAAAGCTATGTCTTCCATCCAAATAAACTCCAGCCCATAGCTGCTGCATCTTGAATATGAAGTGCTGGGCTCATTGTGCTCTCCAGATTATTGTCTTTAAGTTTGCTGAAATTATCTTCACAATGTAGATATGAGACAATTCTTGATTTGGGCACTTGTATCCATTGCAAAAGATATTTGAAATAATTGGACTTTGACAGGATCATATCATTCCCTCCCTCTTCAAAACGATTCGTCCTCGAATCGAGTTCATCATCTACATCAAACATGGTTAAGTCAGCCACAATAAAAGTAACATTGACTTGATACTTACCATAAAACTCAAGTTTAAAAGCATTATCATTGATCTTTTCAACCACTTGGAAAGGCAAGTGCCTCTTGGTTGCAACATCAAGTGTCTTTGAAAACTCAAGTTCATATTCATTTGATGCTTTGCTTTCCACCTTTACAAGCACTTCTTCAAGTCCCTTCAAAGCAGAATCATCATTTTCAAACAAAGGGTTAGAACATATGACTTTGCATTCCTCCTTTGGAACCACTGCTTTGATTTCCTTCAAAAGAGAATCATCACAATTAAACAATGGGTTAGAGTAGAAACAAAAATATTCTTCCTTTTGTTTATCTTTTTCTCTTAATTCTTTCTCTTTCATATCTTTTTCTTCTAACTCTCTCTCTCTCTCTATTTTTCTCTCCCTTTCTTTTAATTCTTTTTCTCTTTCTAGTTCTCTCTCCTTTTCTTTGTCTTTTTCTTTTTCTTTTATTTCTTTTGTCAATGTCTCCCACCTTGGGCATTGAGAGATCATATGCCCTCTTCCAAAACACATGAGACATTCAGGTTCCCTACTTCTAGTTGGATGAATAGATCTAGTGAGTCTAGCACTAGTAGAGATACCCTCCCTCTTTTGTTTGGTCCTCCAACCAAACCTTTCATCTCTCTCATTAGTTCTTCTTTTTCTCTCTTCTTCTATATGTCTCCTTTGATATTCTCTAGGAACATACCTCTTTCTCATCAAGGTCTTCATCTCCAACCATGTTCCCACTGGGGTTTCATTGAATCTCTTCCTATCTCTCTTTTCTTTGTCCCACCAAATAAGAGCATAATCTTTAAACTCTAGAGCGGCTACCTTAACCTTTTCCTCTTCACCATATTGGTAGCATGCAAACACTTGCTCCATTTTCATCTCCCACTTTAAGTAAGCCTCGGGATCATTCCTTCCTTGGAAGCTTGGAACCTTTACCTTCAAAACCTCTAACTCTTTCCACCTTTTTGTATGTCTCCCATTTCTCCTTTCCAACTCATCCATACTAAAGCCCCAATGAGTAGTCATAGCTTCAAACAACAAACAAGTAAAAATATGGATCCTCTCCACTCACTAAGTATTTCACTCAAATAATGGGATCACTCGTGTTTCACACAATCAAGGCTTTTACCCGATGATGATCTCACCACTCTTGCCTTTTACCACTCAACTTCCTCTTGTAAGTTCTTAAGAGAGAACCTTATCAATGATGTTTTTTCAAGACAGCAAGGGGAACAATCAAGTGACTTAGAGTTTAGAGAATAAAAAGCAAACAAGGAATATGACAAGAACAAGATGGATAGACACAACAAAGATAAAGAACAAAGACACCACAAGATTAGATGACACAGAGAGTATAGAGTCCTTCCAATTCACAAAAGAAAATTTTGTTTTCCTTTATTTTTTTTTTTTTCTAGAAACTGGATTGTGTAATAGGTTGTTGATGCACTCTTGAATCGTCTTAGATTTTATTTTTTTTCACAACTTTTTTTTTTCAAACAGAATATAAATGATTGTCGCAACTGTTTTTTTTTTTTTAATTTTTTTTTTGCACGAATTTCTTTCTTTCTTGTTTTTTTTTTTTTTTTTTGGACAGAACTCAAAATTCAACTAGAAATTTGATGTGAAACACAAAGATGATGAAGGGAAATGAAAAGACGCAAAAGAAGAACAAGGAATCACAAAAAGAAAAGGAAATAAAACTCAAAAGAAGAACACAAAAGAAGACTTAAAGAAATGGAACAAAATAAGATGAACTAAAGAACAAGAACTAAACAAAAAAAAAAAAAAAAACAGATTCAAACAAAGAAAACTCAAACCTGAACTTCAAGGAGCCTAAGCTCGGATACCAAATGATGAGAACACGGAAACGAAAATGGATCGCCTTGAAAATTCAGATTTAGGAAGCAATTTTTAGTTTTCTTTTAAAGAAGGATATTGACGCCACACTCAAGAAATAGGTGAGAAGGTGAGTGATAAGTCATAGGATTGATCGCCACAAGTTGCCTTGATAAGATCAGATTCAGTTCTTTGCCCAAGAACCAAGGGAAGCTCTCACAAATGGAGAAAACTCAGATTTCATTATCATTCAACTTTTCTTCAAAGCTACAAAGTTTCCCCTATTTATAGGCTAGGCTTCCTTCTAAACTTCCCACTAAGCAATTAATTCCCACTAGGAAATTAATTCCCACTAAGCTTTTACTTTCCATAAGGAAATGAATTCCCACTAAGCATTAAATTTCCACTAGAAATAAAACCCCACTAACCATCACAATGGTTCACCAACCATCACAATGGTTCAGGAAGCCTTAAAACACTAAAAACTGACCTAGAACATATGAAAAGTCATCTGAACTTATTACAACAAAATTAAATACGAAATTCATGGAAAATTAGAAAATGGGCCTCAATTGGTTCTTTAGCCCAAAAGCTATGTCTTCCATCCAAATAAACTCCAGCCCATAGCTGCTGCATCTTGAATATGAAGTGCTGGGCTCATTGTGCTCTCCAGATTATTGTCTTTAAGTTTGCTGAAATTATCTTCACAATGTAGATATGAGACAATTCTTGATTTGGGCACTTGTATCCATTGCAAAAGATATTTGAAATAATTGGACTTTGACAGGATCATATCATTCCCTCCCTCTTCAAAACGATTCGTCCTCGAATCGAGTTCATCATCTACATCAAACATGGTTAAGTCAGCCACAATAAAAGTAACATTGACTTGATACTTACCATAAAACTCAAGTTTAAAAGCATTATCATTGATCTTTTCAACCACTTGGAAAGGCAAGTGCCTCTTGGTTGCAACATCAAGTGTCTTTGAAAACTCAAGTTCATATTCATTTGATGCTTTGCTTTCCACCTTTACAAGCACTTCTTCAAGTCCCTTCAAAGCAGAATCATCATTTTCAAACAAAGGGTTAGAACATATGACTTTGCATTCCTCCTTTGGAACCACTGCTTTGATTTCCTTCAAAAGAGAATCATCACAATTAAACAATGGGTTAGAGTAGAAACAAAAATATTCTTCCTTTTGTTTATCTTTTTCTCTTAATTCTTTCTCTTTCATATCTTTTTCTTCTAACTCTCTCTCTCTCTCTATTTTTCTCTCCCTTTCTTTTAATTCTTTTTCTCTTTCTAGTTCTCTCTCCTTTTCTTTGTCTTTTTCTTTTTCTTTTATTTCTTTTGTCAATGTCTCCCACCTTGGGCATTGAGAGATCATATGCCCTCTTCCAAAACACATGAGACATTCAGGTTCCCTACTTCTAGTTGGATGAATAGATCTAGTGAGTCTAGCACTAGTAGAGATACCCTCCCTCTTTTGTTTGGTCCTCCAACCAAACCTTTCATCTCTCTCATTAGTTCTTCTTTTTCTCTCTTCTTCTATATGTCTCCTTTGATATTCTCTAGGAACATACCTCTTTCTCATCAAGGTCTTCATCTCCAACCATGTTCCCACTGGGGTTTCATTGAATCTCTTCCTATCTCTCTTTTCTTTGTCCCACCAAATAAGAGCATAATCTTTAAACTCTAGAGCGGCTACCTTAACCTTTTCCTCTTCACCATATTGGTAGCATGCAAACACTTGCTCCATTTTCATCTCCCACTTTAAGTAAGCCTCGGGATCATTCCTTCCTTGGAAGCTTGGAACCTTTACCTTCAAAACCTCTAACTCTTTCCACCTTTTTGTATGTCTCCCATTTCTCCTTTCCAACTCATCCATACTAAAGCCCCAATGAGTAGTCATAGCTTCAAACAACAAACAAGTAAAAATATGGATCCTCTCCACTCACTAAGTATTTCACTCAAATAATGGGATCACTCGTGTTTCACACAATCAAGGCTTTTACCCGATGATGATCTCACCACTCTTGCCTTTTACCACTCAACTTCCTCTTGTAAGTTCTTAAGAGAGAACCTTATCAATGATGTTTTTTCAAGACAGCAAGGGGAACAATCAAGTGACTTAGAGTTTAGAGAATAAAAAGCAAACAAGGAATATGACAAGAACAAGATGGATAGACACAACAAAGATAAAGAACAAAGACACCACAAGATTAGATGACACAGAGAGTATAGAGTCCTTCCAATTCACAAAAGAAAATTTTGTTTTCCTTTTTTTTTTTTTTTTTCTAGAAACTGGATTGTGTAATAGGTTGTTGATGCACTCTTGAATCGTCTTAGATTTTATTTTTTTTCACAACTTTTTTTTTTCAAACAGAATATAAATGATTGTCGCAACTGTTTTTTTTTTTTTAATTTTTTTTTGCACGAATTTCTTTCTTTCTTGTTTTTTTTTTTTTTTTTTTTTTTGGACAGAACTCAAAATTCAACTAGAAATTTGATGTGAAACACAAAGATGATGAAGGGAAATGAAAAGACGCAAAAGAAGAACAAGGAATCACAAAAAGAAAAGGAAATAAAACTCAAAAGAAGAACACAAAAGAAGACTTAAAGAAATGGAACAAAATAAGATGAACTAAAGAACAAGAACTAAACAAAAAAAAAAAAAAAAAACAGATTCAAACAAAGAAAACTCAAACCTGAACTTCAAGGAGCCTAAGCTCGGATACCAAATGATGAGAACACGGAAACGAAAATGGATCGCCTTGAAAATTCAGATTTAGGAAGCAATTTTTAGTTTTCTTTTAAAGAAGGATATTGACGCCACACTCAAGAAATAGGTGAGAAGGTGAGTGATAAGTCATAGGATTGATCGCCACAAGTTGCCTTGATAAGATCAGATTCAGTTCTTTGCCCAAGAACCAAGGGAAGCTCTCACAAATGGAGAAAACTCAGATTTCATTATCATTCAACTTTTCTTCAAAGCTACAAAGTTTCCCCTATTTATAGGCTAGGCTTCCTTCTAAACTTCCCACTAAGCAATTAATTCCCACTAGGAAATTAATTCCCACTAAGCTTTTACTTTCCATTAGGAAATGAATTCCCACTAAGCATTAAATTTCCACTAGAAATAAAACCCCACTAACCATCACAATGGTTCACCAACCATCACAATGGTTCAGGAAGCCTTAAAACACTAAAAACTGACCTAGAACATATGAAAAGTCATCTGAACTTATTACAACAAAATTAAATACGAAATTCATGGAAAATTAGAAAATGGGCCTCAATTGGTTCTTTAGCCCAAAAGCTATGTCTTCCATCCAAATAAACTCCAGCCCATAGCTGCTGCATCTTGAATATGAAGTGCTGGGCTCATTGTGCTCTCCAAATTATTGTCTTTAAGTTTGCTGAAATTATCTTCACAATGTAGATATGAGACAATTCTTGATTTGGGCACTTGTATCCATTGCAAAAGATATTTGAAATAATTGGACTTTGACAGGATCATATCATTCCCTCCCTCTTCAAAACGATTCGTCCTCGAATCGAGTTCATCATCTACATCAAACATGGTTAAGTCAGCCACAATAAAAGTAACATTGACTTGATACTTACCATAAAACTCAAGTTTAAAAGCATTATCATTGATCTTTTCAACCACTTGGAAAGGCAAGTGCCTCTTGGTTGCAACATCAAGTGTCTTTGAAAACTCAAGTTCATATTCATTTGATGCTTTGCTTTCCACCTTTACAAGCACTTCTTCAAGTCCCTTCAAAGCAGAATCATCATTTTCAAACAAAGGGTTAGAACATATGACTTTGCATTCCTCCTTTGGAACCACTGCTTTGATTTCCTTCAAAAGAGAATCATCACAATTAAACAATGGGTTAGAGTAGAAACAAAAATATTCTTCCTTTTGTTTATCTTTTTCTCTTAATTCTTTCTCTTTCATATCTTTTTCTTCTAACTCTCTCTCTCTCTCTATTTTTCTCTCCCTTTCTTTTAATTCTTTTTCTCTTTCTAGTTCTCTCTCCTTTTCTTTGTCTTTTTCTTTTTCTTTTATTTCTTTTGTCAATGTCTCCCACCTTGGGCATTGAGAGATCATATGCCCTCTTCCAAAACACATGAGACATTCAGGTTCCCTACTTCTAGTTGGATGAATAGATCTAGTGAGTCTAGCACTAGTAGAGATACCCTCCCTCTTTTGTTTGGTCCTCCAACCAAACCTTTCATCTCTCTCATTAGTTCTTCTTTTTCTCTCTTCTTCTATATGTCTCCTTTGATATTCTCTAGGAACATACCTCTTTCTCATCAAGGTCTTCATCTCCAACCATGTTCCCACTGGGGTTTCATTGAATCTCTTCCTATCTCTCTTTTCTTTGTCCCACCAAATAAGAGCATAATCTTTAAACTCTAGAGCGGCTACCTTAACCTTTTCCTCTTCACCATATTGGTAGCATGCAAACACTTGCTCCATTTTCATCTCCCACTTTAAGTAAGCCTCGGGATCATTCCTTCCTTGGAAGCTTGGAACCTTTACCTTCAAAACCTCTAACTCTTTCCACCTTTTTGTATGTCTCCCATTTCTCCTTTCCAACTCATCCATACTAAAGCCCCAATGAGTAGTCATAGCTTCAAACAACAAACAAGTAAAAATATGGATCCTCTCCACTCACTAAGTATTTCACTCAAATAATGGGATCACTCGTGTTTCACACAATCAAGGCTTTTACCCGATGATGATCTCACCACTCTTGCCTTTTACCACTCAACTTCCTCTTGTAAGTTCTTAAGAGAGAACCTTATCAATGATGTTTTTTCAAGACAGCAAGGGGAACAATCAAGTGACTTAGAGTTTAGAGAATAAAAAGCAAACAAGGAATATGACAAGAACAAGATGGATAGACACAACAAAGATAAAGAACAAAGACACCACAAGATTAGATGACACAGAGAGTATAGAGTCCTTCCAATTCACAAAAGAAAATTTTGTTTTCCTTTTTTTTTTTTTTTTTCTAGAAACTGGATTGTGTAATAGGTTGTTGATGCACTCTTGAATCGTCTTAGATTTTATTTTTTTTCACAACTTTTTTTTTTCAAACAGAATATAAATGATTGTCGCAACTGTTTTTTTTTTTTTTAATTTTTTTTTGCACGAATTTCTTTCTTTCTTGTTTTTTTTTTTTTTTTTTTTTTGGACAGAACTCAAAATTCAACTAGAAATTTGATGTGAAACACAAAGATGATGAAGGGAAATGAAAAGACGCAAAAGAAGAACAAGGAATCACAAAAAGAAAAGGAAATAAAACTCAAAAGAAGAACACAAAAGAAGACTTAAAGAAATGGAACAAAATAAGATGAACTAAAGAACAAGAACTAAACAAAAAAAAAAAAAAAAAACAGATTCAAACAAAGAAAACTCAAACCTGAACTTCAAGGAGCCTAAGCTCGGATACCAAATGATGAGAACACGGAAACGAAAATGGATCGCCTTGAAAATTCAGATTTAGGAAGCAATTTTTAGTTTTCTTTTAAAGAAGGATATTGACGCCACACTCAAGAAATAGGTGAGAAGGTGAGTGATAAGTCATAGGATTGATCGCCACAAGTTGCCTTGATAAGATCAGATTCAGTTCTTTGCCCAAGAACCAAGGGAAGCTCTCACAAATGGAGAAAACTCAGATTTCATTATCATTCAACTTTTCTTCAAAGCTACAAAGTTTCCCCTATTTATAGGCTAGGCTTCCTTCTAAACTTCCCACTAAGCAATTAATTCCCACTAGGAAATTAATTCCCACTAAGCTTTTACTTTCCATTAGGAAATGAATTCCCACTAAGCATTAAATTTCCACTAGAAATAAAACCCCACTAACCATCACAATGGTTCACCAACCATCACAATGGTTCAGGAAGCCTTAAAACACTAAAAACTGACCTAGAACATATGAAAAGTCATCTGAACTTATTACAACAAAATTAAATACGAAATTCATGGAAAATTAGAAAATGGGCCTCAATTGGTTCTTTAGCCCAAAAGCTATGTCTTCCATCCAAATAAACTCCAGCCCATAGCTGCTGCATCTTGAATATGAAGTGCTGGGCTCATTGTGCTCTCCAAATTATTGTCTTTAAGTTTGCTGAAATTATCTTCACAATGTAGATATGAGACAATTCTTGATTTGGGCACTTGTATCCATTGCAAAAGATATTTGAAATAATTGGACTTTGACAGGATCATATCATTCCCTCCCTCTTCAAAACGATTCGTCCTCGAATCGAGTTCATCATCTACATCAAACATGGTTAAGTCAGCCACAATAAAAGTAACATTGACTTGATACTTACCATAAAACTCAAGTTTAAAAGCATTATCATTGATCTTTTCAACCACTTGGAAAGGCAAGTGCCTCTTGGTTGCAACATCAAGTGTCTTTGAAAACTCAAGTTCATATTCATTTGATGCTTTGCTTTCCACCTTTACAAGCACTTCTTCAAGTCCCTTCAAAGCAGAATCATCATTTTCAAACAAAGGGTTAGAACATATGACTTTGCATTCCTCCTTTGGAACCACTGCTTTGATTTCCTTCAAAAGAGAATCATCACAATTAAACAATGGGTTAGAGTAGAAACAAAAATATTCTTCCTTTTGTTTATCTTTTTCTCTTAATTCTTTCTCTTTCATATCTTTTTCTTCTAACTCTCTCTCTCTCTCTATTTTTCTCTCCCTTTCTTTTAATTCTTTTTCTCTTTCTAGTTCTCTCTCCTTTTCTTTGTCTTTTTCTTTTTCTTTTATTTCTTTTGTCAATGTCTCCCACCTTGGGCATTGAGAGATCATATGCCCTCTTCCAAAACACATGAGACATTCAGGTTCCCTACTTCTAGTTGGATGAATAGATCTAGTGAGTCTAGCACTAGTAGAGATACCCTCCCTCTTTTGTTTGGTCCTCCAACCAAACCTTTCATCTCTCTCATTAGTTCTTCTTTTTCTCTCTTCTTCTATATGTCTCCTTTGATATTCTCTAGGAACATACCTCTTTCTCATCAAGGTCTTCATCTCCAACCATGTTCCCACTGGGGTTTCATTGAATCTCTTCCTATCTCTCTTTTCTTTGTCCCACCAAATAAGAGCATAATCTTTAAACTCTAGAGCGGCTACCTTAACCTTTTCCTCTTCACCATATTGGTAGCATGCAAACACTTGCTCCATTTTCATCTCCCACTTTAAGTAAGCCTCGGGATCATTCCTTCCTTGGAAGCTTGGAACCTTTACCTTCAAAACCTCTAACTCTTTCCACCTTTTTGTATGTCTCCCATTTCTCCTTTCCAACTCATCCATACTAAAGCCCCAATGAGTAGTCATAGCTTCAAACAACAAACAAGTAAAAATATGGATCCTCTCCACTCACTAAGTATTTCACTCAAATAATGGGATCACTCGTGTTTCACACAATCAAGGCTTTTACCCGATGATGATCTCACCACTCTTGCCTTTTACCACTCAACTTCCTCTTGTAAGTTCTTAAGAGAGAACCTTATCAATGATGTTTTTTCAAGACAGCAAGGGGAACAATCAAGTGACTTAGAGTTTAGAGAATAAAAAGCAAACAAGGAATATGACAAGAACAAGATGGATAGACACAACAAAGATAAAGAACAAAGACACCACAAGATTAGATGACACAGAGAGTATAGAGTCCTTCCAATTCACAAAAGAAAATTTTGTTTTCCTTTTTTTTTTTTTTTTTCTAGAAACTGGATTGTGTAATAGGTTGTTGATGCACTCTTGAATCGTCTTAGATTTTATTTTTTTTCACAACTTTTTTTTTTCAAACAGAATATAAATGATTGTCGCAACTGTTTTTTTTTTTTTTAATTTTTTTTTGCACGAATTTCTTTCTTTCTTGTTTTTTTTTTTTTTTTTTTTTTTGGACAGAACTCAAAATTCAACTAGAAATTTGATGTGAAACACAAAGATGATGAAGGGAAATGAAAAGACGCAAAAGAAGAACAAGGAATCACAAAAAGAAAAGGAAATAAAACTCAAAAGAAGAACACAAAAGAAGACTTAAAGAAATGGAACAAAATAAGATGAACTAAAGAACAAGAACTAAACAAAAAAAAAAAAAAAAACAGATTCAAACAAAGAAAACTCAAACCTGAACTTCAAGGAGCCTAAGCTCGGATACCAAATGATGAGAACACGGAAACGAAAATGGATCGCCTTGAAAATTCAGATTTAGGAAGCAATTTTTAGTTTTCTTTTAAAGAAGGATATTGACGCCACACTCAAGAAATAGGTGAGAAGGTGAGTGATAAGTCATAGGATTGATCGCCACAAGTTGCCTTGATAAGATCAGATTCAGTTCTTTGCCCAAGAACCAAGGGAAGCTCTCACAAATGGAGAAAACTCAGATTTCATTATCATTCAACTTTTCTTCAAAGCTACAAAGTTTCCCCTATTTATAGGCTAGGCTTCCTTCTAAACTTCCCACTAAGCAATTAATTCCCACTAGGAAATTAATTCCCACTAAGCTTTTACTTTCCATTAGGAAATGAATTCCCACTAAGCATTAAATTTCCACTAGAAATAAAACCCCACTAACCATCACAATGGTTCACCAACCATCACAATGGTTCAGGAAGCCTTAAAACACTAAAAACTGACCTAGAACATATGAAAAGTCATCTGAACTTATTACAACAAAATTAAATACGAAATTCATGGAAAATTAGAAAATGGGCCTCAATTGGTTCTTTAGCCCAAAAGCTATGTCTTCCATCCAAATAAACTCCAGCCCATAGCTGCTGCATCTTGAATATGAAGTGCTGGGCTCATTGTGCTCTCCAAATTATTGTCTTTAAGTTTGCTGAAATTATCTTCACAATGTAGATATGAGACAATTCTTGATTTGGGCACTTGTATCCATTGCAAAAGATATTTGAAATAATTGGACTTTGACAGGATCATATCATTCCCTCCCTCTTCAAAACGATTCGTCCTCGAATCGAGTTCATCATCTACATCAAACATGGTTAAGTCAGCCACAATAAAAGTAACATTGACTTGATACTTACCATAAAACTCAAGTTTAAAAGCATTATCATTGATCTTTTCAACCACTTGGAAAGGCAAGTGCCTCTTGGTTGCAACATCAAGTGTCTTTGAAAACTCAAGTTCATATTCATTTGATGCTTTGCTTTCCACCTTTACAAGCACTTCTTCAAGTCCCTTCAAAGCAGAATCATCATTTTCAAACAAAGGGTTAGAACATATGACTTTGCATTCCTCCTTTGGAACCACTGCTTTGATTTCCTTCAAAAGAGAATCATCACAATTAAACAATGGGTTAGAGTAGAAACAAAAATATTCTTCCTTTTGTTTATCTTTTTCTCTTAATTCTTTCTCTTTCATATCTTTTTCTTCTAACTCTCTCTCTCTCTCTATTTTTCTCTCCCTTTCTTTTAATTCTTTTTCTCTTTCTAGTTCTCTCTCCTTTTCTTTGTCTTTTTCTTTTTCTTTTATTTCTTTTGTCAATGTCTCCCACCTTGGGCATTGAGAGATCATATGCCCTCTTCCAAAACACATGAGACATTCAGGTTCCCTACTTCTAGTTGGATGAATAGATCTAGTGAGTCTAGCACTAGTAGAGATACCCTCCCTCTTTTGTTTGGTCCTCCAACCAAACCTTTCATCTCTCTCATTAGTTCTTCTTTTTCTCTCTTCTTCTATATGTCTCCTTTGATATTCTCTAGGAACATACCTCTTTCTCATCAAGGTCTTCATCTCCAACCATGTTCCCACTGGGGTTTCATTGAATCTCTTCCTATCTCTCTTTTCTTTGTCCCACCAAATAAGAGCATAATCTTTAAACTCTAGAGCGGCTACCTTAACCTTTTCCTCTTCACCATATTGGTAGCATGCAAACACTTGCTCCATTTTCATCTCCCACTTTAAGTAAGCCTCGGGATCATTCCTTCCTTGGAAGCTTGGAACCTTTACCTTCAAAACCTCTAACTCTTTCCACCTTTTTGTATGTCTCCCATTTCTCCTTTCCAACTCATCCATACTAAAGCCCCAATGAGTAGTCATAGCTTCAAACAACAAACAAGTAAAAATATGGATCCTCTCCACTCACTAAGTATTTCACTCAAATAATGGGATCACTCGTGTTTCACACAATCAAGGCTTTTACCCGATGATGATCTCACCACTCTTGCCTTTTACCACTCAACTTCCTCTTGTAAGTTCTTAAGAGAGAACCTTATCAATGATGTTTTTTCAAGACAGCAAGGGGAACAATCAAGTGACTTAGAGTTTAGAGAATAAAAAGCAAACAAGGAATATGACAAGAACAAGATGGATAGACACAACAAAGATAAAGAACAAAGACACCACAAGATTAGATGACACAGAGAGTATAGAGTCCTTCCAATTCACAAAAGAAAATTTTGTTTTCCTTTTTTTTTTTTTTTTCTAGAAACTGGATTGTGTAATAGGTTGTTGATGCACTCTTGAATCGTCTTAGATTTTATTTTTTTTCACAACTTTTTTTTTTCAAACAGAATATAAATGATTGTCGCAACTGTTTTTTTTTTTTTTAATTTTTTTTTGCACGAATTTCTTTCTTTCTTGTTTTTTTTTTTTTTTTTTTTTTGGACAGAACTCAAAATTCAACTAGAAATTTGATGTGAAACACAAAGATGATGAAGGGAAATGAAAAGACGCAAAAGAAGAACAAGGAATCACAAAAAGAAAAGGAAATAAAACTCAAAAGAAGAACACAAAAGAAGACTTAAAGAAATGGAACAAAATAAGATGAACTAAAGAACAAGAACTAAACAAAAAAAAAAAAAAAAAACAGATTCAAACAAAGAAAACTCAAACCTGAACTTCAAGGAGCCTAAGCTCGGATACCAAATGATGAGAACACGGAAACGAAAATGGATCGCCTTGAAAATTCAGATTTAGGAAGCAATTTTTAGTTTTCTTTTAAAGAAGGATATTGACGCCACACTCAAGAAATAGGTGAGAAGGTGAGTGATAAGTCATAGGATTGATCGCCACAAGTTGCCTTGATAAGATCAGATTCAGTTCTTTGCCCAAGAACCAAGGGAAGCTCTCACAAATGGAGAAAACTCAGATTTCATTATCATTCAACTTTTCTTCAAAGCTACAAAGTTTCCCCTATTTATAGGCTAGGCTTCCTTCTAAACTTCCCACTAAGCAATTAATTCCCACTAGGAAATTAATTCCCACTAAGCTTTTACTTTCCATTAGGAAATGAATTCCCACTAAGCATTAAATTTCCACTAGAAATAAAACCCCACTAACCATCACAATGGTTCACCAACCATCACAATGGTTCAGGAAGCCTTAAAACACTAAAAACTGACCTAGAACATATGAAAAGTCATCTGAACTTATTACAACAAAATTAAATACGAAATTCATGGAAAATTAGAAAATGGGCCTCAATTGGTTCTTTAGCCCAAAAGCTATGTCTTCCATCCAAATAAACTCCAGCCCATAGCTGCTGCATCTTGAATATGAAGTGCTGGGCTCATTGTGCTCTCCAAATTATTGTCTTTAAGTTTGCTGAAATTATCTTCACAATGTAGATATGAGACAATTCTTGATTTGGGCACTTGTATCCATTGCAAAAGATATTTGAAATAATTGGACTTTGACAGGATCATATCATTCCCTCCCTCTTCAAAACGATTCGTCCTCGAATCGAGTTCATCATCTACATCAAACATGGTTAAGTCAGCCACAATAAAAGTAACATTGACTTGATACTTACCATAAAACTCAAGTTTAAAAGCATTATCATTGATCTTTTCAACCACTTGGAAAGGCAAGTGCCTCTTGGTTGCAACATCAAGTGTCTTTGAAAACTCAAGTTCATATTCATTTGATGCTTTGCTTTCCACCTTTACAAGCACTTCTTCAAGTCCCTTCAAAGCAGAATCATCATTTTCAAACAAAGGGTTAGAACATATGACTTTGCATTCCTCCTTTGGAACCACTGCTTTGATTTCCTTCAAAAGAGAATCATCACAATTAAACAATGGGTTAGAGTAGAAACAAAAATATTCTTCCTTTTGTTTATCTTTTTCTCTTAATTCTTTCTCTTTCATATCTTTTTCTTCTAACTCTCTCTCTCTCTCTATTTTTCTCTCCCTTTCTTTTAATTCTTTTTCTCTTTCTAGTTCTCTCTCCTTTTCTTTGTCTTTTTCTTTTTCTTTTATTTCTTTTGTCAATGTCTCCCACCTTGGGCATTGAGAGATCATATGCCCTCTTCCAAAACACATGAGACATTCAGGTTCCCTACTTCTAGTTGGATGAATAGATCTAGTGAGTCTAGCACTAGTAGAGATACCCTCCCTCTTTTGTTTGGTCCTCCAACCAAACCTTTCATCTCTCTCATTAGTTCTTCTTTTTCTCTCTTCTTCTATATGTCTCCTTTGATATTCTCTAGGAACATACCTCTTTCTCATCAAGGTCTTCATCTCCAACCATGTTCCCACTGGGGTTTCATTGAATCTCTTCCTATCTCTCTTTTCTTTGTCCCACCAAATAAGAGCATAATCTTTAAACTCTAGAGCGGCTACCTTAACCTTTTCCTCTTCACCATATTGGTAGCATGCAAACACTTGCTCCATTTTCATCTCCCACTTTAAGTAAGCCTCGGGATCATTCCTTCCTTGGAAGCTTGGAACCTTTACCTTCAAAACCTCTAACTCTTTCCACCTTTTTGTATGTCTCCCATTTCTCCTTTCCAACTCATCCATACTAAAGCCCCAATGAGTAGTCATAGCTTCAAACAACAAACAAGTAAAAATATGGATCCTCTCCACTCACTAAGTATTTCACTCAAATAATGGGATCACTCGTGTTTCACACAATCAAGGCTTTTACCCGATGATGATCTCACCACTCTTGCCTTTTACCACTCAACTTCCTCTTGTAAGTTCTTAAGAGAGAACCTTATCAATGATGTTTTTTCAAGACAGCAAGGGGAACAATCAAGTGACTTAGAGTTTAGAGAATAAAAAGCAAACAAGGAATATGACAAGAACAAGATGGATAGACACAACAAAGATAAAGAACAAAGACACCACAAGATTAGATGACACAGAGAGTATAGAGTCCTTCCAATTCACAAAAGAAAATTTTGTTTTCCTTTTTTTTTTTTTTTTTCTAGAAACTGGATTGTGTAATAGGTTGTTGATGCACTCTTGAATCGTCTTAGATTTTATTTTTTTTCACAACTTTTTTTTTTCAAACAGAATATAAATGATTGTCGCAACTGTTTTTTTTTTTTTTAATTTTTTTTTGCACGAATTTCTTTCTTTCTTGTTTTTTTTTTTTTTTTTTTTTTGGACAGAACTCAAAATTCAACTAGAAATTTGATGTGAAACACAAAGATGATGAAGGGAAATGAAAAGACGCAAAAGAAGAACAAGGAATCACAAAAAGAAAAGGAAATAAAACTCAAAAGAAGAACACAAAAGAAGACTTAAAGAAATGGAACAAAATAAGATGAACTAAAGAACAAGAACTAAACAAAAAAAAAAAAAAAAAACAGATTCAAACAAAGAAAACTCAAACCTGAACTTCAAGGAGCCTAAGCTCGGATACCAAATGATGAGAACACGGAAACGAAAATGGATCGCCTTGAAAATTCAGATTTAGGAAGCAATTTTTAGTTTTCTTTTAAAGAAGGATATTGACGCCACACTCAAGAAATAGGTGAGAAGGTGAGTGATAAGTCATAGGATTGATCGCCACAAGTTGCCTTGATAAGATCAGATTCAGTTCTTTGCCCAAGAACCAAGGGAAGCTCTCACAAATGGAGAAAACTCAGATTTCATTATCATTCAACTTTTCTTCAAAGCTACAAAGTTTCCCCTATTTATAGGCTAGGCTTCCTTCTAAACTTCCCACTAAGCAATTAATTCCCACTAGGAAATTAATTCCCACTAAGCTTTTACTTTCCATTAGGAAATGAATTCCCACTAAGCATTAAATTTCCACTAGAAATAAAACCCCACTAACCATCACAATGGTTCACCAACCATCACAATGGTTCAGGAAGCCTTAAAACACTAAAAACTGACCTAGAACATATGAAAAGTCATCTGAACTTATTACAACAAAATTAAATACGAAATTCATGGAAAATTAGAAAATGGGCCTCAATTGGTTCTTTAGCCCAAAAGCTATGTCTTCCATCCAAATAAACTCCAGCCCATAGCTGCTGCATCTTGAATATGAAGTGCTGGGCTCATTGTGCTCTCCAAATTATTGTCTTTAAGTTTGCTGAAATTATCTTCACAATGTAGATATGAGACAATTCTTGATTTGGGCACTTGTATCCATTGCAAAAGATATTTGAAATAATTGGACTTTGACAGGATCATATCATTCCCTCCCTCTTCAAAACGATTCGTCCTCGAATCGAGTTCATCATCTACATCAAACATGGTTAAGTCAGCCACAATAAAAGTAACATTGACTTGATACTTACCATAAAACTCAAGTTTAAAAGCATTATCATTGATCTTTTCAACCACTTGGAAAGGCAAGTGCCTCTTGGTTGCAACATCAAGTGTCTTTGAAAACTCAAGTTCATATTCATTTGATGCTTTGCTTTCCACCTTTACAAGCACTTCTTCAAGTCCCTTCAAAGCAGAATCATCATTTTCAAACAAAGGGTTAGAACATATGACTTTGCATTCCTCCTTTGGAACCACTGCTTTGATTTCCTTCAAAAGAGAATCATCACAATTAAACAATGGGTTAGAGTAGAAACAAAAATATTCTTCCTTTTGTTTATCTTTTTCTCTTAATTCTTTCTCTTTCATATCTTTTTCTTCTAACTCTCTCTCTCTCTCTATTTTTCTCTCCCTTTCTTTTAATTCTTTTTCTCTTTCTAGTTCTCTCTCCTTTTCTTTGTCTTTTTCTTTTTCTTTTATTTCTTTTGTCAATGTCTCCCACCTTGGGCATTGAGAGATCATATGCCCTCTTCCAAAACACATGAGACATTCAGGTTCCCTACTTCTAGTTGGATGAATAGATCTAGTGAGTCTAGCACTAGTAGAGATACCCTCCCTCTTTTGTTTGGTCCTCCAACCAAACCTTTCATCTCTCTCATTAGTTCTTCTTTTTCTCTCTTCTTCTATATGTCTCCTTTGATATTCTCTAGGAACATACCTCTTTCTCATCAAGGTCTTCATCTCCAACCATGTTCCCACTGGGGTTTCATTGAATCTCTTCCTATCTCTCTTTTCTTTGTCCCACCAAATAAGAGCATAATCTTTAAACTCTAGAGCGGCTACCTTAACCTTTTCCTCTTCACCATATTGGTAGCATGCAAACACTTGCTCCATTTTCATCTCCCACTTTAAGTAAGCCTCGGGATCATTCCTTCCTTGGAAGCTTGGAACCTTTACCTTCAAAACCTCTAACTCTTTCCACCTTTTTGTATGTCTCCCATTTCTCCTTTCCAACTCATCCATACTAAAGCCCCAATGAGTAGTCATAGCTTCAAACAACAAACAAGTAAAAATATGGATCCTCTCCACTCACTAAGTATTTCACTCAAATAATGGGATCACTCGTGTTTCACACAATCAAGGCTTTTACCCGATGATGATCTCACCACTCTTGCCTTTTACCACTCAACTTCCTCTTGTAAGTTCTTAAGAGAGAACCTTATCAATGATGATTTTTCAAGACAGCAAGGGGAACAATCAAGTGACTTAGAGTTTAGAGAATAAAAAGCAAACAAGGAATATGACAAGAACAAGATGGATAGACACAACAAAGATAAAGAACAAAGACACCACAAGATTAGATGACACAGAGAGTATAGAGTCCTTCCAATTCACAAAAGAAAATTTTGTTTTCCTTTTTTTTTTTTTTTTCTAGAAACTGGATTGTGTAATAGGTTGTTGATGCACTCTTGAATCGTCTTAGATTTTATTTTTTTTCACAACTTTTTTTTTTCAAACAGAATATAAATGATTGTCGCAACTGTTTTTTTTTTTTTAATTTTTTTTTGCACGAATTTCTTTCTTTCTTGTTTTTTTTTTTTTTTTTTGGACAGAACTCAAAATTCAACTAGAAATTTGATGTGAAACACAAAGATGATGAAGGGAAATGAAAAGACGCAAAAGAAGAACAAGGAATCACAAAAAGAAAAGGAAATAAAACTCAAAAGAAGAACACAAAAGAAGACTTAAAGAAATGGAACAAAATAAGATGAACTAAAGAACAAGAACTAAACAAAAAAAAAAAAAAACAGATTCAAACAAAGAAAACTCAAACCTGAACTTCAAGGAGCCTAAGCTCGGATACCAAATGATGAGAACACGGAAACGAAAATGGATCGCCTTGAAAATTCAGATTTAGGAAGCAATTTTTAGTTTTCTTTTAAAGAAGGATATTGACGCCACACTCAAGAAATAGGTGAGAAGGTGAGTGATAAGTCATAGGATTGATCGCCACAAGTTGCCTTGATAAGATCAGATTCAGTTCTTTGCCCAAGAACCAAGGGAAGCTCTCACAAATGGAGAAAACTCAGATTTCATTATCATTCAACTTTTCTTCAAAGCTACAAAGTTTCCCCTATTTATAGGCTAGGCTTCCTTCTAAACTTCCCACTAAGCAATTAATTCCCACTAGGAAATTAATTCCCACTAAGCTTTTACTTTCCATTAGGAAATGAATTCCCACTAAGCATTAAATTTCCACTAGAAATAAAACCCCACTAACCATCACAATGGTTCACAAACCATCACAATGGTTCACCAACCATCACAATGGTTCAGGAAGCCTTAAAACACTAAAAACTGACCTAGAACATATGAAAAGTCATCTGAACTTATTACGACAAAATTAAATACGAAATTCATGGAAAATTAGAAAATGGGCCTCAATTGGTTCTTTAGCCCAAAAGCTATGTCTTCCATCCAAATAAACTCCAGCCCATAGCTGCATCTTGAATATAAAGTGCTGGGCTCATTGTGCTCTCCAAATTATTGTCTTTAAGTTTGCTGAAATTATCTTCACAATGTAGATATGAGACAATTCTTGATTTGGGCACTTGTATCCATTGCAAAAGATATTTGAAATAATTGGACTTTGACAGGATCATATCATTGGTCACCATTTGCTCCTCCTTCAGCCTCTGATGATGATCAAGACTCAGGATTTTTCGTTGGATTTGACTGGAAAGTGGTTCTGATTGGGTATGGGGGTGGACTTCTTGGGGGAGTGGCATTGGGAAGGATGCTCAGACAAGAAATAATTGAATGGCTTAAAAGGCTCATATCTGGATTGTATTTTCCTTCGTTTGTTGTGGTTTCCTTTTTTTTGTTCAGTCTTATAAAACTGTCTTGAGGGGCTCTCTTTCCCTTGTATTTGTGTTTTTCATTGCTGTAGTTTTCTTTTTCAGTTAGAGTAAATTATACTGATTGTCCTGAAGTTTTTTCTGATTGCATATAATCTTTCTGTTTTTTTTACCTCCTTCATAAAAATATACAATGTAATATTTTTCAAACAATCGAAAAGGTTGATGTAGGGATAGAAAATAGAAGAGTATTATGTTCAATCTAACAAACTGAAAGGAGTGTTGATATAATTTACTCATTCAGTTATTATAATTGCATTTAGCTAGCAAGAGTGCGTTTAGTGTTTTATGGAGTTCAGCTGTTGTCCTTTTGTTTTTTCCTGTTTGCTCCACTGACTACATTGTACCAATATTATATTACAAAGTTTACAAACATAAAAGCTACTTCATGTCTTAACCACAACAAGTACACAGGAACCAAAATTAGATAGCAAACTAAAATTGTAGCTTATTAGAATTTTGCTTGCAATTATTGAAACACAATTAACAATCAGTGAAATCACCGAAAACACAACTCACAGCAATGTTCTGCAATTGATTGGATGTGTAAGACAGAACCATCTTTCCTTTATCTGTCAAGTGATTTGTGTTTAGTAGGAGTTACTATTAAGTTAGAACTTTGCTTCAACACTCTGTCTGAATGATTTTATTTGCAACTGATTTAACTTTGGGTCTACAAGACATGACTTGACATGTGGTTGTTCATGAACTATGAGATGTCCTTTAATTAAGCCCTGTAATGGTATACTGATTTCTTTGTGGTAATCCAGTGCAAAGCCCTAAACCATTGTGAATAAATTCAAGAAGTATATGTGAGGTATCATCACTTTAACGTGCATAGTTTTCATCCATTCAGCCTTCTTTTAAAAATTAAAAAAAAAATTCTTTCTTTTCTCTTTGTCCAACCTAAAATCAATTAATTTTGGAATTTTTATATGTTTGGTGATTCCTGCATAGTGCATTTTGTGGTATATGGTTGCACTTCATGGCGCCTTATATGAGTCTGGTCTTGTGTCTCTAGTTGACCCAGTGCAGGGTGAGTTAGCTTAACTTGCGTCCAAAATGGGATACCAGTAATCTATGTTGTTACACAAATTTTTGTTGTTAGAGAAATGATAGCAACATTTTCTAATACAATCTTCTAACACATTATTATTATCTAAAATTTATTAAAAATTACAAATGTTAGTGGCATTTCTCATTTAATTAATGAGACTCTCATTTAATTTTTGTAGTTTTTAATAAATTTCAACAATTTTTTTGTTAGAGAAATGATAACAACACTTTCTGATGCACTCTTCTAACACATTATTATTGTCTAAAATTTATTTAAAATCACAAATATTAGTGACATTTCTCATTGAATGAGGCTCTGTTTTAATTTGTAGTTCTTTTATTTTATTAAAAAATTGTTTATTTAGTTTCTTAATTTTTAAAAAATAGAATTTTTATCTCTTGAATAAACAAATAAATTAAAGTATAAAATTGTGCTAAAGTAATAAACTTCAATGTTCATTGTATCATTTTTTATCTTCAAGTGTCAAGAGTATCATAAAGACTTATGCATTGTTATATTACTTTTTTGGGTCATCATGACATTTGTGTAAAGTATCTACCAGCATTGCTGATGAACCAATCTCCGCCGGGGAATTGACTGACCACCTTTAATATCCCAACCACATTTTTTCCATCCACAAGGCTTGAATCAATGACTTTTCTTAAGACAAAGCCCAGTTCCACTCGGACCAACGACATGTTGGTTGCATTTTTATATTTCTTTAAGTCTAAGCAATGTGAATTATTCTATGAATAGTTAAAAACATTCCTTTCTTTTAAACTTATAAAAAATAAAATAAATGTTTTGTCAAAATAAAACATTTTTTTTCCCAAAAATCTCACCAAAGATCTCATTAATTTCAATAAATTCTCTTAGCAAATTTTTTTTTATTTATCTCCTTTTCAAATTTTATTATTTCTTTTCATTCTTTAAAATGATTAATTTTACTTTTTTACTTTATACTTTTTTTAAAAAAACATATTAAGTTAATTTAAAAGACGAGTGATACATTGATGTCATGGTCACCTCAAAACTTCTCAATTTTACTTAATTTTGCAATATACAAATTTTTTATGAAATTTGTAGGATCCTTCCTGATTTTGTTCGAAAATACTCTTTGGACTTTGTGTCCGTTCACATAATATTTTTCCACTGTTCTTGATTTCCTTCCATTGAAAATGAGTTATTCGCTACTGTCCAACACACTGGAGCATAACCATTCACCCAACCACAACCACAACCACAACCACAAGCATCAAATTAATTTTGAGGCTATAGAGGATGAAGAGGAAGATGCAAATGCACAAGTTATGAGGGAGATGATGGAGGAAAGAGAATGGTTTTCCTGAAAGTCATCCATATTATCATGTTGTGTATGGAAGTATTAACTCCGAAGAATGGGATCACTTGAATTTGTCTCCCAGCCACTAGGATTTGAAGTGTAATTGCATTTATGTCTTTTTAGTTTTGCATTTGTGTGTTTTTAGTTTTTTATGTTCGAATAATATGTATTTATTTTGTGTGTTTTAATGTTTTTATTTGTGTGATGTGTTTAATGAAAAATTTAATCGTGTTGATTAATGTTAATGTTAATGTTTATTATTAATTACGTGCCAGAGAATACATTAAAAATAAATCTTGCCATTCAGAACCAAACTTGTCATTCAATAGAGAAGATCTAACAATTTTAGTATCAATACCGATTGAAGAAATAAAAAAAAAAAAGTCTACAGCCACCTAAAGAAAGGCATGGATGATAAAACAAAAGGCAATCAAACAAGTGTATGACAATTAGGAGGAATCATACAAATAGTTACCCAGATGCCTCCTAGCCATGGGAGATGTTATTCCTAGAACAATCATAAATTTTGAGACGCAGGCAACCAATGAAAATGGTCATCTGGTTCCTTGTATTCCATCGACCTTTTTGGGCTTACAAACCATTCATCAATTGATCACCATTATATGTAAAATACATAGGGACTCTATTGATCGCCGTGGCACAAGATGGGAACAATCACATCTTTCTGATTGCCTTTGCCATTGTCAAGGGTGATACAACAGAAACTTGGTTCTTCTTTGTTAAAAATCTAAGAACACACGACACACCCCAAAGTGGACTCTGTTTGATTTCAGACACACATGAATTTATCAAGAGTGCCTACAATAGAAAGGACAGTGGGTGGGACGGTGGGTGGGGACAACAAATAGTGCATGTGTATTGCATTCGACACATTGCACAAAATTTAATGAGAAAGTTTAAGAATGCTGAAATGAATAAAACAAGTTGTCAAAATGGGTAAGTAATGCATTCATGTCAATTACATTTTTTTCCTTTTATATGTACCAATGCTAACAAATAATACAAAGGTTGCAACATGGCTTGATTGCATCTGGCGTCCCAAAGCAAAAATGGGCTCAGGCATTTGATGAAGGTCTGCGGCAGTGGGGACACATGACAACAAACCTTGCTGAGTCCATTACTTCAATGCTGAAGGGTACACGTTATTTACCAATAATGACGGTGGTCAAAGAAACATGTTGGAGGCTGGGTAAACTATTCGCATGAGCACACACAATGATAACATCCAGCCATCAATTTGGGGAAGTTGGTCACAAAGTCTATCAGTGACGCTGTGGCAAAATCCACCAGTCATTGATGCGTAAAATGTGTTCGCAAAGGGCAAGTGTACCCTAAGCAGTAGTAACAGTGGACTCTAAGAGTCTGGACATCGAACCCAAAGGACCAGTCGCGTTCCCAAATAATTAATTTCACAAATAATCAAACAATCCAGAATTTAAAACCAAATTGAGAGGAATGGTGTTCAATTATTCTTTTGAAAAGAAAGAGAATTGGAGCAGAAACATTGATGTGAGAACATTTATAATAGATAAGCCTAGGATTGTGGTTTCACATTTACCCTTTTCTCCCTAATTCTAATCTCAATAAAATCCCTAAATAAGTTCATTTCTAGTGACCTCTTAGAATCACTATTAACAATTGATCATAGCTTAATAACGTTGTTTCCCCTAATTTAATTCCTAATTGATCATAGGTGAATTAATTTAGGGCAAACGATGAATCTTGGAGAGGTTGATTAACAAGGTTAATCTACTGGAAGTTCATACAATAGGTTTGATCATGCAAATTGTATGAATTCAATCACTTCATAGTTCAATTAATCGCAAGCAATTGATCATAGACAAGAGATTAATTTAAGTTTAGACTTATCAGTTCTAAAAATCAGTAAAAGTGGTGAAACGATACAATAATAGAATAACATCAAGGATTTTATTAAAAGAGAAGAATCGGGGTACAAAGGTACAGTTACATCACAATCTGGGCTAAGAGGAACTAGCCACTCATGTTCATAATTAAGCCAGAAAACTCAAAAGAAGACATAAAGATTACAAGAGGGAAGAAACTTTACAGTGACGATCCCCAATGGTGCTCTCTACGTCCTACCGCAGCTCAGAGTCTTTCACAGGACCTCTTCCTCACTCAAAACCCTTAGTTTTGAAAATAGAACAAAAGATAAAAATAAAAGGGTTTCTCAGCCCCTATTTATAATAATTCAAAATTCAAATGGGCTAACAATGAAACTTACCATGGCCTTGGTAAAATGACCACGACCATGGTCCTTGTATGGCCATGGTCAATTTACGATGGCCATGGTCCTTGCGTTACTTCAATTCTGACCTTTTTTCTTGGCCTTCCACATAGTGGCATTTTTGCTCCAAAAGTGTAATTTTCAACTCTTTTCTCCATCATACCTCTTGAGTACCTGTCTTGCATCAACTAACACCAAACAATAAGTTGTGCCAATAAAATATATTTAAAATGTATGAAAATGGCATCTAAACTCTCATCAAAATACAATCAAAATCTAGTTTATAAAGATCATTGTTGATATTTTAGGATGAATGTGGATCATTGTTTTTTCTGCAGCACAAAACAAACTTATTAATGATAATTTGACAAGCAAACAATACCTTTTATAAAGATCGATGCAATCGTGTTTCCATTGTATTGTTTGAAAAGCAATATAACAGAAACGTGATTTCATTGTGGTAACAAACCACAATGGAATCGTGATTCCATTGAACTTTAAATAAAACAAAAAAATGAAATCGAGAAGAGGAAGAAAAGGGGCGAGAGGGCGAGACCTGGTGAAGGAACGAAGAGGAAAATGAAGAGGAAGAAGAGAAGAGGTGGAAGAAGGTGAAGTAAAAGGGAGGTGAGAAGAGAGAATGGGGTGGTGTGGGGAAGGTGAGGAAAAGAGGAAGGGGTGGGGAGAAGAACAGATAGGGGTAACCTTTTTTTTTACCCATTTTTTGAATTTTATGGGGTGTAAATAGCAATTTGGGGTGTGACCCCTTGTGTGTAGAGGTTTTGATATAGATAGTGAGTATTTTAACTGGGACTTTGTTATTAACACCCTCATTTCCAAATCCCTTGAACCGAAACATGTTATGGACTTACCATTCTCATGTTTGGAATACATAGAAAGTGGTTTTTATTGTTGTTTGCTAACTTGTTTATAACAATGTTAATGGTCTTCTGCATTAAGCAAATTCTCAATCAATTTCATTTACTACGAAACATTTAATAATAATCTTTTTGTTTTATCATGTAATATTTCTTTTGTTCTGTCTCACAATAATTTTTATAATCAAACGTGTATTAAATATTTTTATATTATATTGTCCCTTACTTTTTAGCAAATCAAAGAGACCCTATATGTGATATGAAATGGTCTTATTTGGACAAGGAAGGGTGGAAACTGTTGGGGTTTCATGTTCTATAATTTTAAAATTTTCTAAGACCATGAGTGGAAACAACCCTTTCCCATGGATCATGCATTACTCGTGAATCTCTAAGGGTTTAGACATTTACCTCTGTAGCGTGATTTCAAGTAATAGGTTTCCTTTGATCACCAAGCGTCGAAATTACGGTGCCTCTACTCGGTGCTAACCGATGGTAGACACATAGGGATTTGGTGTGACACACTACTTTCTCTCTCTCAATAGTGAATTTTTCATGTAGCATGTCAGATCAACCTCTCTCATATATATATAGGAGATTAATCTAACCAAATCCAATCATATATTATCTTATCAAATCTTATTTGATTAGATAATTAATTAAATCATATATAATTAATTATCTTATTATATTGTGTCTTTATTTAATTAAGTATGTTGATTAATTAATTAAATCACATTTAATTTATTCATCAGCTCCAATAAATTACTCTATGTGTGTGATCCTATAGGCTCTTAGTAGACTGGCCATAACATTATCTTTATAATATTATAGACAGTGATTAGCATCTAGCAATGCATCACTGTCACCCAGCCTATGAGATAATCGGTGATCTGATTTCAACCTTTACGATAACCATTTCCACTGTATAGCCTTCGTCCCTTCGTCCAAATGTCTCGATTGAACATGAGGCATAAAAGTGTCATCCTCGTTAAGTCCAATCATTTATTTCTTGATACCCAAGTAGACATTTAATTACAAATGGACCCAGTATCTCATATCAGTCCATTTGCACGTGGCCACGCATATTGCACGTCTCACTTTATCGAGAGGCCTATAGACATAACTCCTGTTATGTAGGAGTGACAAATCCTATCTACGTCACTCACATTCCTCAACATGATTCATTGCAGGCCCAAGTACTACCTTTATAATCACCCTATTACATATGATGTGTGATAGCATTAAAGCATACAACTCCTACATGTAGGAATCGTAGTGACTTCAAGTCGAAGGACTACTATTACCTTATGATTGCCATGTCTGTTTATGACACTTACATAACTATTATGAAGCTTTCTCATAATGGGTCTGTCTAGTATAAAAATTACTCCTAAAAGTTATACCTGTGTGCCAGCCTAATATCCCATATCCATGACCTATGAGATACGGTCATCGTGCTACTCACACAATAGTCTTAATGCATCATTGCCGTCTTGGTTAATAATGATACTTCGACTACAATTAAGAATCATGTTCTATTATTAAAGAATCTCACATCATCGAATAGTGAGCCTATTCTAAGGACGTTATTATATCATACCACATATAACATAATAGCTGAAATGCCTCATATATAAAATATATAAATAAAAGTTGTAATACAAATATAGTCTAAAATGGATTCGCCACTAGAGCTAACTCCAACAGAAACCTCCTTTGAATCCCCAAAGGATGACAACTATGTATGATGTATAGAGGACTCCTTTGGATAGAGAAGGGTGATAAACCCTCTTAATCCCCAAAGGATGACAAAAGATCAGACTTAATGCCTTGTTGGATATAGAAGGATATTCGTCTCCTTTGAATCCCCAAAGAGTGGTATATGGCATTCTTGGATAGGAAAGGGTAGTAAACCTTTTGAATCCCCAAGGAATGTCTAGCAAAAGTATGGGGGATTCCCCTTAAGATTTTGAGCTCATATCTACCAAGAGGGATGAAAAATAAAAAAGAAAGGATAATGTCTTGTGTAAGGTATGCTAAGTTAAGATAAATAATTATTACGGGATACGATGAAGGTAGGCCTATATGTTTGAGATGTTATGCTTTATGAAGGATGAGAATCTTACATGTTTTAAATGTCATGCTTATAAATGTATGAGATGTATGTTATGCTGTGTCTCTAAAGTACTCACTCTAAGACAATCGTCACACTAGTTTATTCTAAAATGTTTTCAAATCAAGAAGGCTTGGAGAAAGACGAAAATGAAGCTTATGTTTATGTTTATAACTTGGTAATTTTGTTTAGGATCTTTAACATTTTATATTACAGTTAATAATCTCTAGTGTAATACCTAAAATAGTAGCAAATCAAAAAAACAAAAAGATTTGTAAGGTACCTTAGATACCCAAAATTAAGATGTTTATGCTTTTACTATATATTGGGATTTTATTTTAATTCCACATTATATGTATGCAATGGCAGATTCAGAAATTTTCTTTAGTGGGGAAAAAATAATTTATTACATTTTTATAGAAAAAATATTACAAGCTTTTACAAAATACATAATGTCATGACAAAAAAAATCTAAAATATCTATACTTTTATAAATTATAATTATTCTGTACACATTTTTATATTTTAAAAATGTTGTATGATTCTTTCCGTGTCAATACTATAAAAAATTAGAAAGATAAAGTGGTAAAATTAATACCAATTTATTCTTTCCTTTTTCTTTTGTAACTTTTTACTTTCATTTAAAAAACAATTGTCTTATACAACACTAATTTTTTATGGGGACAAAAATAAAATTTATTAGATATATATTCATGTAAAAAAAAAATCTTGTGGGAGCAATTGCCCCCATACCCTTAAATGTGAATCCGCCAGTGTATATATGTATGTATGGTAATGACTCAGAGGGTGTTACACAAATTCAGTACATCAATGTACTAAAAGATCTTTTAATAAACCATTCAACACAAAATTATGATAACATTTGTCTCTTTTTTACATGTCACATTGACCTCTTCTTTCTTCTCTTTCATTTTGATCTATCATCGAACCATTAAAATGACATAACACTTTGTTAAATCTTTCTTTCCCTTAAATTGTTACTCTTGGATTATCTTATCTAGAATTGGATTCTCTTATGTTACTAGAAGTGTCCAGTAGGAGAGAGAAAGATACAAGTTTTTTGTGGACCTCACTATGGTGGAGTCCCCAAAAAACTTGTGTTTCTCTCTCTTTTATTATACACTTTCAATACTTGAGAGAAAATGAACCCATCTTATCTTGCGAGTCTTTAAATTTCTTTGAATGATTCTCAATTTGAAAAAGTCTTCTTAATTAAAACCCGAAGGTCTTTGAATATTCTCACTTAAAAATCAAATCAGCACTTAGAAAATTTCCACTAACACCACCAACCGGAGGTTAATATTATTAAAAGGAAATGCATGTGTATAACCGAAATGAATCTGTAGTAAAAAATGTATTAGCTAGATGGTGCCAAAAATTCACCAAGAAGGCAAGAAAAAACTCTACATGGTGCCAAACCCCACTTGCTTGAATTACGTCATTGGGCCATCACGTTTATTTTCTCAACGCACTCCGGCATGCATATTCTTCTTCGACAAATTTTTTATTACAAGTAACGTATAATTTTTTTTCTTTATAAATAAAAAATTTCAAAGTACATAATGACTAAAATACAATTTTAATCTGTTTTCAATTATATTAAGTTTGGTCCCTTTTAAAAAGTTCAATTTAAAACCTTTTATGCTTTTAAGTGAGTCAAAATAGTCTCCCAAATAATGATTGTTTTTAGTTTTTGGATATAATTTTGAATCTTTTTTTACTAATTCGAGATGTAAAACTTATTAGATTTACTTGCATAAAAACTATAGAAGCTATCTGATGTTTGAACCAAAAAGGACTATAAACATGTTTTGCCTTTCTTTTTCCTAGTGCACCCAAAAAAAAATGAAAAGTTTTGTTAGACAAACATTTAATAAAAATATACCTCACTATCACATTACATCAATAAACATCAGTCGCTTGAGCAGAGTTTAAATGCTTGGAGTGCATATTTCGCCGTTCAACATTTTTTTTATTAGAGTTTAAATCACAAAGGACCTTTTCATGAAACGTCATTCATTGGGTGACTGATAAGGCATTGTATTAATTTAAACACAACACACTAAATTGGACGTAGTAATTCATTATCTCCCTTCTCTTCTTGTACCAGTCAGTAACCTCCACTGTTGTTAGGTAAACATTTCTCCATAGTTGCTTTTCCCATGGAAAAACATGAGGAAGAGTCCCTCAGTTTCACCTTTGATGCTTTCCTCAGTTTCAGAGGCGAAGATACAAGGCTCACATTTATAGGACATCTTCGTAGAGAGTTGTGCTGGAAGAATATAAACACTTTCCTTGATGAAGAGAACATGAGGATAGGGGAAGGTCTTTCAACTGCTCTATCGAATGCCATTGAAGAATCAAAGATTTTAATCATTGTGTTTTCTGAGAACTATGCATCTTCCACATGGTGCCTTGATGAACTTGTTAAGATCCTAGAATGTTCCAAGATCATCAGGGACAAGTGATAGAGGACTAGAATGGTACATGAAGAGCTTAAAGTGGAGCCAAATCTTAGAATATAAGTTTATGTAATTTGGGCCTAAATTGGGCTTTTGTTGAGCTTTTTATGTTTTTAATGATGTTTATTTTTAATTTGGCCCTTTTTAGTTGTTTGGGCTTTTAGTAATGGGCCTTGGTAAGCCTTTTAGGTTCATATTATAAATAGGCCAAATGTTAACTTTGTGAGGAGTTTTGACTCTCATTTGGAATGAAGCTTTGATGCTTTTGTGAGAGGAAACTCTCTAGGTTCTTAGGAACTATCCTTGATTCTTATATTTGAATTTCCATATTCAAAGTGGCGAATCCTCCTCAACTTATCAATCCCTAGGGATTGTGGCGTTGTTCTTCTCATTTCTTGTCCTTCCGTTTTATATCCGGAAAGGGGTTTTTATCATTTGGTTATCAGAGCTGGATTTAGCATCAATTCCGTGCTGTTCATTGGCGGTGCACTGTTCATCGGCGAAAATGCACTGTTCGCCGATCGCGCATTGTTCATCACAACACTGTTTCACCGATCGCACACTGTTCGTCGTGATACTGTTCACCGATCGGCACTGTTTAGTCGGTGACACTGTTCCGAACGTGCACTGTTCACAGATCGCACACTGTTCATCGACGATACTGTTCATCAATCGTCACTGTTTCAGCGGCGATACTGTTCCGATCGTGCACTGTTCACAGATCGCGCACTGTTAATCGGTGATACTATTCCGATCGCGGCGCTGTTCATGGTTGCGGTACTGTTCACGATCACTTTACTGTTCATCGATTCGGTACTGTTCATTGATTTGTGATTTTTATTGTTTCAATCCATATTTTTGATATTGCCTTGTGTTTAATTTGAGTCAAAATCTGCAGATTGAAATTCTGAAATTTGAATTTGGGGAAGAACATTCATAGTGTTCATGTGTGTTCTTGAGAGTCTTTGGCAAACCCTTGTGTTTGATCCATAAAAATTTGAATTAAGTGAGTTTGGGTGTTTTTCATAAATATTAAAAAGTTTGAGGACTTGTTAGCAAAAGAAAAGGACTTAAAGATAAAAAAAGAAAATATTGGGGCAAAAGTGAAAATACAAAAAAGTTTAGGGGCCAAAGTGTAAAAAAAAATTCAAAAAAAAAATTATACCATTAGAAAGAAAAAAATCTGCCCTATAAGAAGTCCTACTACACCATTGCTTAATTCTTTCTTTTTCATACACTTTTATGCCATTTTAGCTCTCTTGAATACACTAGTTCTTCACAAGTTGAAAATTTGAGTTTCTTAGTTTTGTGTTGCTCTTATTCTTGTGTCTTCTAGTCTTGTCTTTGCTTGGCATTTTATTTTGAGTTGTCCCTTTCATTTCTTTTAGCTTTTATGGCTTGTCTTCTAAATTTCCTTGGTTTTGTCTTAGAGTTTTCTTGTTTTGGACTCTTGAGTTGAGTTTGGATTTGTTACATCTTTCACTTTGAATACAAATTCTTGATTTGTGATTGAGAGTGCTTCTTAAGGACTAAAGAGGAGTTTGAGTGGAAAAAGGCAAGTGTGCACATTATAGAAAAAGCCTTCAAAAGAGAGAAACACGAGTGGATTTGAGTGAAACACTTAGTGAGTGGTGAGGTCCATATTTCTATTATTTGTGCTAATCATTTTTGTGTAGGTATGTATTGTTCTTCTTACCATAGAATTGATGGAGGTTATGGGGAAGATGAAGGAGAAAGGAGGCTTAGGAGACATGGAGGAGATAATGAGGGAGAAAATAAAATAAAGGATAGTATGGAAGAGGAGAAACTTAAAATTCCTAGTTTTCAAGGGAAGAATGATCCGGAAGCATACATTGAGTGGGAGATGAAAGTTGACCAAGTCTTTTCATGCCATGACTATAGTGAGGAGAAGAAAATTAGGAAGGTTACCTTGAAGTTTGTAGGGAGTGCACTTGCATGGTGGAAGTATAAGGAGGATGGAAGAGAGAGGATAAGGATGCCTAAGATAGCTACTTGGCAAGAAATGAAGGATTTGATGAGGAAGACATTCTTACCACCTTCCTATGAGAGAGATGCTTATGATAAGCTACAAAGTCTCACACAAGGTAGCAAGAGTGTTGATGAATACTACAAAGAGATGAAAATGACTATGAGGAGAGCCAATGCACAAGAACCTAAAACCGCCATGGCAAGGTTCTTACGTGGGCTTAATAGAGACATTCAATACATAGTGAAGTTACAACACTATGAGAGCTTGGAGGATCTAGTGCACCAAGCCAACAAAGTGGAGAGACAACTTGAGAGGAAGCATTCCTACAAGAAGACCTATCACTATGACTCTTCTAGTGGTAAGGACAAGTCCAAGAAGGAGGGATCTTCCTCACCTAAGCAACAAGCTTCAAAGTCTCCAAGTGGTAAACATGTTCCTAACCCTAGCACTTCTTCTACTTCTAAGAGTGGTACAATTAAATGTTTTAAATGCTTGGGTAAAGGCCATATTGCATTGCATTGTCCAAACATGAAAACCAAGGTCTTGAAGGAAAATGAAGTTGTCACGAGTGAGTTATCTTATACTTGTTCATCTAATATCTCTAGTGATAATCATAGTGCATGTGGTACCAAACCTCTAGATAGAGAATTAATGATGTGTAAGAGGTTGTTGGGAATTCAATGTGAGGGTAGGGATGAAATTCAAAAGGAGAACATATTTCATACTAGATGCTTGGTTCTAGGGAATGTGTGTTCTTTGATTATTGATGGGGATAGTTGTATTAATGTGGCTAGCACTAGGTTGGTTAGCAAACTTAATTTTCAAACCACCCCACACCCTACACCTTATTGCTTGAAATTGCCATGTGAAGGTGAGTTGGTTGTAGACCAACAAGTGTTGGTGCCCTTTACCATTGGAACATATAAAGATGTTGTGTTGTGTGATGTAGCTCCCATAGAAACATGTCATATCTTGTTAGGTAAACCTTGGCAAATTGAAAGAAATGTGAAGCACCATGGAAAGACCCACAAGATTTCTTTTACACATGAAGGACATAAGGTCAAACTTGCATCACTTTCACCTAAGGAAGCAAGTGAGGATCAAATTAAGTTGAGAAAGAAAATAGAACAAGAGAGAAAAGAGGTGAAAGAAAAAGAAATAAAAAGAGAAAGAGATGAGAGCAAAAGAAAATGAGTTAAAAGAAAAAGAGATGAGAGAAAAGAAAATAACTGAAAAAGAGAGTGAAAAAGAGAGAGCAAAAGATAAAGAGGAATATGATTGTTCTTGTTTTCATTCTAATCCTTTCCTTGTTTGTGATGCTTAAAGTTAACTAGGGAGACATCAGACATGCTATGGTTTCAGGTATCAATACTTCATTGCTTCAGCTAAATCTTATACTTTTATTTTTGGCAAATAATATTTTTACAATATTTCTTTATACTTCTTTTGAGGAGAAAAAATGAAAGATATGGAAGAGAATGTCTTGAAATGCATATTTCCTTCATTTTGTTAAGGGGAAAAAAAAAAAATAAGGCAAGAATATAGTATAATAACAATAGGGAGTCTTTGCATTATTATCTCTCTTTTTTAATAAGCCAATTCATTTGGGACCTTGTGGATCCACCCTTTTTCCTATTCAAAGAGGAGTCTTTTATTTTTGTTTTTTCACATCGATACACAATTCTTTGCGGATGAAGAGATGTCAAGGGAACTTCTTACTTCCTGAACATATCTTTCAATATCAATATATATAAACACTGATTTATCAAAAATATACAAGAAAAATATTTTGAATTGTTGATTCATTGCCAGAAATGGTTTGGTTCAAATAACCTTTATTTAAAATATATTTTGTTGTCACTATCATCTTCAATAATGTCTCCGCTCTTCAAATTTTGGTGTGTTCTACGCCTCCGCTTCGCAAATATTGGATGGTGACACTTGTTTTATTTATATTGTCATTAGCTACCAAGACATGCCGCTTAGATTTCACATTGCTAAAAAGACTTTCAACACAAGAATTTTATTGAAAATGTTATTGATAAAAAGAACGTGTCTTTATTTTAAGTTTGAAATGCTTTTAGTTGGTTTTATTAATTATTTTATTTATGTTAAGATATACATTATAATTTCTTTTATTTCCTATACATTATAGATATATGTTAGGTAGCATGACAACAATTTTTTAAAAAAAAATTGGATTACTTTTTTGCTTTTAATTTTCTTTTCTCATTATAGATATATGTTAGGCAATAACTTTGTTTTGAATTGTTTTTAATTTATTTTACAAATAATTTTATTTTGAAATGTAGAGATTCACACTAGAAAGGGGGGGGGGGGGGGGGGGTTGAATAGTGTGTTAGTTATATTCTTTAAAAACTTTTTGCAAAGATGGAGATAAAATAACTTAAGTATCACAAGGGACTTATAAAACAAAAGATCACAGGTATCGTCCAATAGTTAAAAAAAAATAGTTTAGTGAAACTCCGTTTTCTTGTTAATCGTCCAGGCGCAAATAAAAGATTTTCGTAAATAAGATATAAAGAAACTTGTGCGCAAAGTGTGAAGAAATAACTTAAGAGAATAGCAAATAAGCTTGAAAGCGATAGAGTAAAAACACTTGGTTTATACTAGTTCACTCAACCTGAGCTACGTCTAGTTCTCCTTCAAAAACTTTGAAGGGTTCCACTAATCAAATTCTGATTACAAACAAGTATTATATGCCCTGCCACTGCTGGCTACAAGTATTCTATAGGCCACTTCTGGCACACCTTTAATCTTCTCCTAAGATTAAAGAACACCCAAGTATTCTTTGTCACTAAAAGCCACTCCTGGCTTTCCAAACAGAAATTGTTTGAGTACAAGTTAAATAACAGCTCTCATAGAGAGGATATTACAATAAAACTCAATCACACATAATAACTTAGCAAAGCTAAGTAGATTGCTCTTTTTTCACAAGTGTAGGTCGTCCAATTGATTTTGGTAGAGTTACAACTCTTTGAAAAACTTGAATGCTTCGTTCTTGAAAATGTGAGCTTGTTCCTCTATTTATAGGAAGCTTGGTGAAGATATCCGTTGTGGGATCTATGCCTTTGCCAATAACCATTCTCTCACAATCATATGACTGTTGCTACGTGTCAGCTTGGGGTGGAGAGATGGAGGAGACAACAGTACATGCAATGCCTCCACTACTTGTACGGTTTCTGCAGAGAGAAGCTTTTCTGTCCCCTGTGGTACACTTTTCGAATATTCAAATGAAATGTCACATTAGAAAAGAGAGGGAATAATAGAACATTTCAGAGAATCATTATCGAAAAACATAAGTGTACTTCTACTCAATCATGAACGCATTATATAACTGTTTGCTAGAAAGAGATGATGTAAGTTATATAGGCATTGGACGCTTCCTTGAATGGATGCAGTGTTTACACACTGGTTTTCACAATGCATTGGACGCTTGTTTTATAACAGTGTATTGGACGCTAAATTTTATACCTAAAAAAATTTTCCAGTTGCTCATTGGACGTACTGTACATATAAAACTATAATATTTGAGTTTAAGAAATACAATACCATTTAGGCATTGGACGGCGTAGAACCTATAATACTCAATTATAGTTCATTAGATACTTCAAAATTTAACTTTATTTGTTATCATCAAAACCGAAGTTTGAAGGGTTGGACATCGTCCAAAGTCTTAGATTCTAAGAATCTCCCCCTTTTTTATGATGACAAATAATACTAAATTTTGATGTGTGCAAATACATAATCATATTAAAGAGTATCGGAGCAGATGATTAAATGATTATTTTATGCCAGTGTATGTTGACAGGGTGAAAAAGTATGAAATGAAGTACTCCCCCTGAGTTCAACATTTCTCATGTATTTAATAAAGCAATATATATCAGATAACACTGCATGATAAGAATGTATAAGAAACAATAGATATCAGAGTGAAAAGCAAATCATAGATATGGATACGGAACTTATGATAAAAAAAAACACCTCATATGTATTCAATGAACAACCAAAGAGGTTTCACAGAGTAGTGTAACAACAAAAAATACTCTGTGACATCAAAATTCCAGTTTCTCCCCCTTTGTCATCAACAAAAAAATAGGTTTGAAAGCTGGAAAAGTGATTTGACCATCATGGTCACCTAGGGCTGTTGAGGTGGATCTTGTGGTGGTGGTGGTGGTTGTTCAGGTGGTGCTTGAGGAGGTGGTGCAGGGTGGTTAACAGGTGGTTGTTGTTGAGGTAAGGGTTGAATAGGAGGAACCTGATGAATAATAGTGCCAATGAGGTTTGCAACAGTGGATTGAATTTGAGTGACCAAGCTCTGTGAGAGGGTCATGAACTGATCAGTAATAGCATTCTGCAACATCAATCGGTGTTGTGCGGCTTCTGCTTGTTGTCTTTCCTGGAAGGCACGAAGAGTAGCTTCGATTTCTACTTGTTGTTGTCTTAGAGCCTGTTGAACAATCTCGTTCACTCTGTCCTCAGAGACTCCTTGAGGTTCTACAAAGTGCAAGGGAATAATAGCCCTTGGACTTGAAAACCCTGTAGGAATCATTTGTCTGGTTCCAGAGTGTGCTTCATTGGACGCATAAATAATTGGTTGGCTTGTAGCAACCTCTGGAGTAGGCTTTTCAGCAGTGGACTCCGTTGGTTGTGGCGCTTCAGTCTCAGCCATATGTTGCATAGCTTCATCTTTGGACGCATCAGATTGGACTGTTCGTTCCTCATGAGAGGTGACAAAGTGTTCCACGTCCACTTGTACCTCGGACTGTAAGTCCAAATGAATGAGCATATTAGTGACTTTTGTAGAGGCTTCATCCAATTCTGCTTGTGAGATAGTTGGTTTGGGAACCTGCTTAGCTTTTTCTTTGGCAGCAATTTCAGCTTGCTCATTTTTAAGTTGCACTAGACGAGCTTGTTGAGTTTGGTGTGCCCGTTCTTGTTCCAAGCGAACTTGTTCAGCCCATTCTCTTACAGCTTGCTCTTGCAGGGCTTTTGTTTCTTCAGCCTTTTGTAATTCATGAAGCTTTTGAATCTCATTTGTAAATGCAGCACGATCAAGACTTCTAAGATCATAGACCTTGGTGCTTCTGATGACTGGTAAGTTCTTCAACAGATCAATGTAATCATCATTGTCTTTCAGAAAGCAGGCGAAGGTGTCAGTGAAGTGATGTGTGTTGACTGGACGTAGGGCTTCAATACCTTCTGGAGGATGAATGAAATCTTCTTGGGTGTATCCAGATGGTGAAGCGGTCTGCGTGTCTCTCCATATGATTTGACGCCAGAAAGTCATGGAATCAAAGGTGCTAAGGGACTTGGTTAGATTTCCAGCTTTATCAAAGAGATGTTTCCAGCTATGTGAGGAATTCAAGAGTTGAACCTTTTCATAAAGACTAGGCATCTCAGAGTCGTAGTACTTGAATCCTTTCTTCCTTCCAGCATCATATAAAGGTAGTCTAGGACATACCTTATCAGGTACAAACTTGATATCAGTGGAGCGTCTGATGTGGAGGTTGGGTGGATAGGCAACAGCTTGGTATGCTATGTACATTTGTTGGAGCAGTTTGCCAAGTTCATCATAATCTCTGGGCTGAAAGTTAAGCATCATAGTTCCAGGTGGTAGAGGTAGAAACTTTGTGATGGGAGTCCAGATGCGAACATCTTTGACCCATTGCACTTCTAGATGCTGCTTTGTCTTGGATGGGTCCATACTTTCTTTAATGGCTAATTGCAGTTCAGCAGCCAGTTCATCAAGATTGCTGGGAGATGACTTCTTTGTTGCTGGCTTCCTCTTCCTTTGAGTCTTGCCCTTTTGTTCAGCCATAGCATTAGCAAAACTTGATTCAATTTCAACCTATGGCTCAGGAGGTACATCTTCAGCTGGACGCACCCTTTGTTGAGTACCAGTTGGACATGTATAGGGGCGTTCCATCCGAACCAATTTTGGATAAGATTCTCTCATCCAAGTTGGTAGAGGATTGCTGACAATGGTTCCTTCTGGTAATGAAGCAAATTCAGTAGATTGAGGATGAACATAGTCATACCTCGTCCATTCAGGTGTAGATACTGGAGTTAGACTCCTCTCTAGTGGTTCCTGTTGAGATCTCTAAATAACATCGCTTTTCTTACAATAGTTCTATTCATTCCTTGTAAGAAATGCAATAGGAAACCTTTCCTTGTCTTCTTCTTCTTTCATCTTTCCCTTTGGTGGAATCGTCCATTGAGGCCATGCATCTCTCCAAGCATCCCTTGGACGCACAAATTTTAATAAGTTTAATTTGAGAGTTGGACGTTGTGCTGGTGTGACTGTTGAAGCAACCGTTGGAGCAGGTTGTGGAGCACTTGTAGATTCGCTCTCAGTGTCTTGAGTGGTGGGGAGATTAATCGAACTTTCCTCGGCCTTACTGTCTGAGTTTTTACTCGTCTTGGTACTCTTGTGGGAAAGACTGGAGCATCAGTTTTGTATGTAGCATATACCTACTGTTTCTTCTGCTGTACAACCTCCACTTCATCAGCTTTCCTTTTAATTTGCCTAATGGGCATTTGATCCTCTTCATCATAGTTGTCAAGCATTTTCAGCTTACGAACTTTGGGTTTTTCTGGAACAGGCTTCACTGAAGTAGTCTTTGGACACTGCTTATCCTGTTTTGGTTTGGATGGAGCAGTCCTTGGATGCTTCTCAGCAGGTGGACTGGACAGAGCAGGATCAATATGCCTTTTCTTGGTCCTTTTCTCTTTTTCTGCATCTTCTTCATGTTGTTGCGAGATGTGTCTTATTACTTTCCTGCTTTCTTGTTCCTTCATCAACCGTTTGATCTTTCTCCCAAGACCAAGAAGATCATTTTCTTATTTATACTTTCGTCATCCAAGTCCCTTAGGACCTTTGCTATAAGCTTTATCTTCATTTGCTTGATGTTTGATTCACCAAATATCTGCTATGTTGCAACTATTCCTCCTTTCTTCACAATGTTTTCATGATCATCTTCGTCCAACTCATCAAAGAAACATTGGTATACTTTCTGATCCCAAAGGATCTTATTTAGCAGTGCGGCATACAAGATGTCATCATTTCCACCAATAGTTTTCATCATTCGCAAAATATTGATGTAAATGGTGTGAGGAAGGTTGAATCGGATACCTTCCATTAGATGAAATATCACGAACTTGTGTAAGTCCATGACTGAGTCCTTAGACCCAGCTTTGTGCAAAATGCTCTTGTTGCACACTTGCTGTCGTATCTTTGCTTCTTCACATAGATTCTTGTACTCAATCTTGGATGAGTATGTAGACTTGTTCTTGCAAAGTACCTTCCCAACGTAGTTTCCATATTGCTTGGCCCACTCTGACTTGTACTGATTTTGTTCCCTGATACAGCCAGTGACTTTGGCTATAGATTCAGTAGACAAGGTCACTTCTCGTCCAAGCATAGTGGACACAAGTTCCCTTGAGTTCTGGAATCTTGCATTCCTCCAGAACATTCTGATCATTCTGGAAATATCTTCTGGTTTTCGTTCAAGTATCCTCTGATTCCGCATTTTAGAAGACTTTCATCGAGATTTAGACCTAACTTTTCTAGCTGTCCAATGTCAAAGAAGGGCTCAACGTGGACAATGGCAGCACCTTGAGACACTATAGTGGTTTCAGGGGTAGGTATGAACATCAAGTTCGGAGTTGCTTGAGTTAGCAGAGTCCGTCATGATGATAAAGGTTTGATTTTTAGGTTTTGCAGAGAGTGTTTAGTTTTTCTGAGAGAGAGAGAAAGAGAATGCTGAAGGTGGAAGATAATTTCGGAGAAGGGAAATTTGGTAAAATATTTTTCTGAGTGAATTTGACAGCTTAAGTATAGGCTCTGTTTGGAGAACACGAAACTGTTTTTGGGCTTTGTGAATATTTGAAATAGAGGTTATGCCTTAAGGCCCGCCATGATGAGGCGTGCTGAGAATATGGGTAACTGTGTACGGTTATTAACAACTAGGTGACTCTGCATAGGGCATTAATTCGCAATTACACAAAACGAAACCGTTTTGGCTATTAAAACAATGTTAAATAAAAAACCATAAAAATATCATCCAGTCATTGGACTTAAGTGTGACATATGCAGTGCACGTGTATGACAAAGTGACCTTTGGACGACATGTCCATTGGACGTTGTTTGTAACATTGGACGCCACATATGGATTTTAATCATTCTTTTACAAGATCCATGCCAAGTCTATTCCTCAGAAGGACTAGCTTGTCTTCAGTAAGGGGTTTTATAAATATATCAGCTAGCTAATTATCTGTGGTTACAAAATGTAATTCCACAGTACCCTTCTGAACATGATCTCTTATAAAGTGATGTTTAATTTCTATATGTTTTGCCCTTGAATGCAATATTGGGTTTTTAGAAAGATCTATTGCAGCTTTGCTATCACAGAAGATAGGAATGTTACTCTCATATATGCTGTAGTCCTCAAGTTGATGCTTGATCCATAGGATTTGAGAGCAGCACTTTGCAGCTGAAATATACTCTACTTCAGCGGTGGATAGTGCAATTATTCCTTGCTTCTTGCATATCCAGGAGACTAAGTTTCCACCAATGAAATGACATCCTCCACTAGTGCTTTTTCTTTCAATTCTGTCTCCAACATAGTCAGCATCACAGTATCCAACTAATCTAAAATCCTTCTGCCTTTTGAAATATAGACCAAGATTAGTTATTCCAACAAGATATTGAAAGATTCTTTTAACAGCAGTTAAGTGAACTTCCCTTGGGTCAGATTGGAATCTGCCACATAAGCATACGCTGAACATGATGTCAGGTCTGGACGCTGTGAGGTATAGGAGTGATCCTATCATTCCTCTGTATAGGGTGTTGTCCACCTTCTTTGAACCATTGTCCAGTCCAAGTACTGTTGTTGGATGCATAGGAGTTTTCAGTGGCTTTGCATCGTCCATTTTGAACTTCTTGAGAACTTCCTTAACATACTTGGTCTGATGTATGTATATGCCTTTATCAGTTTGCTTGATTTGCAATCCAAGGAAGAATTTTAGTTCTCCCATCATGCTCATCTCAAATTATGTCTGCATTAACTTAGCAAATTCCTCACAAAGAGATTTGTTAGTAGCACCAAATATGATATCATCAACATATACTTGAGCAATAATGAAATTAGAAGAGTAATCTTTGCAAAATAGTGTAGTGTCTACTTTTCCTCTTGAGAAGCCATTTTCAAAAAGAAATGAGCTGAGTTATTCATACCAAGCTCTCAGTGCTTGTTTTAGTCCATATAATGCTTTGTTAAGTTTGAAAACATGATTAGGAAAAGCATCACTCTCAAACCCTGGGGGTTGCTCCACACAGACTTCTTCTTTTATCAATCCATTGAGGAATGCACTTTTTACGTCCATTTGACATAGCTTCATATTGCTATGAGCTGCAAATGATAGTAAAATGCGAATTGCTTCTAGACGTGCAACAGGTGCATAAGTTTCAGTATAATCTATACCTTCTTGTTGTGAGTAACCTTTGGCTACCAGTCTAGCTTTGTTTCCTACAACATTACATGTTTCGTCCAATTTGTTTCTGAACACCCACTTAGCTCCTACAGCATCTTTGTTATTAGGGAGTTCTACAAGTTTCCAGACATCGTTCTTTTGAAACTGGTCAAGTTCATCTTGCATTGCTTAGACCCAGCTTTCATCTTCCAGAGCATCATCCACAGTCTTAGGTTCTATCTGTGATATGAATGCTGTGTGACCTTGTTGTTGAAGTGAAGATCTGGTTCTGACTCTATCCTTTGGATCACCAATGATTTGATCTTCTGGATGTTGCTTCTTCATTTGCCAGTTGCGTCCAGTTGGTTCCCTTTGTTCTTCTGTTGGACTGTCCAGGGGAACATTGGACTCTTCAACCGTGACATCACTGTTGGACGTGTCTGATGATTTCCTTGCATCATCCAGCCTGAGTTCTGCAAATGATTCATCTAGCTCTAATAATTTCTTATCAGGCTTAGTGTCATTGAACTTCACATGGATAGCTTCTTCAACAACTAAGGTTCTAGAATTATAAACTCTATATGCCTTTGAAGTTTCAGAATATCCAAGCAATATTCCTTCATCACACTTAGAATCAAATTTTCCCAAGTTATCCTTAGTGTTCAAAATGAAGCATTTACATCCAAATGGATGGAAGTAGGATATGTTGGGTCTTCTCCCTTTCCACAATTCATATGGAGTATTTTTTAAGATTGGCCTGGTATAGATTCTGTTCTATAAATAACAGGCAGTATTCACTGCTTCAGCCCAAAAGTGTTTAGGGGTTGAATTATCATTCAACATGGTTCTGGCCATCTCTTAGAGTGACCTGTTCTTCCTCTCAACAACACCATTCTGTTGTGGTGTTCTGGGTGTTGAGAAGTTGTGAAGGATACCATTTTCTTCACAGAACCTTTGAAAACTTTCGTTTTCAAATTCTCCCCCATGATCACTTTGGATCGAAGTAATGCATACTCCTTTTTCATTTTGAATTCTTTTGCAGAAGTTATAGAAGGACTTAAAAGACTCATCTTTGTGAGATAGGAACATGACCCATGTCCATCTAGTATAGTCGTCCACTACAACTAATCCATACCTCTTACCACCTACTGAGGTTGTTCTTGTGGGTCCAAACAGGTCAATATGCAACAGCTCAAGAGGTCTAGAAGTGGAAACAATGTTTTTACTTTGAAAAGAATTTTCACTTGTTTCCCTTTCTGACAAGCTTCACAAAGAAGATCATCTTTATATGACATACTTGGTAATCCTCTCATGAGGTTGTGCCTATTAAGCTTTGAGATTAATCTCAAGCTGGCATGCCCAGGTCTTTTATGCCATAGCCAATGATTTTCTTTAACTGAAACTAAGCATGAAACATTTTGACTTGATAGTTCCCCAAGTTTAATCTTGTACAGATTACCTTGCCTCTTTGCAGTAAAGAGAAGGGATCCATCAGAGTTCTTGACTATACATTCACCTTTGTTAAAGGCAACATCATATCCACTATCACATAATTAACTTATGCTAAGTAGATTGTGCTTGAGACCTTTAACATAAAGAACATTATCAATACAGGGATAGGGTGGTATACCAATCTTACCCACGCCAGCTATCATCTCTTTCTGATTCCCTCCGAAAGTGACTGTCCCACCAGTCTTGGGTTGGAGGCTTTGGAACATACACCTTTCTCCTGTCATGTGATGCGAGCACCCACTGTCTAGGTACCATGACTGGAGTTTCTTTCCTGCTATTAAGCATGTCTGCAACAGGAACAATTTTATCCTTAGGTACCCATATTGACTTGGGTCCTTTCTTGTTAGTTTGAAAGGCACTGGACGCTCCCCACTTAGGCAGGTGTCTCATCTTCCTCTTCTGGTTCTGAAGAATTTGATGTAGTGTCTACCATCAGGCATATGTGTGCTTCCTTTTCCTCTTCATCGTCCGATGATGAGTCATCGTCCAGATCTTCCCATGTGGACATCAGAACCTTTTTACCCTTCTTTTTGTTGAAGATTTTCTTCATCTTGTCCTTGCTCTTGTCAAGGTCTGGGTATTCTGATTTAAAGTGTCCGGGCTTTTTGCATTCGTGCATACGAATGGACTCTTTAAGACATTTCTTGTTCAGGTTTCTCCATCTGGATCCACCTTTCTTCTTCCACATAGAGTGGATTGTCTTGGATATGAAGGATAGCTCATCACCCTCGTCTGAGTCATCATCTTCAGATTGTTTGTCTGATGATGCTTCAGCTTGCATGGCTTTGGATAATGATGCTTTCTTTGGCTTCTGGACGCTGAGTGCCAGAGACTTGCTTTTCTTGCCATCACCACCTTGTTGCAGTTCCAGCTCATGCACCTTAAGGATTCCCATAAGCTCTTCTAAGGACATGTCATCCAGTCCTTTGGTTGCTCTCAAGGCTGTAACCTGTGATCTCCATTGCCTAGGCAAACTCCTCAGAATTTTGTCAATATGTTCATAGTTATTGTAATCTTTACCATGTCCTCTAAGTTCATTTAGTATGGTTTGAAACCGTCCAAACATACTTTGTATGTCCTTGTTTCCTTCCATACTAAACAATTCATATTGACGAGTAAGAAGACTAAGTTTGTTACGCTTTACCTGGGTGGAACACTCATACGTTAATGCAAGAGCGTCCCACATTTGTTTTGCGCTTTTGAAACTGTGCACTTTGTTGTATTCTTGTTTAGATAGTGCACACAAGATGATATTTCTGGCTCTGGAGTTGAGAAGAAATCTTTGTTTCTGCTCCTCCATCCATCTAGCCTTTGGGATCTCGTTGAGACTCTCATCAACTGGAATGTAGTCGCCCATCTCCACAACGTCCCACATATCAATATGACAGGACTCAAAGAATGCTATCATTCTTTGCTTCCAACAATCATATTTGACACCCTTGAAGAGTGGTGGTCTGTTCACAGCTTGTCCCTCATTTTCCATCTTTCTTAGGATTTGGTTTCCTCTGTACTGCCAAGTACTCAACCCGAAAGGCCGAGCTCTGATGCCAATTGAAATGTAGAGATTCACACTAAAAGGGGGGTTGAATAGTGTGTTAGTTATGTTCTTTAAAAACTTTTTGCAAAGATGGAGATAAAATATCTTAAGTTTCACAAGGGACTTGTAAAACAAAAGATCACAGGTATCGTCCAATAGTTAAAAAATAGTTTAGTGAAACTGCGATTTCTTGTTAATCGTCCAGGCACAAATAAAAGATTTTCGTAAATAAGATATAAAGAAACTTGTGGGCAAAGTGTGAAGAAATAACTTAAGAGAATAGCAAATAAGCTTGAAAGCGATATAGCAAAAACACTTGGTTTATACTGGTTCACTCAACCTAAGCTACATCTAGTTCTCCTTCAAAAACTTTGAAGGGTTCCACTAATCAAATTCTGATTACAAACAAGTATTATATACCTGCCACTCCTGGCTACAAGTATTCTCTAGGTCACTTATGGCACACCTTTAATCTTCCCCTGAGATTAAAGAACACCCAAGTATTCTTTGTCACTAAGCCACTCCTGGCTTTCCAAACAGAAACTGTTTGAGTACAACAAGTTAAATAAATAGCTCTCACAGAGAGGATATTACAATAAAACTCAATTACACATAATAACTTAGAAAAGCTAAGTAGATTGCTCTTTTTGCACAAGTGTAGGTCGTCCAATCGATTTTGGCATAGTTACAGCTCTTTGGAAAACTTGAATGCTTCGTTCTTGAAAACGTGAGCTTGTTCCTCAATTTATAGGAAGCTTGGTGAAGACATCCATTGTGGGATCTGTGCCTTTGCCAATAACCGTTCTCTCACAATCATATGACCGTTGCTACGTGTCAGCTTAGGGTGGAGAGATAGAGGAGACAACAGTACATGCAGTGCCTCCACTACTTGTACGGTTTCTGCAGAGAGAAGCTTTTCTGTCCCCTGTGGTACACTTTTCGAATATTCAAATGAAATGTCACATTAAAAAAGAGAGGGAATAATAGAACATTTCAGAGAATCATTATTGAAAAGAATAAGTGTACTTCTACTCAATCATGGACGCATTATATAACTGTTTGCTAGAAAGAGATGATGTAAGTTATATAGGCGTTGGACGCTTCCTTGAATGGACGCAATGTTTACACATTGATTTTCACAATGCATTGGACACTTGTTTTATAACAGTGTATTGGACGCTGAATTTTATACCTAAAAAAATTTCCAGTTGCTCATTGGACGTACTGTACACATAGAAATAAATATTTGAGTTTAAGAAATACAATACCATTTAGGTTCTGTCTTACACATCCAATCAATTGCCGTGAGCTATGTTTTCGGTGATTTGTAATTGTATTTCAACAATTGCAAGCAAACCAATATGCTACAATTTAGTTTGCTATCTAATTTTGGTTCGTGCATGTATACTTGTTCTGGTTAAGCCATGAAGTAGCTTTTATGTTTGTAAACTTTGTAATATAATATTGGCACAATGTAGTCAGTGAAGCAAACAGGGAAAAAAAAAAGACAATAGCTAAACTGCATAAAACACTAAACACTCTTGCTAGCTAAATGCAATTATAAAAGCTAACTGAGTAAATAATAATTGAATGATTAAATTATATTGACACTCTTTGAGGTTTTTTCAAATTGCATATGATACTCCTGTTTTTCTATCTCTACATTAACATTCTTAATTATTTGAAAACTATTACATCGTATTTTCCAACAAAGAATGTTGTTGTAAACATTAAAAAAATAGAGATTATACGCAATCTAAAAAAACTTCAGGGCAATCAGTACAAGTATAATTTACTCTAACTGAAAAGAAAAGTACAACAATGAAAAACACAAATACAAGGGAAAGAGAGCCCCTCAAGACAACTTTATTGTTTCCAACTCAACAAACTCATTTAAGCCATGCAAATATCTCATGACTGAAAGTGCTTCCCAGTGCCACTCCTGCAAAAAGTCCACCCCTATACCCTATCAGAACCCCTTTCCAGTCAAATTCAATGAAAAATTCTAAGTCATGATCATCATCAGAGGTTGAAGGTGGAGCAAATGGTAACCCTGCATCATCCTCACATTTCTTCAATAATTGATTCCCACATAGTCCTTGATTACCCTCAAATGAACCACCCTCAAATGTAGCAAACTGTTTATTTTGTGGTATAGGACCTGAGAGGCTGTTAAAGGATGCATTAAAGTACGAAAGAAAGGTTAATTCTTCCAATTGTGGGGGAATCTTCCCTGATAAACTGTTGAGAGAAAGGTCCAACGCTTGAAGGTTTGAAAGCTTCCCTAAGGAAGAAGGAATGCTGCCACCAAGCATGTGGTTTGACAGGTTGAGCAAAACAAGGCCTGTTAAGTCTCCCATAATATCTGGAATCTCACCACATAATCTATTACTTGAAAGATAAATGGCTATCAAGCTTTAAAACTCTTGGAGCCTTTGATAAACCATGACCATCCCTTTGTTAAAGGTAACACCCTACCGGGTACTACCATCTAACGTACATTTTAGTCATCAACATAGATAATATAAACATATATGATATCATTACTCAAGAGTATAACTGTTCAAGGGTCTACATCATTCTTAAGTAATTACGTCATATACTTAAAAGGTAATCCCCTATACATGGGATCCTATGCCAAAAGGGTACATAAAGAGTTCTTTTAAAATAAACTAGCCTATAAAGATATTGATACATAAACATAATATCTTCTAGGCCTCTTGTCTTCATGCTTTAAACCTATTTAATCTAGAACATAAACACTAAACTAATGAGACAGGGTCTCAGTGAGTGTTAAAGACATGCATAATAACATTCCATTATTCATAAAGTTACTATCACCTATTACTTTTTCATCTCTATTTACATAACATGACCTTTACTTTATCTTCTTCCGTCCTATGGCATCTATTGAGCTCAATACATTGAAAGGCGTCCCTTTCATTTCATACTATGGCCTCGTATTATCCTCCTCCGGCCCAAGGAGCTGACCTAGTATTATTCTCCTCCGGTCTGAGGAGCTGACCTCATATTATTCTCCTCCGGTCCGAGGAGCTGACCTCATATTATTCTCCTCCGGTCTGAGGAGCTACACCATATCTTTGGAGGGTAGGAAGTGATAGAAGAGGTCCCGCCTACCTTCTAAAGAGGGTGTGACTATACTTTTGCATGCTTTTCTTATGAAGACATTAACCTCTTCTTTGATCCCCAAGGAATCCTTTCTTTCATTAATTAAACATATCATTATCCTCATAGATCATGTAAACATACAAAAGTGTATTAATGAAAATAAATTGAAAAAGATAGAACTCAACATATTGTTCAGGGGTCAGTCGCTTAAGCGAGGATATCCCTTAAGCAAGCCTTGCGCAAAAGCGCTAGAGTGTTAGGCATAAGCGCCAGAAAATCCAAGCTTAAGCGAAAATTCCTGAGAGCACCACTCCAGGTGGCTCCTTGCTTAAGCGCCAAATCCTGAAGCTAAAGCACCAGAAAATCCAGGCTTAAGTGAAAATTCCAGAGAGCATCTCTAACTCTAGGTGGCTCCTCGCTTAAGCACCAAGCATAGCTCGCTTAAGCGAGAGTCTACGACTCTGCAGATCATAGGGGTCGTGTTTGTACATAACCCCTTTGCCAAAAATGCTACCCAACAACCCAAATCCTTACAAAAGATACAATAATGCTATTTAAATGATAAATCCCATGTCAAACAAGTAAGACAACTATGATTTATGCATCTCTCGCAATAAATCCAAAGATTGGGGGTTGGAGTTCCTTTCCATGGAAAGAAACCTAACCCTCCTACAATCTCTGTCCAAGCCACAGATGGAGGGATAGAGAAGGGTGGTAAACACTCACCAAGGACCTCTGGACTAAGGATGATGAGTGGGTTTTGTGGATTCCCTATCTTCCTCATTCTTCTTCTCTTCCTTTACTCCTTCTCTTTTCTCCTCCTTCTCTCTTCTCTTCTTTCTCTCTCTAAGTTTCTATTTTTGTGTGTTTTAAGTATAGGAGGGAAGGGATTTAGGGATTTAGGTTTATATAAATAGCTAGCATTGGGTCTTATGGTTCCTTACTCTATAAGTTACTCTAATGCACATATTGCACTACAATACCACAAAAATCTAAATAGACATTATCACATTTTATTATCATCATATTTATTATTATTACTATTTGTGGGGATGTTACATTACTCCCCTCCATCAACAATTTTTCGTCCTCGAAAATTGTAACTAAAGCATACCTTGCTCAAAAAGGTGGGGGTGTAACAACCTCATCTAATCCTCTTTTTCCGAAGTGGTTTCCTCCAATACAAGTCCCTCCCAAACAACCTTGATAAAAGGAATAGTCTTGTTTCTTAGTGTTTTCACAATCTCGTTAACAACCCGAATAGGCTTTGATTTAAAAGTGAGGTCGGATCTTAACTGAATTGACTCTGTTTCTATGACATGAGAAGGATCTTGGACATATTTTCTGAGTTGAGACACGTGGAAAACATCATGAAGATTGGACAAAGAAGGGGGTAAAGCGATCCTATAGGCAACAGTCCCGATTCTTTCTAAAATTTGAAAAGGACCAACATAACAAAGATTCAATTTTCTTGCTTTGATGGCTCTCCCAATGCCAGTGGTAAAGGATACTTTTAAAAACACATGGTCACCTTCCTCAAACTCTAGAGGTTTTCTCCTTTTGTTAGCATAACTCTTTTGTCTACTTTGAGCCATTTGCAACTTCTTCCTAATCATTTGAATTTTCTGGGTGGTTTCCTGAACTATGTCTGGTCCAACCAGGCCTCTCTCTCCTACCTCACACCAACACAAAGAGGTCCTACACTTTCTACCAGACAAGGCCTCATAAGGTGCCATACCGATGCTAGAGTAAAAACTGTTGTTGTATGAAAACTCTATCAAAGGTAGGTACCTATCCCAACTGTCCTTCTCGTCTAGGGCACATGCCCTAAGATGTAAATCTAGGGTCCCTATCTGAAACTATGTTAACTGGAACCCCATGCAATCTCACTATCTCCTGAATGTATAACTTGGCCAACTTCTCTAATAAGAAAGTGGCCTTGATGGGTAAAAAGTGAGCAGACTTGGTGAGTCTATCCGCTATTACCCTTATGGCATCATACCCTACTTGGGTCCTAGGTAGACCCATGACAAAGTCCATGGAAACACTCTTCCACTTCCACTCTGGAATATTTAAGGGTTGCAACAAGCCAGTTGGCCTTTGGTGTTCAATCTTGACTTGTTGGCAAACAAGGCACTTAGCCACAAACTCAGCTATGTCCTTTTTCATGCCTGACCACCAAAACATCCTTTCTAGATTCTGATACATCTTGGTAGATCCAGGATGTACCGAGAATCCACTCCTATGGGCCTCCCTCAAAATCTGATCCTTCAGACTATCATCCTTAGGGATACAAACCCTTCCTTAGAAAAGAATGGTCCCATCTTCTGCTTCAGGGAACCCTAAGTGGTTCTTTTGAGCTTGAAACTCCATGTCCCCCTTTTGAGTCTCTTTAACCCGTTCCTTTAAGTCACTGGAAATCTCTATCCTATTCAAACTCAAGATATGGTTATGAAAGGTTACCTCTAGGTTGAGGTTCCCAAACTCCTCTAACAATTACATCTCATGCACCATCATCAAAGATATGTGCAAGGATTTCATCCGCCACTACATTGGCTTTGCCCGGGTGGTACTTCAACTCAAAGTCATAGTCCTTTAAGAACTCCATCCATTTCCTTTGTCTCATATTGAGCTCTTTTTGGTCAAACAAGTATTTTATGCTCTTATGGTTACTAAACACCACAAACTTGACACCATATAAATGATGTCTCATATCTTAAGGGCAAAGACCACAACCGCCAATTCAAGGTCATGGGTGGGGTAATTCTCTTCATGTGGTTTTAATTGCCTAGAAGCATAGGCTACCACCCTCCTTTCCTGCATCAACACACAACCAACTCCTTTACTTGAAGCATCACAATACACTTCAAAGTCGCCTAAGGGGTCGGGCATAACTAACACTGGAGTAGAAGTTAATCTTTCCTTCAGTTCCTGGAAACTTTTCTCACACCTCTCATCCCAAACAAAGGGTTGTCCCTTTTCTAGTCAACCTAGTCAGGGGCAATTCTAACTGGGAGAAACCTTTAATGAATCTTCCATAGTACCCAGCTAGACCTATGAAACTCCTAATCTGAGATATAGTCTGGGGTCGATCCCGCTCTAGCACTGCTTCTACTTTACTAGGGTCTACAGCTACCCCTCCTTGGGATATCACATGTCCCAAGAAGTTTACTTCTCTCTTCTAGAACTCACACTTCTCTGGCTTTGCAAAAAGTTTCTTCTCCCTAAGGACTTGCAAAACTGTCCTAAGATGTTCTTCATGTTCCTCCAAGGTGCGGGAATACACCAAAATGTCATCAATGAGGACAGCAAAAAATCTATCTAGGAAAGGTCAGAAGATCCTATTCATGTAATCCATGAACACCACTGGAGCATTGGTTAGTCCAAATGGAATCACCAAATACTTATAGTGCCCATATCTAGCTAGTTCTAAAAGTTGTCTTGGGGATATCTTCTGGCTTGATTCTAATCTGGTGGTATCCCGACCTAAGGTCAATCTTAGAGAAAACCAAAGCCCGTCTAAGTTGATCCAAAAGGTCATCTATCCTAGGGAGAGGGTACTTATTCTTAATAGTCACTCGGTTGAGTTGCCTATAGTCTACACATAACCTCATGCTCCCATCTTTCTTCTTTACTAAAAGAACAAGAGCACCCCAAGGAGAGACACTAGGCCTAATGAATTGTTGGGATATTAAATCTTCTATTTGGTTCTTAAGCTCACTGAGTTCTAACGGTGACATTCTATAGGGTGCTATAGAAATTGGTCTTGCCCCAGGAACCAAATCTATAGAGAACCCTACTTCTCTCTCTAGGGGTAAGGTAGTAACCTCTTCAGGAAACATATCTATAAATTCTTTGACACATCTATAAGTTCTAGAATGTGTTCAATGAAATCACATGGCTAATTTCTATAAGGCTAATATTAATTTTTATGAATGTTTAGAAGAAAGGAACTCCAATATCTTTAAATAATTGAAAATATCAACATTAATTATTTTATTAGTAATGGAATTTGAATTGTTTAGTAAAGTAGAAATGTAGCTTTTAAGATTACCTTAAATGTCATCACATTGAACAAGGAGAACATCCCTCCTGATATTAAAATAACATATCCATCCATATTTGCCAAAGCAAGACATGAAACCGGGTTTCCACATTTCACATTTGAAAGGTCATTGATCATAAATTGCGGGCCATCCTTTGGTTGCCACAATTTAGGGCAAAATTATGTAGTAGCCTACAAGCAATAATTACATTATTATGAAAGAAAAAAATCTCCAAAATTAATGGTTAATAATAACACACCAAAAGAGAGGGGAATAAAAAGAAGAAAATAAAATGATATCAAAAGAAAGTGAATACAACATTACCTTGCCATCCAAGTTAAAGCCATTAAGTGACCAGCGCTAAACTTGATGAATACCATTTGATGCCAATGCCATAATGGAATTTCCCGCATTATTATAAGCCAGTCTTACAATCTGCTTCATGTACAATTAACTAATGATCATTTCTTTATTGTATTAATCTAATTGTCCTGTTAGTAATTATTTAGAATATTTCATTTTATAGTTTGAAGACACACACACGTGCACACACATACACATACACACAAAATTATCTTATGTGGATTACAACTTCCTTTTCGATATTGGTATGAGTAGTTGATATGGTTGTAACTTGTAATATGCTAGCATATTTATCATCAAATACCTCTTTTACTTCGGAACACATAGGGAGCTTCAAGAATTGGCACTGAGATGGTGTGTAAATCTCAAATATATTCTTTGATTTATTATGGGATTCTTCAATTGAATAAGGTTTCGCATTGCCCAAAACTAAATTGCAGCCTCTCTATAAAAAAAATGTTGAGATGTTAGTTCAGCTGAGTAATATTATAAGATTCCAAAAAAAAAAAAATCAAGAAAACATAGTCTACTCCAAACAATAAAAAATAGCATATATAATGAAGTTTCCTTGAAACTATATTTTATCAAAACCTATTAAGGCTAAGATGACAGGATCTTTCATGACATTAGACATATCTCTAACAACCAAGTTATTAGCTCAAATTACCATCTAAGAACAGTCACTATATTTCATAGATATAATTCAGAATTTGTGGCTGAACGATAAATCCTTCTAAATAGTATCTGGAGGCAAGTTTTTAAATAATGGTCTGCAACTACGATTTTAGCCACAAATCGCAACCTCAAGGTTTTTGGACTCATCACAATTGCAGCTGCATCTTGTCAACAGTTTCCCATGACATCAAATATCTTGATAAAACTGCAATCGCAACCAAAATTTAAACCAAGCAGGATTCTATCAAACTCACAAATAACAATAGTATATTTTTCATTATGCAATATCACACACAAATGAAAAATCTTCAATTAGTAACCAGTATAGGTTAAAGGTTTCATCAAACTAACCTCATCAAAATCCATACTTGGCCTTCCATTGGTTGAAGGGTTCCACTCCATAGTTGTTCCTAAAGAAAAAAGGCCACATCATATGGTCAAAGCTACCATGAAATAGTTAATTAGGTGACAAAATTAAAATATTTCAAAAATTAAATTGTTTTTTTCAAAAATTGGGAGCTATAGCAACCGATGATAGACAAGCATCCAACTGATTGCCTAACGAACATATCAAAGCCTATACTTGAATTTGTTGGAGCAAACGTAGATGGTTAGGAATTATTGTTGTCCATTAAAAGGTCAGGTTCTTGACCAGGATTTTGAAGCCGCTGCCATTTTAAGCTAACAAATGGAACAGTAAATAAGTTTTCTGTGTAGCAGAAATGCATATCCAAAAATCAAGAATAACAGTAAAATGAATAAACAACTAGCCTATGAAAATGTGAAGACAAGGCAACTATGAATGAATGTCTAGCATATCAACTTGGAATTATGAAATTAAGAAAATAGAGTGAAACATTTCATTGAGAAGATGGCGTAGCCTGTGACTTTCAATGACAGGAAATTTTAGCTTTCCACCTAAAAGAGGATGTTGAATTATAATTTCCTTAAGTTCAACCATCAAATTCTTCCTCGCAGAATTTGCATCTTGATATGTTGGTTTAAGTTCCCTGTTTAGGACCAACAAATTAGAAAATAAATAAATAAATAAATAAGAACAAAAGGGTAACCATGTTAAACAATATCTAATTGAATAAAGACGAGCAATTGAATTTTACCTTATATTATCAAGTATTAGTAGGTAACTAAGGTCTTTGAATAGAACTTCATTTCCCTTTGTAAAGACTTTCAAATTCTTTAAAAGGATATTTAAGGCCTTGTGATGATCGTTACTATGAAAAACATAAACAATGTTAGATAAGAACAAACAAGAACACCATTTGATATAGCTGAGACTAAAACCTTACACGTCCAAAGCCTCAAAGTATTTTTGTTTCCTCAATTCAAAGTATATATATTTTGATTGAGAAATCATTATCCATGACCTTTGTGAACCCTGAAAGATAGTTCTCTGCCTCATCCACTTGCCTTCAAGCACCATTTCCTCAAAATGCTTCAAGTCAAAGTATAACCCACTTTCACGCCCAAGCTTGTGAATAATTGAAGATTGAAGGAAAAACAACATTGCAAAAGAACAATCATTATTCACAACGTTAAAAAACTATGCAAGAAGCCTTTTGTTTGTGTTACAGAAAGGGAGAGACACTTACGTGCATGCTGCTTCCTTCAAATTTTCCTCAGCAAAGTATTGTAAGACCAAGAGGGCGAGGTCGTTGTTGAGGTGAGACATGTTGGTACACCTACGTTTGTTTTCCAATATTGCGTGAGCACTATCAATATGTTTCACTAATCAATATCAAAGTGTCTATTACATAAGGTGTGATAAGGTATTTATAATCGAGTAATCCATTAACTAAAGAGATAAATATACTAATTGATATTATTTTTTTATGGGATTTCACCATGATTTTTTTTTTAAATTATTTGACTAGGATTTTTGTTCTAATTAGTTATACATAACTTTGTGGTGTCTTATGTTGTAGCACTTTTGATGCTGAATAATGAAAAATATACTATTGTTATTTGTGAGTTTGATAGAATCCTGCTTTGAAGGTTTTAAATTACGATTGCAATTGCAATTTTATCTAGATATTTGATGTCATGTGAAATCGTTGACACTCTAAAAATTGCAATTCTTTGAAGCATTCAGGAAGGATTGTGAAATTATTCCCTGATAGACATAAATCTTCCACGTGAGCAAACCACATGAAACCTGTTGAAAAAAAATCATTATTAAGGTTGCAATCTTTGGCATGAAACCATTTTCTCTTTGAAGATACTATTGAGCCCACTTTTCCTTCACCCTCTTCCGATTTTACCCATTGCCACCTGTTGCAATGATAAATGTCAAGTACAGACAGTTCAGGCATCATGACAATGCTACATCGTAACTGAACAATTCCACAGTGAATCAGGTATAACCTTTGGAGTCCAATAAGATTTTGCATTGAAGATGGCAATTCTTTTATGGGAAGGTGAATCAAAACAAGTTCCCTTATGTTTTCCATCTCTCCTAATATATCTGGAAAATACTCAAAACTGGAACAGTATGAAAGTTGAAGTGTTTCAAGAGAGGTCAAGTTGAGAGCTGGAAAACTCCTAAGCTTTCTGCAACCTTGAGCACTCAGTATTTTAAGTTTAGCCAAAATACCAACTGAGTCGTGAATTGTAGTTAAATTCTCACACTCTTTAAATGAAAGTTTCTTCAAATTTGAGAGATCAGATACATCAGGTATCCGTGTTAAAAATTTGCACTTGTCATAATTCAAAACTGTTAGATTCTCGAACTTCTGCAAATGAAATAAAGGAAAAAAGAAATAAGAACCGAATGAATAAATTTAAAGTGAATTTATTAATTAACAAGATGAGGAAAATGTACTCTTTAAACTTGCCTTCGATGAGCCATGGAATTCAAATGATGTAAAGCAACTGTCAGGTAACTTGCATATGACAAATTTGTTCGGATGAAAATTAGATGGTAAACAATTTGAAGGATATCCATGCCATTCCAGTACTCTCAAACTTTCTGGTAAATAATTGGGACCTTTGGAAAATTTACCATTTCTATTATTAAGTATTTTAAGGTTTTACAAATTATCAAGAAAAAGTTTAACTATGATGTAAAGATAAGATAGACAAAAAAAAAAAATGAATCATGATAAGAAACCAAATCATCTATTCATGAGTCTCACTAACCGTGTTGTCTTTTAAAACTTGAATTATATCTTTTGGTAACCATAATCTTGCGCTTCCCTGGCTCTTCTGGTGATCTCTGCTGATCAATTTGTCTACCCATAAGTACCACAGCTAACCTTTATGAGAGATTTTTCAGCCAACACCCCAATATGATATTTCATGCAGTGATCATAAATAGCACGGAGTATATCATCAACCTCTATCCATTTATACCCTTTCAAGCAACAAGCAATGTCAAGAAGAACACTCTTTTGTTCTTCCCCCAAAGCATCAAAGCTTACTTCAAGTATCTCTAGGATTTCATCACTAGGAATTCTTTTATAATGTTCGATAGCAGATTCCCATTCTTCTACACTTTTTCCAAACAAGTTGGAACCTATTACTTCCAAAGCCAATGGAAGGCCAGAAGCATATGTTACTACACGATTCAAGACTTCCTCATAACTTGGATCAACTTTTTCTCTTTTAAAAGTATCCCATGTAAGCAATTGAAGAGCATCATTCTTATTCAAAACCCCCACCTCATAAGTTCTTTCAACCTCATGAGATTTTAGCAGTTGCTCATTCCGAGTGGTAATGATGACTCTGCTACCGAGACCAAACCAATCAGGTCTTCCAGCAATATCCTTTAATTGCTTGCACTTGTCAACGTCATCTAGAATCAAGAGAACCTTCTTCCGCTGGAGCCTCTGTTGTATCATTGAAATTCCTCGTTGCACACTTGCTATGTTGATTTCCTTCTCTCCCAGTATTTCTAAAAGAAGGATGCTTTGGAGGTGTTTTAAGCCATGTTTGTTTGATTCTTCTCTCACATTGTGAAGAAAACACGTGAACCATCAGAATGGTCAGAAATCAAATTGTAAACTGCTAGAGCAAGTGTTGTTTTTCCTATCCCACCCATTCCATGGATCCCTTTGATGTGGACAACATCATCAATCCAACATCCAAAAGCTCCCTTACCTTCAGCACTTGTGAACCAAGTCCAACTGGGTAATCCGCAACATTTAAAGGAGCACGATTAATCGCCCTAGAAACCTGCTCAACAATACTCCCAATAAACTTGTATTCATATACTTCTCTGTTTCAAACAAACAAACAAAATTCTAATGAAGTTAAACTAAAAGCATGTATCCATGTCTTGATACGTATATTGTTAAGGTTAACAAGCATTTCTTTTCTCTTTGAATTTTAAGTGTTAAATCAATAGACAAGGAACACTTAATCCAATAAAAACTATAAAGTAAAAAAGGTTAATTTGGTCGTATACCCATCTTTGAAATGATAGCCAGACAAGTTAGCTACTTGATGCAATTTTAGATTTGAACCTTTTCTCATGCTTAGCCAATGCTTCTCTATAACTACCTTTCTGGTGTCTAACATCAGAAGGATCTACCATATAAAAGACCGGTATAACCAGCAGCCCTTTATTCTGGGCGCAGTGAAGGATGGTTGCAAGTTCATCTAAGCAAAAAGAGGAAGAAGCATAGTTTGTAGAGAGCACAGTGATGGCAATCCTAGACTCTTCAATTGCCTTCACAAGTGCTGCTGTTATTTCCTCTCCTCTCAGAAGCTCCTCATCATCAATGAAAGTATCAATTCCCTTGTCAGTAAGAGCTTTGTAGAGATTGCCGGTGAAACCAAGACGTGTATCTTCCCCTCTGAAGCTGAGGAACACATCATAGATGGATGCGCTGGAACATGTTCTTACAGCCATTAGAATGATTGTGGTAGATGTTCTGGGAATGTAGAATCAAACTTGAACACATATGAAAATGATAGTACAAAAGGGATGATTTGAAGTAGAGGGAAACAGATCTGGTTGTTGGACACTGAAAGGGGCCGATTGAGGGGAAACAGGCCTGTGAGAAGGAGGAGCAGAGGGAAGAGAGAAAAAATGCACCGAGAGAAGAGAGGTCACGGGAAGGATCTAGAAAATTATCAAAATAAAGCATTAAGAAGCTTTTTTTTTTTTTAAATGAAAATAATGGGCTGAGACAATGGTTTTTTTTTTTTTTTTTAAATAGATGCTGGCTGAGGCAATTGTTACCGTTGGTGTGTTGTGAAAGTGAAAAAAAATATACTATCAATTATTTTGATTCATTCAAAGGCATTACATAGTTCTATTGACACAAATTTAAGAAATAAATACACGTGATTTTCAGTGTAAGTCGCAGTAGATTTTCTACTGAAAGACGAGAATGTGTTGCACACTGACATTGTAAGAATACATTGCAAAAGTGATTAAACAGTCAAGAAAAGTGAAGCATTCAATTATAATTAGTCTTTAATAATTATAATTAGATCCTTGTAAAATTTATTTTATTCTGTTACCCTTAATTAAAATAGTAATATTTTAACACGGTTTCATAGAATGCAATTTTGAGAACTTTTCGAGAGTTGGAAAAAGAATTCAAAGAGACATTCAGAATTTTCTCATATGTCCAAAATTAAAATTAAAATTAATGAGTCATAGATTTACTAATTTATTTAATTAGATTGATTTATCATTTGTTACCTTTCTCGTTAAAAAATTTTCTAGCTAAACAACGTACATCTTTTCCTACTTATTTCTCACGTACTTGTGACCAAAAATTTCGAAGGCAGCCCATGAATTATGCTGACCCATGGTGTGAAATGAGAGACCATACTCTTTGAAATTTCAATTTTGGTCATTGCATTCACATGTGCCAATTGTTTAAAGTGTTGCTAGTAATTGTTCAAAAGTCAAAAAAAGTAGGCTGGCATTTAAAACTCAATTTCTTGTTATAAACACCGTGAGTAAGAAGTATACTATCAAATATCATTCTTTCAATCTCTTTTAAGAGAGCAATCGATACTTATTGTCATTTAATAGTGAGGTTTAATTTTCTTTATTCTCTTTTTTTTTTTCTTGGCATGTAAAGTATTAGAAGAATAGGACAAAATTAAATACTTTCCAACTACATATAAGATCACGTACTCAGTTAGAAGAAATTTTAAAAGAATAGTTTATTTCCTTTATCTTACGGTTTGTTTTTCAACTGTATTAAAGAAATTTAATCATTTTTTTTACTTTACTCTCCCTATAGCTTCCTCCTACTACACCTGTTGTGGGATATTGTCAATGTGTTCACACATTGCTTTTCTATTATAAGCCTCCCTTGTACGTACATGATAGTTTCCAATTCAAAGACACAAAGTCCTTGATATATAGTTGCAGACCCAGACATGTTTACGTTTGGACTGGATTGAAAATAAAGCCACTTCATTTTATTTATTTATTATTATTGCCTTAGCTATACAAAATCAAGGAAACTTCCGTATGTTTATATAACTAGTATGGTGTCTGTGCTTTTGCACGGGTTACTATATATTCTTGTCTTCCAAGTAAAGGCGCCAAATTTGATGTTGTTACTTATACAATAATGATTGAAGGTCTGTGTAAAGAAGGACTACTGGATGATGCTGAAGACTTGCTGATGAAAATGGAAGAGAATGGCTGTTCCCCGGATGGCTGCTCTTATAATGTGTTTGTCCAAGGATTGCTACGAAGATATGATATTTCAACATTAATAAAATACCTTCAACTCATGAAAGACAAAGGTTTATTTGTTGATTCTACCACCATGGAATTGCTTATAAGCTATTTCTCTGCTAATAAAGAAAATTATGCATTGCAAGAATTCTTGAAGAAGATTGTTTGAGTATATACCTGTTATCAAACTCAGGCTCTGTACACCAGGTTTTGATATAAGTTATTCTGTCATTCGTCCTTTTAATATTCCCATGAACAATGTTTGCCTGCAAGGACTAATATTTGTAATATCTTCTCTCTATCACTTTCATTCATAACATTCCTTAGTACAAGCTCTTTATGTTGTTACAAACACATATAAATCCAATAAGGAAAAATTATTATTTTGTTGGTGCATTCAACATCAACGCTAATATTCTTTCTTCCCCCACCATTTCTCACACAATAATTCATTAGTATGTAGTAATTAATTGGCAGAGCAAGCTTATGTCAACAGTCATACATTAAGTAAAAAAAAAAAATTGAACTGTGGGATTTGGTCTAATGTTAAAACTGCCATAACCAATTAAACATGTATTATACTTTTTATTTTGTGTTGCAATTAAGCTTTTTTCCATCATGCTGTACAAAACAAGTATCTGGAGCATCATATATAATAATAAGAGAGGGGAGGATTTTTAATATAGTTAAACAAAATGTTAGAATGTACAATACTGTTTTTGGACCCTTTTCTTATCATTTTTTTTTACAGATAGCTTATAAAACCCAAATAAGTTGCTTCTCCTTTGACTGTGATCTGATACTCTGATTCATTATCCTGAGTTGGAAAAGTTTTTGAGCTATTTAGAATCTGCTATGTATATTAGGTCTCATGCTCTCAATTCATTATTCACATTGTGCAAAGAAGAGATTGCTAATGCTCTTTCTGTACAGAAATATACAAAATAGTTACCATCCATGCAGTTGAGTAGTCAATTTGGTGAATTTCAAGTTTGACCAAGTTAATCAGCTAAATTGGGCAATAATTTTGGCAACATTTGGTGTTTTTGCAGATCTGAATTTGAATGGTTTCTCCTTGCGAATGTTCTGTTTACGTTAACTACCTTCACTAGAAGATTATGAAGTTTTTGAATTTTTTTTTGTTGTGAATTTACTGTTTCTTTAGAATTTATTCAACTTAAACTTCTAAAATGTTTTTCAGCTTTTTTTTTAGAAAAAAGTCGACATTTGTTGTTAAGCACCAGTTTTGAATACTTTGTGTGTGTTATCAATGAAAATTTCTCTAAACGAGGAAAATTAGGGTGTGGTAGATGGCAACAATTCACATCTGTTGAGAGTTGGATTTGATATTAGTGTAGAACAATTGAAAAACAGAGTGTTATATGTGGTGGAAAGGAATTGAGGTATGTGAGGATGTACATTTTTTGTGAGGAAGAAGCAGGGTGGTTGCTCAACAGTTGACTTAAGACCTTAGGGTGTTTCAATGTCTAACCGATGAAAGGCGCCACAGACCGGACAATTTATTATTCTTTTTTATTTTGACTCTTTAGCCATATTAGCATCAAATTTAGCAAGTTAGGCTGGACATTTTGGATTCTTTTCAGCTGCCAGTAGGACATGCCTTGTATGAACCAAAAAGGCTTAGCAAAGGTGCCATAGGCATTATGGCATGTTTGAAACCACCTCACCAAGTTAGATGTGCCTTATGGCATGTTTTTGATATGTCATTTTCCTCTGTTATTGTTGTAAGTAAAAGCTTCTTGCCACAACTAAATATCTGGAAAGTAGTATATTGTTTCCTTAGTTGTACACCAAATGCTGGCAATTAAGCAGATACTTTCCTTGAAATCAATGGAGCTAGCCTCATCGTTCTCTTAAATGATCTTATTTATATTATTTTACAGGGATTATGCATACAGCAATTTGGAGATGGAGTATTATGGATTTTCAAATATCTACACTTGCTTTGTAATAAAAAGTTTATAAATAACAATATCATAGATAAATGAACAAAAAATATTGTACCATAGATTACAACCTGTTCATCAACAAAGCGAAAAAACTAAAAATACCAATGCACTTTGCACTTAATGAATACCAATAAGACATGATTGTTGCAGCTTCCCTGTTTAATGGACAAAGAAGAAACTTTCCTGGTCCTCACTTCCGCAAGAGAAAAGGGAAAAGAGAGAGAGAGAGAGAGAGAGAGAGAGAGAGAGAGAGAGAGAGAGAGAGAAATCTCCATATGAATACAACTGTGAGAAAAATCCCTACATGTAGGGAACCTTTGACAAGGCCACTTACATGCTCATTGATAAATTTCTCTGAGTTTTGGTCATGATGGAATTTGCTATGCAGCTTTGGTGGAGAAATATAACCGAGACCCACATTATATCAATCCGGAAGGATATTTCTTGGAAAAGGCTTGGCAATTGCTTCCTGCACCTCCAGATTTGCTTCCTGCACCCTATTTCGGAACATAACATTCCGGAATGTAAAAATTTACATTCTGGATTACATTTCGGAAAGGCTATTCCGGAATGTAAAATTACATTCTGGATTACGCTTTCCAGAAGGTTAAAAAGGTGCAGGAAGTAATTGCCAAAAGGCTTACGAAGAAGACCTTGGGTATTTGCAATCAACCTCACTCAACAAGTACCAGCTTCTAGGGGAGGATCTTGATGCTCTAATATTTGTTTCCTCTAATTTTCAAGGGGAAACAAAATGAAAATTATCCAATAGCTTTAGCTTAATTTTTAAAGCTTTTTTATTTTTATTTTCTAACTTCACCTTAAAAGTAACTTATAAATTCAAAAAAAAAAAAGATGGGCGAATCTGCACTTTTAGTTAAATAAAATATTTAGAATGGCCTACTCTTGGACATCTTTGCGTCTGCAATGAGAGTGTACCTAACTATTGTTACTACTAAGATGAGGAATTATATATATACTTTTAGTAGTCAGTATCATGTTTAGGAGAAATTCTATTCTTTATTGTTTATTTGACTTATTTAACATTGATTTTTGCAAACTAATACACCATTGAATTAAGTAATTCCAAGTCTTATTTTTTTAATTAATTTATTGTTGATTAAGGGTCTATTTGGGAAAGCTTATCTAGAAGGACTTCTAGGAGAAGAAAATAAGAAGAAAAGAATGAAATGAGCTTCTTTATAAACTCAAATTAACTTATACACGGGCTAATGTGTAAAAGCTCTCTCATCTTTTAAGGAAGCTATATGAGAGAGCTTCTACAAATTACTCATGCATATGCTAATTTTAACTTATGGAGAAGGTCATTTCATATTTTCTTCTTCTAGAAGTCCTTTTAGATAAGCTTATTCAAACAGGCCCTAAGCCAATAGCTATTCATAACATTTGTCATAAATCAAAATAAAAAACACTATTTGGATAAAGTAGCTAAATTCAAGGAAAAATGGTATTACTTTATCCTGACGATCGTTTTAAATTATTACTTTGTGTTTTATCATAGGTTACACAATTAGTACATAGCTATGTGCATATTAAACAAAAGGCAACATTCTTGAGTTTTAACATATGTTACTAAAATTGTTGTTGTAACGATCCAAAATTTTCATCTTGTAGAAATTATGTTTGTTTGATATATTTTAGAAAATTTAATATTGCTTAAAATAAATCTTGTTTGATTTTAAAAAATTATAAATGCAAGAAATTTCAAATAATTCTTTTATGTTTTATTGTTTGAATTTCTTTAATTATATTTGTGTTTACTTTATTTTTATTATTATGCTTTTGTTAGTAATTGCTTAATTATGTGATTGATTGATTGTTATATGATGGGCTAAGATTAAAAGGATTGTTAGTTTTGGGCTTAGAAAATAAAAATAAAAATAAAAGCTGAAAGGGTGTGAACAGTAGAAGAATGGGGTGGTATAAGAAATTCTGGCAAATCTCTAAAATAGGATAATAGTTTAGGGGTGTGTATACTGTAAACAGTTTTGGGCCTTATAGTCTCCAACCCAATAGAAAACCCAACATAAATCTTAAGAGCTTCTAACCTACCCAACTACCCCAACTACCTATTTAATCTAATAAAACAAGTAGAAAAGGACAAAAAAAAATAGGTAAGGAGGTGTGTCATGTGTGTGTGTGACGTGCTGGTGTGATGGACGGGGAGCAATGTTATCATAACCGGACCGGTTATCAACTCGATCTAAGTACTAGGTTAATGGGTCACTGGTCGAACCGGTGGGTCACTAATTGAACCGCATGAACCGGTATATATTATATATTTAAATTTTATATCAAAGATATCATATATAAATTAATGTTTCATATATATATATATACACACACACAACAGAGTTGCTATAGTGTGGTGGCTAAATTCCTTTCCTTTTTGTAAAGGAACATAACCGGGAGAGTGAATTTTTCTTTGCATGCCTTGCATGCATGTTCCCTAATCTAGTCTACCTAGGTGCAAAAATGTCTCACACTCTCATTGGCTCATCTTGCCACCTTTGGCAAGCCTTGTCTAGCCAAGGAACCTATAAATACCACCTCTTGCCACTCCATTCTGCACACTTGAGCAAGAGCTCTTATAGACACTTTGAGAGAGAGTTAGAGTTAGAATTGAGAGAGGGGGAAGAAGCTGAAGCTCTTCCCTTGGTGGTGGTGGTGGCGCAAGCTTTGAAGAGGAAGGGGGGAGTTTCCAGTTTTCAAAAGCTAGGAGAAAGTGGTATGGGTGGGATTGTATTTTTTTTTCTATAATGTTATTTCATGATGGTGTTAGGATGGACTTAGAAGTCGTCTCATTCCATGTTTTGATCTTGTGATTCTATGATTTTAAATTTTGTTTCAGTTTTTATATTGTTATTATAAGCATGATGAAGATTGAAACTATTTTTCTATGTTGTTGTTATGCTCAAAAAGTTTTGATAAACTATATAGTGTTGTTATAACATGTTGTCTTTGGATTAAATAAAGAGTAATTGATGAGTTTATGAAGAACATGTATGAACATGATGAGTGTAGTGAGAAAACTAAAAACTTGTTTAATGATGGAATTGAGGGTATTTAAAAGAAGTTATATTATGTTTTAATTATGATGTTTTGATAATTTGAGTTTAGTTTATTAAGAAATTTATTTCACAAAAAGAGCGCTTTTAAATTAATGATAAGTTAACAATGATGATTCTCTTTTAGTGTTAAAAGTAATAAGGTTTGAAAGTTAAAAAGGGAACAAATTTCCTTTTATTTTGAAGTTCATTTTATAATCAAGAATTAAAAATCATTTTCACTAATAATGCAAATAAATAGAAATTCTTTAATAGTAACCAGGAGTGCTACATTTCCTCCTCTCTCGCACGCAGCACACTTCAAGGGGAGAGCTCTCTCGAAGCTTCTCTTCCTTGCTTTATCACTAGAGCTACCTCTCTCACACTAGAACTCTCAAATTCTCACAAAAACTCTCTCTCAACTTGCACTAGAATGCTTTGTTGTGGTGGTGTGAAGTGAGCTTGTGTTGAAGTCCTATTTATAGGAGAGGAAGAAGGTCCTAGAAGCTTGAGATGGCTGAATTATGCATGTGGAGATGGCAATGAGAGACAATAGGACTTAGCTTGTTGGAGGATAATTTGACTACATGATAAAGGTTTGGAGCGTGGAAGTGTTGAAATGAATAGTGTATGGCAGGTGAAAAGATGGCTTGCATGCATGGTATCATGTGATCTAAAATTTCAGAGTTCCTCTCCCTGTCTCATGCCACTTTCTCTCTCTCAACCTTTATTCATTTTGGGTTAGTTTTGGGTGAGAGGAAATTTTCTATTTTTATTACTCTTTTTTTTTTTTACATAAAAGCGCTGGATTTTATTAATGATGAGCAAAAGCAGAAATTACATCAATAGAAATGATTTGGTTCACTTGAAAAGGAACCTCCTCAATCCAGCAATTATCACGATAATTAAAAGCCAAAGATGCTAAACTGTGAGCCGCTTGATTGCCAACTCTTTTTGTAAATAGCAGCTCTTTGTGTGGTGCATTTGAACTCAACCTTTCACAATCTGCAACAATCTTACGAAACGTTGAAATAATTGAAGGCAGTCTGTCTCAAATACTACCTCCGTCAAAAGCAACTCAGTAGCTAGATTAATTGTTACCCTTCTTCCAAAGTTGAAATAATTGAAGGCAGTCTGTCTCAAATACTACCTCCGTCAAAAGCAACTCAGTAGCTAGATTAATTGCCCACCTAAATGCCTCAGCTTCTCTCGGTTCCAGCTTTGCTTCAACCAGTTTTGAGGCTGATGCCAAAACGTTACCATAAGAATCCCGAGCTATAAAACCAAGATCTGTACCAACTCCCTGCCTAATCGCAGCATCAAAATTGATTTTGTAGCAATTTGTTTGTGGTGCCCTCCAACCTTTCGATCCCTAAATTGAAATCTCAGGTTGGTCCTTGTTATCATCTTTCAAAATTATCAACTGAGCTACTTTACTCAACACTTGCTGACATGACAAACTTCTGTTTTGGAAAACTAGTTGATTCCTCCTAAACCAAATTGCCCATAGGGTGGCAAAGATCATAGGCAATATCTCCTGTTCGCCCACATCCATCACACTCATCAACCATTGTTTAAAGTCATTAAACAATGGTTGATGAGTGTGATGCAAGACCGACTCATCCTCCACACCACACACTGGACAAACAGGGTCCAAATGAATTCTTTTCCTCCTAAGATTAGCACGAACAGGTAGAATATTTGAGTTGGCTCGCCATACAAGATTCTGACACTTTGGAATTGTTTTTACAGACCATAATTGTTTCCAAAACTACACAGCATTTGAGTTCAAGGACGACTCTTTTGGATGGTATTTGGTCTTGGCCACATGATAACCAAAATTTACATTATACTGCCCATTAGAAGTGTGTCTCCATGTAACAAAATCATCAGATGCATCCAGAATAATTGGAATTACATTGATACTGTCTACTATGTCCTGGCCGAACAACTCCTTAATTCGATCATAATTCCAAAGATTCTCATTCTCTAAGAAAAGCTCACATACTCTCATCTCTCCATCCACTTGATTTGCTTCAATTGGTGGAATTCTTGCACCTGGCAGAGATGGAATCCATTTATCTTTTGTGACACGTACTGATCTTCCATTCCCAATCTTCCATAAGCAACCATCTTCCATGAGCCATTTTGTCTGCCATATACTAGACCATGTATAGCTAGGGTTGTAACCTTTTTTCGACTCCCAAATTGAAGTGCGAGGGTAATATTTGGCTTTCAACACTCTAGCCAGTAACGATTGGTCCTTTGTAGCAAGCCCCCACCACTATTTGGCTAATAAGGATTTATTAAAAGCTTTCACAAACCGGAATCCTAAGCCCCCTTCCTTTTTATCTCTTGTCAAGATTTTCCAACTCATCCAGTGGATCTTTCTCCCCCCTTCATCTCCACCCCAATAAAAGCGAGCAGTCAAACTTTCAATCTCATCACATAAAGCATTTGGTAATTGAAAACAACCCATTACATAGGTCGGGGTAGCTTGCACTACTACTTTAATCAACACTTCTCTCCCTGCTTTGGATAAAGCCTTCTCCTTCCATCCTTTAAGTTTCTTCCAAACTCTATCTCGAACAAATTTGAAAATCTGATACTTTGAGCTTCCTACAATTGTAGGAAGACCTAAATATCTTTCATGACTTTCCGCCGCCTTTACCCCCAGCTGATTTGTCAGCTCCTCAATTCTGGTACTAGGCACATTTCGGCTACAGAAAAGCACCATTTTGTTGATATTAATTTTTTTGTCCGGAAGCCTCTTCATAGGATCTAAGAATTTGGGCAATATGATTGGCCTCCTCAGAATTTGCTCTTGCAAAAATGATACTGTCATTTGCAAAAAATAGATGTGAGATCATCATAGCAGAATGAGAAACTTTGATTCCATGTATTAATCCTTGAGTCACTGCTTTTGATAACATTGCTGACAAAGCTTCTGCACACATAATGAAAAGGTAAGGTGATAAAGGGTCCCCTTGTCTCAGACCCCTATTAGGTCTAAACTCAGAATGTGGACTCCCGTTAACCAAAATAGAAAAGGAGACAGTTCTAACACATTTCATGATAAGAGAAATCCACCCACTTGGGAAACCTATAGCACCTAAAACCCCTTCCAGAAAGCACCATTCCACTCTATCATATGCTTTTGAAATGTCCAATTTCAACCCCATGAATCCATCCCTCCCTTTATCTTTGTTTTAGATAAAATGAAAACATTCAAAAGCAATGAGTGCATTATCAGTAATCAACCTATTTGGGACAAAAGCACTTTGGTTCTCTCCCATAATCCCAGGCAAAATTTTCTTTAGTCTATTTGCAATAGTTTTTGTCACAAGTTTAAACAACACATTGTACAAACTAATTGGTCTAAAATCCCCAGGCTACATTGGATTTTTAGCCTTAGGGATAAGAACAATATAGGTTTTGTTAATACTTGTGGGGTCACCATCACCATTGAGTACTTCCAAAACTTTTTGTGTCACATCATCACTGACAACTTCCCAAAAATGTTTATAAAACAGGGCTGGTGTACCATCTGGACCAGGGGCCTTCAAAGGGTGCATCTGATTAAGAGCCTCTTTAACCTCATCTTGAGTAAATCTTTCGTTCAAAATTTGCAGCATTTGGGAATTAATTCTTCCCTCCACATATTCTGCCACCTCATGAATTCCAGTTGGATTGGCTTATTTGAATATATTGGCAAAATGGTCCGTCAATAAATCAGCAATTTCCTCTTCATCATCGATCACCACCCCATCTTCATTTTGAATCTTTTCAATCGAATTAACTTTTCTTCTTTGAGATGCTTTCCTGTGGTAAAAACTTGTATTCCTGTCCCCATGTTCCAACCATGTTGCCCGTGATCTCTGCTCCCAAAATAACTCTTCTTGCCACAAAAGATTATCCAATTGTCTCTCAGCATCAATAGAGGCTTGAACTGTGGCATCAGTTTTGTTCTCCTTTTGAAGTTCTTGGATCTTTCTTGTTTCCTCCTTAATCTTCTTTCTCCTATTACCAAATTTCTCAGTACCCCAAACCTCCAAATTCCCTCCTGTTCGTGCTAGATTTAATGAAATATTGCCTCCACGTAACCACGAATCCGCTACAATTTAGAAATACAGAGAAACACACTAGAAGGGGGGTTGAATAGTGTGTTTATATTTTCTTTGATTTCCTTTCGTAAATATGAAGATAGTGTATCTTAAGTTTTACAAGAACCTTGTTAAACAGAAGACTATGCTATCGTCCAGTGATACAACAGTTCAATGAAATTGCGTTTTTCGTCAGAACACACGTAAAATATTTTCGTAAATAAAATGAGTAAAGAAACTCTTTCGTTGTATGTGAAAAGATAACTTAAGAGATTTACGAGTAAGCTAGAATGCGGAAGAGTATAACACTTAGTTTTATACTGGTTCACTCAAACTGAGCTACGTCCAGTTCTCCTTCAAAAACTTTTGAAGGGTTCTACTAATCATAATCTAATTACAAACAAGTATTTTAACCTGCCACTTGTGGCTACAAGTATTCTCTAGGCCACTCCTGGCACATCTTTAATCTCCCCCTGAGATTAAAGCAACCCCAAGTATTCTTTAACACTAAGCACTCCTGGCTTTCTAAACAGAAATTGTTTGAGTATAGAAAGAAGGAATAACTCTCATGGAGAGGATATTACAATAAAAAACAAATACACATAATCATTTATCAAGGCTAAGTAGAGAGCTCTTTATCGCTTAAGAGTGGATCGTCCAGTCGTTTTGACAGAGTTTCGGCTTTTAATCAATCTTCGTGTTTTTTGATGCATGAGCTTGGTCTTCTATTTATAGGCAGCTTAGTGTAAAGTATCCGTTGTGGGATCTGTACTTTTGCCAAAAATGACTTCTCAAATATGTGACCGTTTTCCATGTGCCGGCTTGGGTTGGAGAGAGAAGACAATCATTACATGCAGCACCTCCCTACTTTTACTATTTCTGCAGAGAAATGCTTTTCTTTCCCTGTACAGTACTTTCCAAAAAACCCAAATGAAATGACATGTTAGAATGAGAGGGTATATTCGAACATTCCAGAGAATCATCGAAAACGTATTGTTGCATTATATAACTTTTAAGATAGAAGATAGAGTGTAGGTTATATAGGCTTTGGATGGTTGTTTCGTCAGAAACATTGGACGCTGGATGATGTAGTTTACAAAACATATTTGGACGCTTTGCTTATTGAAATATAAGGTCTAAGTTTGAGGGATACTATACCATTGCGGCATTGGACGATTGTAGATCCTATAACACTCAAACAAGACCATTAGATACTTCAAAATTTATCCTTTATTTGTTATCATCAAAACTGAAATTTGAGGGATTGGACATCGTCCAAAGTCTTAGAACTTAACAATCTCCCCCTTTTTGATGATGACAAATAATGTTAAATTTTGATGTTAACAGTCACATAATCATATATGAATACAATAAAGGATATAAGAGATGATTATGTTATGCCAGTGTATGTTGACAGGGTTAATATATGTGAAATGAAGTACTCCCCCTGAGTTCAACATTTCTTATGCATCTAATAACAGTGTGTAATAAACAGCAAGAATATATCAGATATAACAGATATCAGAGTGTGAAAGAAAACATATCAAGGATATGAATGCGGAATATGTGATATAAACACCTCATGTATTAAAAACGTTTTGATAAAACAACCAAAATATTCACAGAGTGTAAGCCATATACTTCTATGACATCAAAATTCCATTTTCTCCCCCTTTGTCATTAACAAAAATGGGTTTGAAAGATGGAAAAATGACTTGACCATCATGGTCACCTACGGCTAGAATGGTACATGCTCAGCTTAAAGTGGAGCCAAATCTTAGAATAGAAGTTTATGTAATTTGGGCCTAAATTGGGCTTTTGTTGAGCTTTTTATGTTTTTAATGATGTTTATTTTTAATTTGGGCCTTTTTAGTTGTTTGGGTTTTTAGTAATGGGTCTTGGTAAGCCTTTTAGGTTCATATTATAAATAGGCCAAATGTTAACTTTGTAAGGAGTTTTGACTCTCATTTGGAATGAAGCTTCGATGCTTTTGTGAGAGAAAACTCTCTAGGTTCTTAGGAACTACCCTTGATTCTTATCTTTGAATTTCCATATTCAAAGTGGCGAATCCTCCTCAACTTATCAATCCCTAGGGATTGTGGCGTTGTTCTTTCCATTTCTTGACCTTCCGCTTTAAATTTTCTTCACCTTTTAAGTTTCCGTAATTTCCATTGATGCTGAATTTGAGATCCGGAAAGGGGTTTTCATCATTAAACCTATGCTCTTTATGCCTATAGAAATAATCATTTTCAATTTTCCCATAAACAACAACACACATAGAGGAAGACTCAACATGATCATACAAGTCCAAATGATGTGCATTAATATCAAATTTCAAGAACTTGGCACCATCACCTAAAACAATATCATGCATACCAAAAGCAACATTCAATTCACAAACATTTTGGGTTAACACATGGCACACATCAATTAAATCACAAGGTTTAGAGATGGTGTAAGTCAAAATTTTCTTCTCTCTATGGTTGCATTGGTCCTCATATGTCTCCACATCTTCTCCAAATTGTCTTGCCCATTGATCCTTGATGTACAATTCTTCTCTAGGCATCAAAACAAAAGAATTATGGTAAGGTGCACAATCAAATTTACAAGAAGAATTAAATTCACAATCCAATTTAGGAGAAGGAATTAGAGTTTTGCACTCCCCCTTTGAGGACTCCTCTTCAATTTCTTTCACAAGAGAGACATCACTTTCAAACAAAGTTTTGCATTCATCCTTTTGAAGCTCTTCAAATTCCTTGAGCAAAGAATCATCACAAACAAGGAAAGGATTAGAATGAAAACAAGGACAATCATATTCCTCTTTATCTTTTGCTCTCTCTTTTTCACTCTCTTTTTCAGTTATTTTCTTTTCTCTCATCTCTTTTTCTTTTAACTCATTTTCTTTTGCTCTCATCTCTTTCTCTTTTATTTCTTTTTCTTTCACCTCTTTTCTCTCTTGTTCTATTTTCTTTCTCAACTTAATTTGATCCTCACTTGCTTCCTTAGGTGAAAGTGATGCAAGTTTGACCTTATGTCCTTCATGTGTAAAAGAAATCTTGTGGGTCTTTCCATGGTGCTTCACATTTCTTTCAGTTTGCCAAGGTTTACCTAACAAGATATGACATGTTTCTATGGAAGCTACATCACACAACACAACATCTTTATATGTTCCAATGGTAAAGGGCACCAACACTTGTTGGTCTACAACCAACTCACCTTCACATTGCAATTTCAAGCAATAAGGTGTAGGGTGTGGGGTGGTTTGAAAATTAAGTTTGCTAACCAACCTAGTGCTAGCCACATTAATACAACTATCCCCATCAATAATCAAAGAACACACATTCCCTAGAACCCAGCATCTAGTATGAAATATGTTCTCCTTTTGAATTTCATCCCTACCCTCACATTGAATTCCCAACAACCCCTTACACATCATTAATTCTCTATCTAGAGGTTTGGTACCACATGCACTATGATTATCACTAGAGATATTAGATGAACAAGTATAAGATAACTCACTCGTGACAACTTCATTTTCCTTCAAGACCTTGGTTTTCATGTTTGGACAATGCAATGCAATATGGCCTTTACCCAAGCATTTAAAAAACTTAATTGTACCACTCTTAGAAGTAGAAGAAGTGCTAGGGTTAGGAACATGTTTACCACTTGGAGACTTTGATGCTTGTTGCTTAGGTGAGGAAGATCCCTCCTTCTTGGACTTGTCCTTACCACTAGAAGAGTCATAGTGATAGGTCTTCTTGTAGGAATGCTTTCACTCTAGTTGTCTCTCCACTTTGTTGGCTTGGTGCACTAGATCCTCCAAGCTCTCATAGTGTTGTAACTTCACTATGTATTGAATGTCTCTATTAAGCCCACGTAAGAACCTTGCCATGGCGATTTTAGGTTCTTGTGCATTGGCTCTCCTCATAGTCATTTTCATCTCTTTGTAGTATTCATCAACACTCTTGCTACCTTGTGTGAGACTTTGTAGCTTATCATAAGCATCTCTCTCATAGGAAGGTGGTAAGAATGTCTTTCTCATCAAATCCTTCATTTCTTGCCAAGTTGCTATCTTAGGCATCCTTATCCTCTCTCTTCCATCCTCCTTATACTTCCACCATGCAAGTGCACTCCCTACAAACTTCAAGGTAACCTTCCTAATTTTCTTCTCCTCACTATAGTCATGACATGAAAAGACTTGGTCAACTTTCATCTCCCACTCAATGTATGCTTCCGGATCATTCTTCCCTTGAAAACTAGGAATTTTAAGTTTCTCCTCTTCCATACTATCCTTTATTTTATTTTCTCCCTCATTATCTCCTCCATGTCTCCTAAGCCTCCTTTCTCCTTCATCTTCCCCATAACCTCCATCAATTCTATGGTAAGAAGAACAATACATACCTACACAAAAATGATTAGCACAAATAATAGAAATATGGACCTCACCACTCACTAAGTGTTTCACTCAAATCCACTCGTGTTTCTCTCTTTTGAAGGCTTTTTCTATAATGTGCACACTTGCCTTTTTCCACTCAAACTCCTCTTTAGTCCTTAAGAAGCACTCTCAATCACAAATCAAGAATTTGTATTCAAAGTGAAAGATGTAACAAATCCAAACTCAACTCAAGAGTCCAAAATAAGAAAACTCTAAGACAAAACCAAGGAAATTTAGAAGACAAGCAATAAAAGCTAAAAGAAATGAAAGGACAACTCAAAATAGAATGTCAAGGAAAGACAAGACTAGAAGACACAAGAATAAGAGCAACACAAACTAAGAAACTCAAATTTTTCAACTTTGTGAAGAACTAGTGTATTCAAGAGAGCTAAAATGGCATAAAAGTGTATGAAAAGAAAGAATTAAGCAAAGGTGTAGAAGGACTTCTTATAGGGCAGATTTTTTTCTTTCCAATGGTATTTTTTTACACTTTGGCCCCTAAACTTTTCATAATTGCACTTGGGCCCCTAAACTTTTTTGTATTTTCACTTTTGCCCCAATATTTTCTTTTTTTATCTTTAAGTCCTTTTCTTTTGCTAATAAGTCCTCAAACTTTTTAATATTTATGAAAAACACCCAAACTCACTTAATTCAAATTTTTATGGATCAACACAAGGGTTTGCCAAGTCTCTCAAGAACACACATGAACAATGATGAACACTCAAGAACACAAAGTGCAGAATTTTTTACTCAATCAAAACAATGATACAAAATCAACAAAAATGATACGAATAGCAAAAAAACAGGTGCCAAAGAGTAATTTGATCTCAAATTGACGCAAAAAGCAAAAGGAAATTGACATGAACAGTACGCAAGAAGTTCACCGAAACAGTGCAGATCCAATTTGAGCTGAAATTGACGCAAGAAATAAAAAGAAAAGGCACCGAATAGAAATTGACCTGGAAATGAATGCACCGAACAGATTTGGCCAAAGAAATGATGCACCTGCTCGCACCAAGAGTTGACGCACCAACATCCAATGAAATCAAAGCATCGAACAGTTTATGAGCAAAAACATAAGGCACCGCTAAAGCCAGGTTGTGACGCAAAATAGCAATTCAAATCTGCACCTCCACTTAAATCGCGTGACGCAACCACAAATTGAATAAGCACCGACACAACCAACTCGTGAAGTATTTCACGGATGCGCACAAATCGGAAAATTTGATGAACAGTATCGCGCGATGAACAGTGCACGATCGGTGAACAGTACGCGGAAGGCTAACAGTGTCACCGATGAACAGTACCACGGTGAAACAATTCCAGATTGATGCTAAATCCAGCTCTGATAACCAAATGATAAAAACCTTTTTCCGGATCTCAAATTCAGCATCAACGGAAATTTACGGAAACTCAAAAGGTGAAGAAAATTTAAAACGGAAAGACAAGAAATGGAAAGAACAACGCCACAATCCCTAGGGATTGATAAGTTGAGGAGGATTCGCCACTTTGAATATGGAAATTCAAAGATAAGAATCAAGGGTAGTTCCTAAGAACCTAGAGAGTTTCCTCTCACAAAAGCATCAAAGTTTCATTCCACATGAGAGTCAAAACTCCTTACAAAGTTAACATTTGGCCTATTTATAATATGAACCTAAAAGGCTTACCAAGGCCCATTACTAAAAACCCAAACAACTAAAAAGGCCCAAATTAAAAATAAACATCATTAAAAACATAAAAAGCTCAACAAAAGCCCAATTTAGGCCCAAATTACATAAACTTCTATTCTAAGATTTGGCTCCACTTTAAGCTCTTCATGTACCATTCTAGTCCTCTACCAGTGGTGCTGGTTGATGAGGTTGTAGTTGGACGGGCGGTACTAGTTGTTGGAGTGGTTGTGGTTGGACGGGTGGAATGGCATGAGCAACTTGTCCAAGCAGGTTGGCTGCAGTATTTTGAATTTGATTCACAAGCGTCTGGGAGAGGCTCATGAACTGTTCAGTGATAGCATTCTGTAGCAGCACACGATGTTGAGCAGCCTCAGCCTGTTGCCTTTGCTGAAATGCTTGAAGAGCTGCGTCGGTTTCCAGCTGTTGTTGCCTCAGAGCCTGTTGCACGATTTCGTGAACACGATCTTCTGATACCCCTTAAGGTTCAGCAAATCGCAAAGGATGGATGCCCCTTGGACTTGAAGATCTTGTGGGAACCAGTTGATGTGTACCTGAGTGAGCTTCAGTAGATGCATCAACAACGGGGAAACTGGTGATTTCTTCAGCAGGAGGCTTTTCTGTAGTTGATTCCATGGGCTTGGATGCTTCAACAATAGGCTCTCCATCATTCTTGGACTTTCCAGATTGGACGGTGGTTTCTTCATGTGAAGCGACAAAGTGTTCCACGTCTACTGGTACAGATGGGTCCAGGTCAAGATGAGCTAGCACCTTTGTTACCTTGGCAGATGCTTCATCCAACTCTGCTTGTGTAGCTTTCGGCTTGGCAACCTGATCGTCTTTTCTGTGGTTGCAGCCTCAGCTTGCTCAAGAGCCAGCTGCTCTGGACGAGCTTGTTCTGCTGCTCTGGCCTCTTCTGCCTTGTACTCCTCATGCAGAGTTTGGAGTTCCTCCACAAACTCTGTGCCATCCAGTGTCTGAAGATCAAACACTTTGTTGCTTTTGATGATAGGCAATGTCTTCATTAAATCCAGGTAGTCATCTGAATATGTCAGAAAGCAAGCAAAGTTGTCTGTGAAGTGATGAGTCTTCACTGGTCGCAGCACCTCAAGACCATGAGGGGGGTGAACGAAATCATTCTTGGAGCTGCCAGAGGCGGAGGCCTTCTGGGAGTCGTTCCATAAAATCTGGTGCCAAAAGGTCATGGAATCGAAAGTTCCAAGTGAGCGTGTAAGCTTACCAGTTTTGTCAAACAGGTGACCCCAGGTATGAGAGGATTGTTGCAGTGTTTCAACTTTTTCTTCCCTGCTTGGCATCTCAATGCCATAGAACTTGTAACCTTTCTTTCGACCAGCATCATGTAAGGGTAGTCTAGGACACACCCTGTCTAGTACAAACTTATTTTCCGTGGCACGGCTGATGTGAAGGTTTGGTGGGTAGGCAATGGCTTGGTTTGGTATATACATCTGTTGAAGAAGTTTGCCAAGATCATCATAATTGCTTGGCTGGAAACTAAGCACTGGCGTTCCAGCAGGCAGAGGCAGGAACTTTGTAATGGGAGTCCAGATGCGAACATCCTTGACCTAATGTACATCTGGACGCTGCTTCGACTTAGAAGGGTCCAGACTTTCTTTAATGTCCAACTTCAATTCTATGGCCAGTTCAGTATCCCTGCTAACAGGGGACTTCTTGGACGGTGCCTTCTTCTTTCTTGGAGCCTTCGCTTTCTGCTCCGCAACCGTCTTTGTGAATCTAGAAGCAACCTCCACCTCTGGTTCAGGCAGTTCTGCTGCCGCTGGATGCACCCTTTGTTGGGTTCCGTTAGACAAGAGTAAGGATGAGTCATTCGGATCAAGTGTGGATACACTTCTCTCGTCCAAGTGGGAAAAGGGTTGCTGATTATTGCTCCTTCTGGCATTGCAGCATAGTCAGGTGAAGGATTATGAGCATAATCATACCTCGTCCACTCTGGTGCTGAGGTAGTAGTCAGATGCCTCTCCAAAGATTCTTGTATAGGCCTCCAGATCACATTGTGCCTCTTACAGTAATTCTGTTCATTCAGTGTAAGGAATGCAATAGGGAGGTGTTCTGTCTTCTTCTTCTTTGGTTTTCTGCTTGGGGGGTATGGTCCATGGGGACCAGGCATCTCTCCATGCATCCCTTGGATGCATAAACTTGGACAGGTCCAAGTGAAGAGGTGGATGTTGGGTTGTTGATGTGGATGGGGCACTGGATGGAGCTGGTTAAGGGCACTGGTGGATATGCTGTCGGTGTCTTGGGAAGAAGGTGGTGGAACAGTAACTCTCCTTGGCCTAATTGCCTGAGTCTTAACTCATCGAGGCACGTTAGAAAGAAAAGAAGTTGGTTCAGCAGGTACCTTCTGCTTCTTTTGCTGAGAGGCCTCTTTCACCTTTGCTTTCTTCTTGATTTGACCAATTGGGATCTGGTCATCATCATCAGTGTCGTCCAGTATTTGAAGCTTTCGAATCTTTGGCTTTTTTGGAACAGGCTTCACTGAAGCAGCCTTTGGACACTGTTCAGCTTGAGCAGGTCTGGACGCTTCAGTCCTTGGACGTTTCTCTACCGGGGACTGAGCAGTGGAGGTGTCAGCATGTCTTTTCTTGGTTCTTCTCTCCTTTTCAGCATCTTCCTCATGCTTCTGAGACATGTGACGTGTTATCTTTCTGCTCCTCTGTTCCTGCATCAACCTTTTGATCTTCTTGCCAATACCAAGAAGATCAATCTCATAATAGAGCTTTTACATTCCACCAAGCATTAATTTCCCACTATCTTCTTGTCTTGTGAATTTGGGCTTTTCATTCTGTCTTCATTTTGGGCTCAAATCTTGATCAACTTGTAGAAAAGTGACCCACTTTGGAGTAGCCTCTAATCCACTTTGAGCTGAACTTTTCTTAATCTCCATTATTAGGCCTTGCAATGCTTGCTTCATCCTCTTTGTCTTGGACCTAGTCATGGGACCTCCAATGTCACACAAAGTGTCTTTAGGTTGGCTTTTTGGATCTCTATCATTCCCTCCCTCTTCGAAAGGATTCGTCCTCGAATCAAGTCCATCTCCTACATCAAACAAAGATAGATCAGCCACTTTAAAGGTAGAACTTACATTACCATAATCAGTTGGCAAATCCAGCTTGTAAGCATTGTCATTAATCCTTTCTAACACTTGAAAAGGTCCATCTCCTCTTGGTTGCAACTTGGATTTCCTTTGAGTAGGAAACCTTTCTTTTCTCATATGAACCCAAACCCAATCTCCAGGTTCAAAAGTCACTTTGGCACGCCCCTTATTTGCTTGCTTTGCATATTGCTCATTCCTTTTCTCAATGTTGGCTCGAACCTTGGCATGCAACTCCCTAACAAAATTTGCCTTATGCTTTCCATCCAAATTAGCATACTCATTAGTTGGCAAAGGTAAGATATCTAAAGGAGTTAAAGGATTAAATCCATACACAACTTCAAAAGGAGAATAAGAAGTAGTAGAATGAACAGTCCTATTATGAGCAAACTCAACATGTGGCAAGCATTTCTTCCATTGTTTCAAATTCTTTTGAATGATGATAGCATGCAACAAGGTCACTAGTGTTCTATTGACAACTTCGGTTTGTCCATCCATTTGAGGATGTGCAATAGTAGAAAACAAGAGTTTTGTTCCTAGCTTATTCCACAAAGTTCACCAAAAGTGACTTAGGAACTTCACATCTCTATCACTTACTATGGTTATTGGCAATCCATGCAAATGCACAACTTCTTTAAAGAACAAATCAGCAATGTTTGATGCATCATTGGTTTTAGAACATGCAATGAAATGTGCCATTTTGCTAAACCTATCAACAACAACAAAAATGCTGTCTTTTCCACTTTGAGATCTAGGCAATCCTAATACAAAATCCATTGAAACATCAGTCCAAGGTTGATTAGGCACAGGCAAAGGAGTATAGAAACCATGGGGCATGACTTTAGATTTGGCTTGCTTACATGTAACACACTTATTACAAACAGATTGCACATCATGTTTCATGTTAGGCCAATAAAAATGCTCATGCAGAATTTCTAAAGTCTTTTGAACTCCAAAATGTCCCATTAGTCCACCACCATGAGTTTCCCTAATTAGGATTTCACGCAAGGAACAAAGAGGCACACAAAGCTTATTGTTCTTAAACAAGACCCCATCAAGCCTATAATAGTCCCCAAAAGCATGTTTAGAACAAGAATCCCAAACTTGTCCAAAATCAGAATCATTGACATACAAATCCTTTATAAGCCCAAAACCAAGTAACTTAGTTTGCAAGGAAGTAAGCAATGCATACCTTCTGGACAATGCATCAGCAACAATATTTTCCTTACCATTCTTGTACTTGATCACATAAGGAAACATCTCAATAAACTCCAACCACTTGGCATGTCTCTTTTGAAGCTTGCCTTGAGTTTTCAAAAACTTCAAACTTTGATGGTCAGAATGGATTATGAACTCCCTTGGCCACAAGTAGTGCTGCCAATTTTGCAAAGTTCTCACCAAAGCATACAACTCCTTGTCATAGGTAGGATAATTCAATGCTGCTCTATTAAGTTTCTCACTAAAATATGCAATTGGTTTAGAGTCCTGCATCAACACAGCCCCTATTCCAATACCAGAAGCATCACATTCAATTTCAAAAACTTTATCAAAATTAGGCAAACAAAGCAAAGGTGCATTGGTTAGCTTATCTTTCAACAAGTCAAAAGCTCTTTCATGCACATCATTCCATTTAAACACAACATTCTTTTTAACAAGTTCATTCAAAGGTGCAGCAATAGAACTAAAGTTCTTCACAAACCTTCTATAGAAACTTGCTAAACCATGAAAACTTCTGACCTCATTGGCATTCTTAGGTGTAGGCCATTCTCTAATTGCCTTTACCTTCTCTTCATCCATACATATTCCTTTGGAGCTTACAACAAATCCCAAAAACACAACAGATTCAAGGCAAAATGAACACTTTTTGAGATTGGCATACGATTTATTTTCTCTCAAAACATTAAGAACATCATGCAAATCAAGATTATGCAAATCATATGCATCATGCAAATCAAGAATTAACACATGTTGCACATAAACTAAAGCGTAAGGTCTAGATGGTGTGAGTTAAAGGCTTCTTCTTCCAATGGTTGTCTTGTTCCTCATATTTATCCACCTCTTCTCCAAATTGCTTTGCCCATTGATCTTTAATGTACAATTCTTCCTTGGGCATCAAAACAAAAGAATTTGCATGGTTAGATGTACAAAAAACATTACTAGAAGAATTAAGTCCACCATCAAATTTAGAAGAAAAAATTAAAGTAGTAGAAGAGGACTCTTGTTTGGCTTTAAGAGATAGCCAATCTTTACAATTGTTCAAAGATGGAACTTTCAACCCTTGAGGTACTTGTTTCATGGAAAGATTAAGGACTTCTTTTGGTGCTTTGCCTTCTTCCATAGGAAACTCTTCTTCAAGTCCCTTCAAAAGAGAATCATCACTTATAAACAAAGGGTTAGAACATAAAACTTTGCATTCCTCCTTTGGAAGCACTTCTTCAATTTCCTTCACAAAAGACTCATCACAATTGAACAATGGGTTAGAATAGAAACAAAAGTATTCTTCTTTTTCTTTATCTTTTTCTCTTAATTCTTTCTTTTTCATCTCTTTTTCTTTTATCCCTTCTTCTCTCAACTCCCTTTCTTTTATCTCTTTTTCTCTCAACTCCTTTTCTTTTATCTCTTCTTCTCCCAACTCCTTTTCTTTTATCTCATTTTCTCTCAACTCATTTTCTTTTATCACTTTTTCTCTCAACTCATTTTCTTTTATCACTTTTTCTCTCAATTCTTTTTCTTTCAACTCTCTTTCTCTCAATTCTTTTTCTTTCAACTCTCTTTCTCTTAATTCTTTTTCTTTTCTCATATTTATTTTGTCTTCAAAGTCTTGCTTTGGATACAAAGGAGTAAGTTTTTGCTCATTGTGAACAAAAGAGGACCTTTGTAATTTTCTCTGCAAATCCCTCTGGTAACAACTTGGTACAAACCTCCTTCTCATGACATCCTTCATCTCATCCCATGTACAAATAGGTTTTTCTCCACATCTACGCCTCCTACTCACAAACTGATCCCACCAAATACTAGCATAATCAATGAATTTAGAAATTACTAGTTTAATCTTCTCCTCCTCCAAGTAATAATGAAGATAAAACACATGTTCAATTTTTCTCTCCCACTCTAAATATAATTCAGGATCATTCTTACCTTGGAATGATGGTATTGTCATCTTGATATTTCTCAAATTATTGTCACTTCTTGATTCACCTTTTCTTCTCCTTCCACTTTTTCTCCTATATGAATAATCATCTTCCTCTTCCTCATCACTATTGCACTTAGGAGGGGTCCTAGATCTGGATGTAGATTGTAAATCATCAAATCTTGCATTTAGAGCCTTGAATTGTTCTTGAATAGCATTCATGAACAACTTTAGTTCAGCATCTCCTACTCCTTCTCCTCCACTCATGATTAAAGTGCTGCAAAAATTGAGTTAGAAAAATCCTCACACAAACACTCTCTCACGTGTTTACACTCAAAATATGTTTAGTCACTCGTGTTTTCACTCAATTTGGCTTTTTCCCTCTGATGGCCTTACCACTCTTGCCTTTTACCACTCAACTTCACCTTATGTGAGCTCTTAAGTAAGAACCTTTAAGGATGATTCTACACAACAAGAAACAGTAGAGAATTGGTGATATGATAACTTTAGGAAGTAAGAACAAGAGACAGTAGAACAGAAACAAGGAATACAAGATATTTTTCTTTTTGAAGAGACAAGATCAAAGAAAGGTGTATAGAACGACAAAACAAAAGACCAGAATTGAAACTTTTTTTTTTTTTAACTTTGCTTTTCTGATTGAGCAATATGTAATTTGAAGCAAAAGATTGATTACTAGCCAAGAATTTTTTTTCTTTTTCTTTTTTTCTTTTTCGTTTTTTTTTCACCTTTTTTTTTTCTCAAACTGGAACAAATTTATTTTTTTTCTTTTTTTTTTGCACGATTTTTTTATTTATAAAATGATAGAAAAGAAAGCACAAAGAGATATAACAAAGGAAGATGAACAGACTTAGACAAAGATAACAAAAGAAGATGAATAGACTTAACAAAGAAAACAAAGGAATAGAACAAAACTCTGAATAGAACAAACAAAATAGAAATAGAACAAAAACACAAAGGTTGACACAATAAAAGAAATGAGAAAACCAACAAGCATAGACAATTTTTTTTAATTTTTTTTTAGGATTGAAGAAGACAAACAAAGAAAGGATAGATAACACCTGAATTCAAGAGCCGAAGCTCTGATGCCAAATGATACGAATCTACTAAACGGATCGTCTTGAAAACAGGTAAAGGATAGAAAGAGGAACTTGACCCTAACCGCGACCTGCCGGTAGAACCAAAGTTATCAAGAAAGCGCGACCCTAACCGCGACCTGCCGATAGAACCAACACTATAAAGTTCTTAACCCAAGAACAAAGGGGAAGCTCTCACAATGGAGAAACACTCAATTTGATTAATCTGAAAATTCTACCTTGGAAGCTTACAAGAGGTTCATATTTATAGGCTATGCTAGGCAGCCCTTAAAAGAAGTAAAATTCCACTAACAATCCCACTAGGCATTAATTACCCATTAACATTTATTTCCCACTACCAATCACAATGGTTCATGAATCATCACAATGGTTCACCAACCATCACAATGGTTCATTAACCATCACAATGGATCACTAACCATCACAATGGTTCATGAATTATCACAATGGTTCATGAATCATCACAATGGTTCACCAACCATCACAATGGTTCACCAACCATCATAATGGTTCACTAACCATCACAATGTGAGGTCCCACCAACCATCACAATGGTTCATGAAGTCCCACCAACCATCACAATGGTTCATTAAGTCCCACTAAACTTTCCACTAAGCATTTATTCCCCACTAAGCTTTTACATTCCACTGAGCATTAATTTCCCACTATCTTCTTGTCTTGTGAATTTGGGCTTTTCATGCTGTCTTCATTTTGGGCTCAAATCTTGATCAACTTGTAGAAAAGTGACCCACTTTGGAGTAGCCTCTAATCCACTTGAGCTGAACTTTTCTTAATCTCCATTATTAGGCCTTGCAATGCTTGCTTCATCCTCTTTGTCTTGGACCTAGTCATGGGACCTCCAATGTCACACAAAGTGTCTTTAGGTTGGCTTTTTGGATCTCTATCATATTAAGAACTGATTTTTACAGTTCAATTCAATTCAGGAGAAAAACTAAACTGAACTGAACTATGACCACCCCGACACCGAGCTGCATTTTACGAAAGAGAGACAAAGATACAGTGAGCCTCATTATAATTTCCTAATTTAGCATCATCATCAATCATCTTTCACTGACATCTTATTTAACAAATCTTTTGCATCATTAATACTCCCACATTTAACATACATGTCAAGGATTGCATTATTCAAAATCAAGATTCAATTCCTCAGCAAACCCATTCTTTTCAATATATGAACAAATCCACCTTCGAAATTCCAAATCTCACTTCTTGGCACAAGCTGAAAAAACACTAGCCATAGTGATAACATTTGGTTTCACATTTTTTGTCTGCTTTTCCTGAAACAAAAAGCAATGCCTTCTCTGGCAAGCCCCCTTAGGCAAATGCATTGATCATAGCATTCTATGAAACAATGTCTTTTCTTAGCATGCTGGTGAAAACTCTATGACCCAAATCTGATGCCCCACTTGAACCATAGAAATTTATTAGTGAATTAAGTATGAATAATAAAGTATTACAATTCTCTGCAATTTGGCCTAACATTAATGATGGTGTTGAAAGTGCAGAGCACTTGAGACAGACCCTTAGAAGGGTGGAGTTTGAGGTTGAGGAGCATGAGAATTGAGAACCTTTCAACATAATCAACGGAGAATGGTGATGGTTTCAGTGGAAGCTGAAATAGTTATCGATTCGATGTTAGCATGGTTTCACTGAGAACAAGGACGTGGAACTCATACAGTTATGGCTGAGGTCAAAGATGGCACTTTCAAGCGCAGAGAGTAAGGTGGAAAAACAAATCGACAATGAAGTTGGTGTTAAGCATTGTATGGTAAAAAACTCACGTCAATTTCATCTATTGGAGCATTAGCCCAAATATCTGAAAAAGGGTAATTTTGGATTCTCAGAAAATAATTGTTGATACAGTAATGCCCCCTTCTCTTTTTTTTTTTTTTTTTTTATAAGCTAAAATTAACATTAATAAAGGGAAAAATAGACTTGAGTTGAACCACAAGATAAGTCAAGTTCCACCAAAGAGTTTGTTACAAACCAAAATGCACTCATACCAGTATATGAGTAGTTAAAATTAGAGTAGTTAGAAATTTCAACAGTGAAATGCTAAATTGGAAAGATCCCTTATCCACACAGCTGATATGCCTTTCCAAAGTTTTTCATTTTGGCACACAAGATAATTCCAAGCAAATATTTTATTAAAAAGAATAATAAGATTCTACTATAATATAAGAATTCATAAGGTAAGAAAGGGGCATCAATAAAGAACAGCAAAAATTGCAACATACTAAAACTAAAAAAAGAACACTAAGGAAAAAAATAAATACATCATGCTAAAAGGTGCAGCCATATATCCCTCTATAAAAAAAATAAAAAAAACTTCAACCTGATGCCAATAATACAAGCTTGTAATGCAAGAGCTGTTATTAAAACTAAGATTCTATAGCAAATTAGCAATAACATATGAGCTATTAAAATAGAAAACAACATCCAATTCTAATTCATTCCAAAATCTGTGTGGAAGTGCTAGCACATGTGCAAACAGAATAATCATAATTAAGTTCCACTAGAACTAAAACTAAAAAATATCCATTATTTATGGCATTGTATATTTTTAACTTCCAAAGAACAAGCCTGCAAGCTTAAAGTGAGTTCATGAGTTGAGCTTGAGCCAAGGCCATGAACTTGATTTCTTATAAAGCTGAGCTTAAGCTAGGTCTAGAATCACCTCTAGCCTTAGCTACTACTATATGAACCCTGATGGAAACTGAGAGTTAGGGGCAGTATGATAGTTATGTGTAGAAACTAACTTTTAGAAATCAGTTCTATATTAGAAACCCAGTTAACTACTTTAGAAAACAGTTCTGTATTAGAAATTGTAGAATGGTAGTTATGTATAGAAAATAACCGGTGGTTATGTATTAGGAGTATATATCTGATAGTATGTTGTGTAATTAGGGAGTCTGGAGTTGTTTGTAATTTAAGGAAAGAGAATACTCTCTGTAGGAGACTTTTGTCTCTGGGACAGCAAGTGTATTGCTGTATTGTATGTGATAGGAGACTTTTGCTCTACAACAACAATTGTATTGTTGTATAGTGTGTGATTACAGTGTTGTATATTATATTTTATTGCTTTATCAGTTGGTGTTCTATCAATTCGGAAGACCTCTCACGAGGTTGTGCTTGTTAAGCTTTGAGATTAATCTCAAGCTAGCATGACCAAGTTTTTTATGCCATACCTAGTGATTTTCTTTGATTGAAACCAAACATGATACATTTTGATTTGTTAGATCACCAAGTTTAATCTTGTATAGATTACCTTGCCTCTTAACAGTAAAGAGTAAGGATCCATCATAGTTCTTGACTATGCATTCACCTTTGTTAAAGGTAACATCATATCCATTGTCACATAATTGACTTATGCTAAGCAGATTGTGTTTGAGACCTTTAACAAACAAGACATTTTCAATAGTGGGATAAGGTGGTATACCTATCTTACCCATGCCAGCTATCGTCCCTGTCTGATTCCCTCCAAAAGTGACTGTCCCACCAGTCTTGGCTTGGAGGTCTTGGAACATAGACCTTTCTCCTATCATGTGTCGTGAGCATCCACCGTCCAGGTACCATGGCTGGAGTTTCCTTCTTGCTGTTAAGCATGTCTGCAACAGGAACAATTTTATCTTTAGGTACCCAAATTGACTTGGGTCCTTTCTTGTTAGATTGAAGGGTACTGGACGCTCCCTTCTTTGGCAGGTGTCTGCATTTGGACATTATATATCCATGTTTGCCACAGAAATAACAAACATCCACATCCTCATCATGAATGTATTTCTTTCCCTTGTATCCATGTCCTGACCTGTCATTGGGTATTTTACAACCTTCATATTTCAAAAGCTTGTTTAGGTTGTCAGATCCTTTGACGAAGTTAGACAGATCCTTCTTTAAGGTGTCAATCTCTTCATGAAGTTTTACAACATCATGTGGTTGACCTCTTAGAGAAGTATCTACGTCAGACTTCAAAAGCTTTTCAACAAGTCTTTTGTTTTCTCCTTTAAGAGATAGAATTTTCATTGAAAGTTTTTATTCTCTAGCTTTAGAATCAGCATATGATTTATCAGCTTGAGCAAAATCTTTCCATAGAGTACATCTATCTTCTTCCAAGGCTTTATGTTCTTTTGAAAGCTCTGTAAACTTTTTCTATAAATCCTGCTTTTCATTTTTCAAATCTTTTAGACTGTTTTCTAAAACTTCATTTTTTTTAAACGTTTTGGAGGATTTCTTTAAAACCTTGTAAGCTTTTGAGAGGATAGAAGAGTTTGAAAGTAATTCATGATAAGCTTCTTGAAGAGATTTTATATCGTTAAAATCTACCTCGTCGTTTTCTGGTTCGGATGCGTCTGATATGGTATCTACCATCAGACATATATTAGCTTCTTCCTCATCATCAACTTCTTCTGAGGAGTCATTTCCAGATCTTCCTAGGTAGACATGAGTCCTTTCTTGTTCTTCTTCTTGTTGAAGAACTTCTTCTTCTTGTCCTTGCTCTTCTCAAGATCTAGGCATTCTGACTTGAAGTGTCCAGGCCTTTTGCATTTGTAGCATATGATAGGACTCTTCTCCTTATCCTTCTTCTCCTTTAAGCCTTTCTTGTTCAGGTTTCTCCATCTGGATCCACCATTCTTTTTCCACATAGCATGAATCTTCTTAGATATGAAGGATAGCTCATCATCTTCATTAGAATCTTCATCTTTAGATTGCTCTTCTGATTACTCTTCTGCCTGTATGGCTTTGGACGATGATGATGAAGCTTTCTTTGGCTTCTGGACACTAAGTGCCAGCGACTTACCTTTTCTTGTGTCACCATCTTGTTGGAGTTCCAACTCATGAATTTTGAGGATTCCCACAAGCTCTTCCGGAGACATGTCATCCAGATTCTTGGATGCTCTTAAGGTTGTAACCTGTGGTCTCCATGGTCTAGGAAAACTCCTCAAGATTTTGTCAATATGATCATAGTTATCACAATTTTTACCATAGGATCTAAGCTCATTTAGTATGGTTTGAAACCGTCCAAACATACTTTGTATGTTTTCATTTTCCTCCATACTAAATAATTCATATTGATGAGTAAGAAGACTAAGTTTGTTCCTTTTTACCTGGGTGGAACCTTCATACGTTAACGCAAGAGTGCCCCACATCTGTTTGGCACTTTTGAAGCTATGCACCTTGGTGTACTCTTGTTCATACAACGCACACATCATGGAGTTTTTGGCTTTGAAGTTCAGCAGATATCTCTGTTTTTGCTCATCAGTCCATCTAGCCCTGGGGATCTCATTGAGGTTCTCATCATAAGGACTGTAGTCTCCAGTTTCTACAACATCGCACATATCAATATGACAGGATTCAAAGACTGCTATCATTCGCTATTTCCAATAATCATATTTTACTCCCTTGAAGAGAGGTGGTCTGTTCACAGCTTGTCTCTCGTTCTCCATCAGGTTCAGGATCTTGTTTCCTCTGTACTGCAAAGTACTCAACCTAAGAGGCCGAGCTCTGATGCCAATTGAAATACAGGGAACACACTAGAAGAGGGGTTGAATAGTGTGTTAGATAAACTTTGAAAACTTTTATGCAAATATGGAGATTCCTTAACTTAGATTTTGCATAGATCTTGCAGAACCAAAGTTGCAGAGACCATCCAGTAGTTCAAAATGATAGTTATAATAAAGTTGAGTTTTCTCTTAGTCATCCAATAGTTTTAAAAGGATTTTCACAAATGGCTTTGTAAAATAAAACTTGTGTGAGAAGTGCAGTAAGCAACCACAAGAGATAGCAATATAAGCTAAAAGCAATAGAGTAAAAACACTTGGATTATACTGGTTCACTCAAACTGAGCTACGTCCAGTCATCCTTCAAAAACCTTTGAAGGGTTCCATTAATCAAAACTTTGATTACAAACAATTATTCTCAACCCTGCCACTCCTGGATTACAAGTATTCTCAAGGCCATTTCTGGCACACCTTTAATCTCCCCCTAAGATTAAAGAACACCCAAGTATTCTTTGTCACTATGCCACTCCTGGCTTTTAAAACACATAGTTTGATTACAAGTATCAAATCAACTCTCACAGAAAGGATATTACAATGTATAACAGATTACACAGAATAACTTAGCAAAGCTAAGAATAAGCTCTTAAAAACTCAAGTGTGGATTGTCTAACTATTTTGGCAGCATTTCAGCTATTTGAAAATCTTATCACTCTTTCAACTTCAGCTATTTCTTCAGTGAGCTTGGTCCTTTATTTATAAGCTTCAGAGCAAATGTATCAGTTGTGGGATTTGAGCCTTTGGAAGAAATTCGTTCTCTCACAATCATGTGACCGTTACCACGTGTCAGCCTGGGGTGGAGAGAGAAAAGGAACAGTAGGACAAAACGCGCCTCCACTACTTGTACGAAATATTTCTTTTTACAGAGAGGAATTTTTCTATCTCCTGTGGTACACCTTTTTGAATATTCAAATGAAATGTCAAATTGAAAAGACGAGGGAATAAAGGAATGTAACTTTTCATGTGAAATCATCCTCGGAAAGATCAAGTATACTTTCTAATGAGGTGGACGCTATATAACTTAGATAGAAAATATAATGTAAGCTATTTAGCTCTATTTGGACGGTTTAAAGAGACACAATGTTTATACACTGCTTTTCACAAGGCATTTGGACGCTTGTTAGTTAACAGTGCATTGGATGTTGGTTTGCTCAAAGAAAAACAGGTTCCATATAAATGTTTGGACTATATTTTCTACTTGAGTTATAACATGAGAGTAAAAGGAATACAATACCACCATATAGGTACTAGACGTTGTGATTCCTGTAATACTCAAATGTAATTCATTAGATACTTCAAAATTTAATTTTATTTGTTATCATCAAAACCAAAATTTAATTTTATTGGTTAGACATCGTCCAAAGTCTTAGGATCTAACAAGTGTTAATCATGACATCTAAACAAGCTATTGATTGATCTTTAGAAATTTTAAAGTAGTAATCGATTCATGTTATATGTAACAGATTACCACTTGTTTTAGTTATCTGGGAAAAGCTAAATCATGTAGTGTAATCGATTACAACACGGATTAATTGATTACGTGAAGCAGTTTAGCCTTTTAGTCTTGTTTCTGAAAGAATTTGATTTGTCTATATTTTAATCTATTACATCATGGTTTAATCAATTACTATGGTTACAAAAAGTTGTTTCAGAAAGGAGATAAGCTTGGGTTAATCGATTACATCAGCATGTAACAGATTAATTCGAACCAAGATCACTTATGAAGATCTTGAAGAACAATTTAACAGGTTACATTGTTGTGTAACATATTAAATTGATTCTTGATTAGAACCTAGGAGCTTTTAAGAACATTTTAACAGATTACATGACCATGTAACAGATTAAATTTGTTATATCTTTAAAACTTTATAAATACCAACACCTCTCTCTCTCATTAGAAGTGCTTTTCTGAAACTAAATCTTTTAAACACATTGAGAGAAGAGCATCAAAGGTTCTATGAGTGTTTGATCTTCATCTTTTTTGAAAATGGAAAATCTAAAGGAAGATCTAATGCTTGAAGAGATGAATGGTTCTTGAATAGCTGAAACGTATCGATCATTCACTAAAGGTGAAATCGTTCCAAAACCTTGATCTTTTTAGAAGATTATTGATTTCTGAAATAGGGTTTTTCAGGTCCTAATAGTAGGGTTCTATTAAGAGGTTTATTTTTCTTTTCTTGTAGGGTTCAAGTCTAGAAAGTTTTTATTTTAAATTTCTTGTATGTGCAGTGTGCTTGTAACTTGAAATTTGAAATAGTGGAAGATCTAACAGGGTGTTGGATCAACTGGATGTAGGTCTTCGGATTGAACCAGTATAAAATTCTTGAGTAACTCTCTTTCAACTCTATTTATTGTCTTTCTCAAGTGTTCAAGGTTGATCAATTAAATTTTCCCAATCAACATCTTGTAATTGGAATAACTCTGATTTGAATCTTTATTAATATCTTTCTAAAATCTTTCTTAAGAATACTTGGATTCTTTCAAAGGAGGAAGGTGAATAAGTTTTTCTTTAGAAAGAAAAGAGATTTTGTTTGAAAATTTTGAAAGATCTATTCACCCCCCCTCTAGATCTGCTGCCTCGTCCTACATGAAAGCTCTCACTCTCCTTCACCAAAGGTTCAGAAGAATAAAGGGAAGGGCAAAGTTGAGCCCATTGAGGTTTCTTCATCCTCTGACTCTGAGGAGATTGTGTTGAGAACTCCTCCTCGTGCTAAAGGTGTGGTGATTGGTTCACTAAGGAAGAAGGAAGTCTATAAAAAGGAAAAGAAAGGATAGAAAAGAATAAGAGAAGACTTTGAGGAAGTCTCATTAAAGACAAGGCCACTGAGGAGAAATTTCAGTCCAGCAGGGTAAACAAGAAGGTTGTCTATGAAGATAGATAGACCTGAAAGGGATAAAGCAGAGTGGTTAGGACATTTTGTGCTTTGCGAAGAAGCATAAATGGACCACATTCTTTGATGTTCAGGAGGCAGTCTATCCAAGGCTTGTAGCCTTCTTTGCAACAACAATGGTTGATTAGAGTAACTTTACTCTGAAGGGAACTGAGATTTTGATCTTAGAACAGTTGTTGGCAACCATTCTGAAGGTTCCAGCAAATAGCCAGAGATTGTATGATGAGTGGATTGATGTGATGGGGTTAAGAAGAAACAAGATTGTCAAGAAGTTTAAGGAAGAAAAAGACAGTGAGTTGAAATCAAACACTCTCAACACTTTTGGAAGGATTGTCCACTGGATTTGCATGCACTCAATACTGCCAATGGCCATGGTCTGTTTTTTATTTAAAATCAAAAACATGATGAAGACATAGGAGGTGGCATGACCAAGGCAGACAACATGGAGGACATCCAAAACCTAGGAGGCCCAATGACAAGAGCAAGAGCTAAGAAGGCTAAAGAGGCTCTAAATCACTTAGTGGCTACTTTATTTGAGACAAGCCCAAGTCTGAAGGGAGAAGAGCTGAAAATGGTGCATTTAATTCAGATTGAAGACTTTCAGGAATAAGCATAGCTGGACATACCAATTGGGCTTGAGTTGCATCCCAAAATGATGAAGATATTATCTAGTTTATTTTCTATTAAATAAAGTTGTAATAAAGTGTTTGTGATAGAGATCCAAAAAGCCAACCTAAAGACACTTTCTGTGACATTGGAGGTCCCATGACTAGGTCCAAGACAAAGAGGATGAAGCAAGCATTGCAAGGCCTCATAATGGAGATTAAGAAAAGTTCAGCTCAAAGTGGATTAGAGGCTACTCCAAAGTGGGTCACTTTTCTACAAGTTGATCAAGATTTGAGCCCAAAATGAAGACAGCATGAAAAGCCCAAATTCACAAGACAAGAAGATAGTGGGAAATTAATGCTCAGTGGAATGTAAAAGCTTAGTGGGGAATAAATGCTTTTTTCTTTTTTGGGAAATTAATGCTCAGTGGAATGTAAAAGACAAGAAGATTGTGATGGTTGGTGAACCATTGTGATGGTTGGTGAACCATTGTGATGATTCATGAACCATTGTGATTGGTAGTGGGAAATAAATGTTAATGGGTAATTAATGCCTAGTGGGATTGTTAGTGGAATTTTACTTCTTTTAAGGGCTGCCTAGCATAGCCTATAAATAGGAACCTCTTGTAAGCTTCCAAGGCAGAATTTTCAGATTAATCAAATTGAGTGTTTCTCCATTGTGAGAGCTTCCCCTTTGTTCTTGGGTTAAGAACTTTATAGTGTTGGTTCTACCGGCAGGTCGCGGTTAGGGTCGCGCTTTCTTGATAACTTTGGTTCTACCGGCAGGTCGCGGTTAGGGTCAAGTTCCTCTTTCTATCCTTTACCTGTTTTCAAGACGATCCGTTTAGTAGATTCGTATCATTTGGCATCAGACCTTCGGCTCTTGAATTCAGGTGTTATCTATCCTTTCTTTGTTTGTCTTCTTCAATCCTAAAAAAAAAAAAAAAAATTGTCTATGCTTGTTGGTTTTCTCATTTCTTCTATTGTGTCAACCTTTGTGTTTTTGTTCTATTTCTATTTTGTTTGTTCTATTCAGTCTTGTTTTGTTCTATTCCTTTGTTTTCTTTGTTAAGTCTGTTCATCTTCTTTTGTTATCTTTGTCTAAGTCTGTTCATCTTCTTTTGTTATCTTTGTCTAAGTCTGTTCATCTTCCTTTGTTATATCTCTTTGTGCTTTCTTTTCTATCATTTTATAAATAAAAAAATCGTGCAAAAAAAAAGAAAAAAAAGAAATTTGTTCCAGTTTGAGAAAAAAAAAAGGTGAAAAAAAAACGAAAAAGAAAAAAAGAAAAAGAAAAAAAATTCTTGGCTAGTAATCAATCTTTTGCTTCAAATTACATATTGATCAATCAGAAAAGCAAAGTTCAAAAAAAAAAAAAGTTTCAATTCTGGTCTTTTGTTTTGTCGTTCTATACACCTTTCTTTGATCTTGTCTCTTCAAAAAGAAAAATATCTTGTATTCCTTGTTTCTGTTCTACTGTCTCTTGTTCTTACTTCCTAAAGTTATCATATCACCAATTCTCTACTGTTTCTTGTTGTGTAGAATCATCCTTAAAGGTTCTTACTTAAGAGCTCACATAAGGTGAAGTTGAGTGGTAAAAGGCAAGAGTGGTAAGGCCATCAGAGGGAAAAAGCCAAATTGAGTGAAAACACGAGTGACTAAACATATTTTGAGTGTAAACACGTGAGAGAGTGTTTGTGTGAGGATTTTTCTAACTCAATTTTTGCAGCACTTTAATCATGAGTGGAGGAGAAGGAGTAGGAGATGCTGAACTAAAGTTGTTCATGAATGCTATTCAAGAACAATTCAAGGCTCTAAATGCAAGATTTGATGATTTACAATCTACATCCAGATCTAGGACCCCTCCTAAGTGCAATAGTGATGAGGAAGAGGAAGATGATTATTCATATAGGAGAAAAAGTGGAAGGAGAAGAAAAGGTGAATCAAGAAGTGACAATAATTTGAGAAATATCAAGATGACAATACCATCATTCCAAGGTAAGAATGATCCTGAATTATATTTAGAGTGGGAGAGAAAAATTGAACATGTGTTTTATCTTCATTATTACTTGGAGGAGGAGAAGATTAAACTAGTAATTTCTAATGGTGGGATCAGTTTGTGAGTAGGAGCCGTAGATGTGGAGAAAAACCTATTTGTACATGGGATGAGATGAAGGATGTCATGAGAAGGAGGTTTGTACCAAGTTGTTACCAGAGGGATTTGCATAGAAAATTACAAAAGTCCTCTTTTGTTCACAATGAGCAAAAACTTACTCCTTTGTATCCAAAGCAAGACTTTGAAGACAAAATAAATATGAGAAAAGAAAAAGAATTAAGAGAAAGAGAGTTGAAAGAAAAAGAATTGAGAGAAAGAGAGTTAAAAGAAAAAGAATTGAGAGAAAGAGAGTTGAAAGAAAAAGAATTGAGAGAAAAAGTGATAAAAGAAAATGAGTTGAGAGAAAATGAGATAAAAGAAAAGGAGTTGAGAGAAAAGGAGTTGGGAGAAGAAGAGATAAAAGAAAAGGAGTTGAGAGAAAAAGAGATAAAAGAAAGGGAGTTGAGAGAAGAAGGGATAAAAGAAAAAGAGATGAAAAAGAAAGAATTAAGAGAAAAAGATAAAGAAAAAGAAGAATACTTTTGTTTCTATTCTAACCCATTGTTCAATTGTGATGAGTCTTTTGTGAAGGAAATTGAAGAAGTGCTTCCAAAGGAGGAATGCAAAGTTTTATGTTCTAACCCTTTGTTTATAAGTGATGATTCTCTTTTGAAGGGACTTGAAGAAGAGTTTCCTATGGAAGAAGGCAAAGCACCAAAAGAAGTCCTTAATCTTTCCATGAAACAAGTACCTCAAGGGTTGAAAGTTCCATCTTTGAACAATTGTAAAGATTGGCTATCTCTTAAAGCCAAACAAGAGTCCTCTTCTACTACTTTAATTTTTTCTTCTAAATTTGATGGTGGACTTAATTCTTCTAGTAATGCTTTTTGTACATCTAACCATGCAAATTCTTTTGTTTTGATGCCCAAGGAAGAATTGTACATTAAAGATCAATGGGCAAAGCAATTTGGAGAAGAGGTGGATAAATATGAGGAACAAGACAACCATTGGAAGAAGAAGCCTTTAACTCACACCATCTAGACCTTACGCTTTAGTTGATGTGCAACATGTGTTAATTCTTGATTTGCATGATGCATATGATTTGCATAATCTTGATCTGCATGATGTTCTTAATGTTTTGAGAGAAAATAAATCGTATGCCAATCTCAAAAAGTGTTCATTTTGCCTTGAATCTGTTGTGTTTTTGGGATTTGTTGTAAGCTCCAAAGGAATGAGTATAGATGAAGAGAAGGTAAAGGCAATTAGAGAATGGCCTACCTATGACAACGAGCAGCATTGAATTATCCTACCTATGACAAGGAGTTGTATGCTTTGGTGAGAACTTTGCAAAATTGGCAGCACTACTTGTGGCCAAGGGAGTTCATAATCCATTCTGACCATCAAAGTTTGAAGTTTTTGAAAACTCAAGACAAGCTTCAAAAGAGACATGCCAAGTGGTTGGAGTTCATTGAGATGTTTCCTTATGTGATCAAGTACAAGAATGGTAAGGAAAATATTGTTGCTTATGCATTGTCCAGAAGGTATGCATTGCTTACTTCCTTGCAAACTAAGTTACTTGGTTTTGGGCTTCTAAAGGATTTGAAAGTACAAGAAGGTTTTGAGGCCTCTTCAATTTCTTTCACAAGAGAGACATCACTTTCAAACAAAGTTTTGCATTCATCCTTTTGAAGCTCTTCAAATTCCTTGAGCAAAGAATCATCACAAACAAGTAAAGGATTAGAATGAAAACAAGAACAATCATATTCCTCTTTATCTTTTGCTCTCTCTTTTTCAATTATTTTCTTTTGCTCTCATCTCTTTCTCTTTTAACTCATTTTCTTTGGCTCTCATCTCTTTCTCTTTTATTTCTTTTTCTTTCACCTCTTTTCTTTCTTGTTCTATTTTCTTTCTCAACTTAATTTGATCCTCACTTGCTTCCTTAGGTGAAAGTGATGCAAGTTTGACCTTATGTCCTTCATGTGTAAAAGAAATCTTGTGGGTCTTTTCATGGTGCTTCACATTTCTTTCAATTTGCCAAGGTTTACCTAACAAGATATGACATGTTTCTATGGGAGCTTCATCACACAACACAACATCTTTATATGTTCCAATGGTAAAGGGCACCAACACTTGTTGGTCTACAACCAACTCACCTTCACATGGCAATTTCAAGCAATAAGGTGTAGGGTGTGGGGTGGTTTGAAAATTAAGTTTGCTAACCAACCTAGTGCTAGCCACATTAATACAACTATCCCCATCAATAATCAAAGAACACACATTTCCTAGAACCAAGCATCTAGTATGAAATATGTTCTCCTTTTGAATTTCATCCCTACCCTCACATTGAATTCCCAACAACCTCTTACACATCATTAATTCTCTATCTAGAGGTTTGGTACCACATGCACTATGATTATCACTAGAGATATTAGATGAACAAGCATAAGATAACTCACTCGTGACAACTTCATTTTCCTTCAAGACCTTGGTTTTCATGTTTGGACAATGCAATGCAATATGGCCTTTACCCAAGCATTTAAAACATTTAATTGTACCACTCTTAGAAGTAGAAGAAGTGCTAGGGTTAGGAACATGTTTACCACTTGGAGACTTTGAAGCTTGTTGCTTAGGTGAGGAAGATCCCTCCTTTTTGGACTTGTCCTTACCACTAGAAGAGTCATAGTGATAGGTCTTCTTGTAGGAATGCTTCCTCTCAAGTTGTCTCTCCACTTTGTTGGCTTGGTGCACTAGATCCTCCAAGCTCTCATAGTGTTGTAACTTCACTATGTATTGAATGTCTCTATTAAGCCCACGTAAGAACCTTGCCATGGCGGTTTTAGGTTCTTGTGCATTGGCTCTCCTCATAGTCATTTTCATCTCTTTGTAGTATTCATCAACACTCTTGCTACCTTGTGTGAGACTTTGTAGCTTATCATAAGCATCTCTCTCATAGGAAGTTGGTAAGAATGTCTTCCTCATCAAATCCTTCATTTCTTGCCAAGTTGCTATCTTAGGCATCCTTATCCTCTCTCTTCCATCCTCCTTATACTTCCACCATGCAAGTGCACTCCCTACAAACTTCAAGGTAACCTTCCTAATTTTCTTCTCCTCACTATACTCATGGCATGAAAAGACTTGGTCAACTTTCATCTCCCACTCAATGTATGCTTCCGGATCATTCTTCCCTTGAAAACTAGGAATTTTAAGTTTCTCCTCTTCCATACTATCCTTTATTTTATTTTCTCCCTCATTATCTCCTCCATGTCTCCTAAGCCTCCTTTCTCCTTCATCTTCCCCATAACCTCCATCACTTCTATGATAAGAAGAACAATACATACCTACACAAAAATGATTAGCACAAATAATAGAAATATGGACCTCACCACTCACTAAGTGTTTCACTCAAATCCACTCGTGTTTCTCTCTTTTGAAGGCTTTTTCGATAATGTGCACACTTGCCTTTTTCCACTCAAACTCCTCTTTAGTCCTTAAGAAGCACTCTCAATCACAAATCAAGAATTTGTATTCAAAGTGAAAGATGTAACAAATCCAAACTCAACTCAAGAGTCCAAAACAAGAAAACTAAGACAAAACCAAGGAAATTTAGAAGACGAGCAATAAAAGCTAAAAGAAATGAAAGGGACAACTCAAAATAGAATGCCAAGCAAAGACATGACTAGAAGACACAAGAAAAGAGCAACACAAAACTAAGAAACTCAATTTTTCAACTTGTGAAGAACTAGTGTATTCAAGAGAGCTAAAATGGCATAAAAGTGTATGAAAAAGAAAGAATTAAGCAAAGGTGTAGAAGGACTTCTTATAGGGCAGATTTTTTTCTTTCCAATGGTATAATTTTTTTTTTGAATTTTTTTTTACACTTTGGCCCCCAAACTTTTCATAATTGCACTTGGGCCCCTAAACTTTTTCTTTTTGCACTTTTGCCCCAATATTTCTTTTTTTATCTTTAAGTCCTTTTCTTTTGCTAATAAGTCCTCAAACTTTTAATATTTACGAAAAACACCCAAACTCATTTAATTCAAATTTTTATAGATCAAACACAAGGGTTTTGCCAAAGACTCTCAAGAACACACATGAACACTATGAATGTTCTTCCCCAAATTCAAATTTCAGAATTTCAATCTGCAGATTTTGACTCAAATTAAACACAAGGCAATCTCAAAAATATGGATTGAAACAATAAAAATCACAAATAAATGAACAGTAATGTGAACAGTACCGCAACCGTGAACAGCACCGAGATCGGAACAGTATCGCCGGTGAACAGTGCGTGATCTGTGAACAGTGCGGGCGGTGAACACTCGCGATCGGAACAGTATCACCGATGAACAGTGCGCGATCGTTGAACAGTGCGGGGTGGTGAACAGTTCGCGATCGGGAACAGTGTCGCCGATAAACAGTGATGCGATCGGGGAACAGTGTCACGATCGGTGAACAGTGTCGCCGGTGAACAATACTGCGGTGAAACAGTTCCAAATTGATGCTAAATCCAGCTCTCAAATTCAGCATCAACGGAAATTACGGAAACTCAAAAGGTGAAGAAAATATAAAGCGGAAAGGCAAGAAATGGAAAGAACAACGCCACAATCCCTAGAGATTGATAAGTTGAGGAGGATTCGCCACTTTGAATATGGAAATTCAAAGATAAGAATCAAGGGTAGTTCTTTAGAACCTAGAGAGTTTCCTCTCACAAAAGCATCAAAGCTTCATTCCAAATGAGAGTCAAAACTCCTTACAAAGTTAACATTTGGCTTATTTATAATATGAACCTAAAAGGCTTACCAAGGCCCATTACTAAAAGCCCAAACAACTAAAAAGGCCCAAATTAAAAATAAACATCATTAAAAACATAAAAAGCTCAACAAAAGCCCAATTTAGGCCCAAATTACATAAACTTCTATTCTAAGATTTGGCTCCACTTTAAGCTCTTCATGTACCATTCGACCTTTGTCGCCGTCGCCGCTGCTGCCACCACCACCATTGACGGCCATGGCTACGATAGTGGCGGCAGTGGCAATCATGGTGATGGCTGCAGCGGTGGTCATGGAAGTGGCAGCGGCGGTCATGGTGGTGATGGTGATGGGTTAATTGAGATATTTTTGTTTGGTAAATCTTTTAGATATTTGATTGTTACATTGGATTTTAATTTGAAATTTTAAATATTTTAATCTCAACCGTCTATTATTTTTAATCTTGATCTAATGGTATCAGTTGTTCTCATGTTCTCACACAATAAAGTGTTCTCACAGGAACCGTACTATATATATATATATATATATATACACACACACACACACACACACTTTAATTATTATTAATTCTTTAATTTAAATTTAAATTGACGATTATGATAATTAGTTTTTCTACTTTTAATTATTTATTTTTAATTTAAATTAATTTGTATTGGCTGATTTCTTTTACTTACTGAATCTCCTCTTAGTTTCATACCATAATTTCTTTTAATGCTTTTAATTATTTTCTTTAATCCTTTAAAAAAATTTAATTTTAATTATGATTGATTTTCTTTACTTACCACTTTCTCCTTTCATTTATTCTTTAAATTCTTTGATCCTTCAATTATTATTGGTATGATAATTTAAATTTAAATTAATTTAAATTGATAATAATTATTAATGATAATTGATTTCTCCTACTTTTAATTATTTTTTTTAAGTTTAATTAATTTCTATTTATTGATTTATTTTACTTACCCCAATTTCCTCTCAATTCCTTACTATAATTTTTTAATTATTTACTTTAATTTTTTATTAATTTAATTTAATTGATTAATTTCTTTTAATTACCGCAATCTTCTCTCATTTATTTTATGATCCATTAACCTTTAAATTCTTTGATCTTTTAATTATTATCAATCATTTAATTTAAATTTAAATTGATTTAAATCAATGGTAACAATAATGAAAATTAGTTTCTACTTGTTTTAATTTCTTTTATTTACTTTTATTTCTTAGATTTCATTTTAATCAATTTTAATTGGTAGATTTTTTTATTTATCATAATTTCCTCTCAATTTCTCAATGCACTTTTTTAATTATTTACTTTAATTCTTTAATTAACTTTAATTTTAATTGATTTATTTATTTTTTTACTTATAACAATCTTCTCTCATTTATTTTTTGCTTCTTTATCCTTTAACTTTTGTTTCTTTAATTATTATTTATTCTTTAATTTAAATTTAAATCAATTTAGATTGGCGATAATGATAATGACAATTGACAATTGAAAATTATTTACTTTTAATTTTAGTTAATTTGTTTTAATAATTTTTCCATAATTGGTTTAAAATTTTCAAATTGTTTTAATAATAATGTTTTAATTTCCCTTCTAATGTTTTAATTTACAAATTGTTTTAATAATAATATTTTAACTCCACGACCCTTGTTACTTTTACATAACATTATTGTTAGAATAATTATTTTTTTCAAATGTTTTACATTATCTTATTAACCCACATATAAAACTATAAATTTTATTAATTAAAAATGTATAAGGTATATATAAGGATTGACATCACTATTCTTAAATACTACATTATTTTCTTCCTACCCATCTTTCCCTTCCATTGAGTCTTCTTTTCTTCTTCAAAACCCGTGGGAATAAAAACACTAAGCAATGTGTTTTCTTCTGTTGCTTTTATTTTATTTTATAAATTATATTTATAATAATAATAATAATAATAATTTTATACATTAAGTAGACTATGTATATGCTGATTGCTATAATTACTTTTAATCTCATATATATTAATTTTATCTATAATTATTTCCTTTTACATTAATTTCTATATAAATTATTTCATTTTCTTATATTAATTATAACAACACTAATTATTTCATCTATATAATTTTAGCAATTATATGTTAATTGCTTTTAATTATGTAATTTTTTGGCACAGTTTCAATTATATTAATTGCTTTCAAATAGGTTTTCTTATTTATATGTTAGGTTTTAAATTACTTTTACTTGATAGATAAATGAGTTTATATAAGAAAAGTTAATTTTAACTATGAATAATTGTTAATTTATGTGTTAAATTTTTGTCCCCAGTAAATTTTTCTGGTTCCGTCCCTAGTTACATACTATAAACTTATTTACATAGTTAATTAAATTGTTCTTAATTATTTTTTTAGATCAATATTGTTAGTTATTTTAAAAATTAAGACACTAAATATGAATTATTTATAAAGTTGTTATTTTTTTTACATTATACTATTGTTTGAAGGTTTAGTTTCGTTATACACTACCAAGGGGGTCTAGCTCAGTTGGTTGAGTAGGATGCGTGAGTTGTTGTAAACCCCTAGTACCTGTCTTTGATTCCTACGGATAAAAAAAAAGTTTCGTTATCCACTATCTTGTTATTAATTTTTCTCATCAAGATCGTACCTTTGTTGACTACAGGAAAATGAAGTCAGAAAAAAAAAATAGTAAGGTATAGTCGAAGAAAAGAAATAAAAAAGTGTAGTACTAATATTTAATAAACAATGGTATGAAAGGAATAAATATGAAGAACGAAAAGAAAAACATTGACTTACCGTTAATATCTGCAAAAGAGTAAAAAAAACACTAAACAATGGGGCGTGCAAGGAGTGATTGAAGAAAAAACAATGAAAGGAAGAAGAATATATATAGCAATAAGTATTCTAATTAATTTAAAATAATCTTAATTACTTTAATTAAAACATATATGTGTTGATTATAATTAATTTAATTATTTTAAATCAAAATATATAATTACTTTAATTATCTTAATTACTATATTTATATAGTTTTATGAATTAAAAATTAGATAAAAAAAAAATCTCTAAAAATTTCCCTCTCAATTGCTTAAGAATTTCCTTGTAACACTGTGATTTTCATAATGTATGATTAAGTGTTTGATTTAAGATACAAGAGGAATTAAATTTAGATTTATGTGTTTAAACAATTTAAGTGGTAAAGTATGTGAGTGATGTATGAGTTGTTTTGGGTTGTCTTGATACCCCTTGAGGTCAAATCCTAGTGAGAGTTGAGTAACCCGAGAGAAGTTTCTAGCATAAGCGAGCTGGGGCTTAAGCGCTGTAACGTTGTAGTTTTCCTAATTGTATGATTAAGTGTTTGATTAATAATGCAAGAGGAAATTAAATTTAAATTTATAATATGTATAAAAGAATTAATAAATAGATTGTTTTGTTATGTGCTATAGCGTTGTTGATAATTTTTCATGTATGGTTGGGCTTAGAGGTAAGGTTGTTGTTGGAACTTTTACGTGAGTTCCTTGAGTTGTAGAAAAAAAAAGAGAAGAGGGTGCTTTGAGAGGAAACATAGGTGTGAATAGAAAATTTTCAAATACTCCCAAAGCTTTGCACTTTCAAAGCTTCATGTTTCTTCCAATTCCTTCATTCTTATCTTCCTTCCTCTCTAAGTCTCTCTTTCTCTTGAGTTGGTGGAATTTCTGCATCATTTTGAAGCTTGATTTCTTATTCTCTAGAGCCTCGTTAGTTGATTTCTAGTTGGTAAGTTCAATTCCTTTTTATTCTTGATCTCTTAGTTTCTTTCACAACTCCTACCAAGAACATGAGAAATGGGTTTCATGTAGAATCTTGGTTCGTGGGTTAAAATTTGATTGAAGCTCAATTTGGTTTTGATTTAGGTTTCCTCTAGTTGATTTCATAGCAAAAGTTGAGTAAAGATCATTCTTGAATCACCAAGTCTCCTCCCTAGCTTCTTCTTCAAGGTTTTGAATCAAGAATTTTAGGTAATGGGAGCTTTAATATGATTGATTGCTTTATTTGTAAATTCTATGCTTGGAATGTTATTTTTGAGTGTGGAATGATGTATATATGTTATGTTTGATGTAAAATTCGAATTTGAATGAATTTGGTAGCCATTGAAGAGTTTTAAGCATGTTTTCGAGGTTCTACAACCCTGTTTCGCTTAAAAACAGAGTGGTTCTCGCTTAAGCGAGACAGGGGACAAAGGACATTTTTGGTCTGGAAGCTGTTCTAGCTTAAGCGCCAGAAATCCTAGCTTAAGCTAGCCGCGCTTAAGCGAGGAAAATCCTAGCTTAAGTGAGGAACCCTGGAAGCGAACAATTAATTCTTGAAATTCTAGCTTAAGCGAGAGTAAAGGGGCGCTTAAGCGAGAATTCATTTTCTATACTATAAAATGGCTTTCAAATTTATTTTAAATTGAATTATTTCTATGGTATGGGTGTGATGGAGATGTCCACAAAAGTTCTAGAACTATGTTAGGAAATTCACATTTTATTAAAGTTGGTGTTGTGTTGTAAGGATTCAGGGTGAGAGAATACCTTTCTTGAGCTTATTGAACTGCTGGATGGGTTCATAAGCATAATTTGAGAAAAATGGTGAATTTATAACATAGAAGGAGCTTGTGGCAATCAAAATTGTTTGGCTTGTTACATGACATTGCATATGGGTAGGCACGTAAGTTGCGGGTGCTAGGTAGGCTCTCAACCTAGTGCCGGAGGTTTTCGTGGTGGCTAACGGTAGGCCTAAAGAATAGAAAAGTGGGCGAATCCCTATAGATGTAAGGTTTTGCAAACCTTACAGAGGTAAGCCAATACCCACACTTGTCTATATTCGATAAAACCACACTTCCTCCACAGGGATAGCTCAAGGGACTCCCTGAATGGTAAGAGAATGAGACCATGGTAGGGGATGGGGCCTATGGGGAATCGCCCAAAAGTTGTAGAAATCTCCATGGAGTCAAGTCAACACGACATTACTTAATGGAATTGTATATGAGATTGATGTATGTGTTATTGTATTATGTTATCTGATTACTATTATTGATGGATTCTGGTTTTCCTTCAAGTAAATCTTATACCTTTGTATATCTATGATCTTTTATAATAAGCTTACCCTTGCCTTTTGTGTTTGTATTTGTGTTGTATTACTGCAATGATCGTGTGGTTGGCACGGGAGCAGATAGTAGTGATGTTGTAGGTTCTCAGACCGCTCGTGACTGAAGCGGATGTAGATCTTGAAGATGGGATGAGATCCCTCTTTTTGGATATGTTCTCATATATATGTATATAGAATGGGGACCAGCTTAGGACATATCTATAAATACTTAGGTTGTTGTAAATGTCCTCTATAAGAGGATTATTTTGGTATTGTATTTACATGTATATTTAAGTTTTGTAAAGCCATATCTTATATACTTTTATGATATGATGATGTACATTATGTGTAGGAAAGTAGGTATATATATATATATATATATATATATATATATATATATATATATATATATATATATATATATATATATATATATATATATATATATATATGTGTGTGTGTGTGTGTGTGTGTGTGTGTGTGTGTGTGTTTTAAAGGTGAAAATTTTCTATGTAGTTTCATATGATAATATTTAACAAAATGTTTTAGTATAGCAAATCTGTAACGAAGATGGGTCGTTACAACAGTGGTATCAGAGTTGATTGCATCTTTTGAACAAACCTATGGGGATAGGTCTGTTATGTTTTTGCTGTGTGTGATTGATATGATGGGTAGAAGGCTTTAGCCAAGGTTATTCTCTAACTTGGTTTAGTCCTATATTTAGGATGGGGAGACCACCTGATATGGCCCAAATGGCCCATGCTATAGAGGTGATGGCAGCTGCAATGCAATAGCAGAGTGGCATCATGGTTCATCAACACCAAGCAGCTTTGGCATAGCTTGTGGTCACTCGAGTTACTGCTCAAGTAGCAATTCCACCTAAATATAAAGGGTTAGCTGAATTCAGGAAGAATGATCCTCCACAGTTTAAAGGAGACTCTAACCCAGATGTAGCTGATCACTGGATTAGAGCATTAGAAAAGATCTTTAGGGCAATGGCATGTCCTAAAGATATGAAGGTTACTTATGCCACATACATGTTAGCTGATGAAGCAGAGTTCTGGTGGCATGGAACTCAACAAATGATGGAAACTTCAGGAGTGCTTTTTGGGAAAATATTTTCCAGATAATGCTAGGTATGAAAAAGAAGCTGAATTCATGAAGTTGGAGCAAGGCAACATGACGGTCCATGAATATGCGACTAAGTTTGAACACTTAGCTTGTTTTTATTCTCAAGCTACTATTGAAGCTTGGAGGTGTAGGAAATTTGAAGAAGGCTTGAAGCAAGAGGTGAAGCGGATGGTTATCCCTATGGCTATTAGGGAGTTTCCTGCATTGGTAGAGAAGGCAAAGACTGTGGAACGCTTGGAGGGTGGTAGTAGAGTGATCAGGACTCATGGTGATGGATCCTCTGGTAGTAGGAAGGGAAGTTTTCAGAAGAAACCTTATTCTAGACCCCAGCAGCCTTGGGGAAGTCCAGTTGTAGCTTAGTCAGGAGCTCAAGGCATCAGATGCTTCAGGTGTGGTGGTCCACATTACAGTACTCATTGTATTTATAAGGAGATGGTTTGTTTTAAATGCCAAAAGCCCGGTCATATTGCAAGAGATTGTCAAGATAATGTTAGAGTTGCACCAGTAGGAAGTGCACGAAAGGTTGAGAAGCCTAAGGTAGCTGGAAGGGTTTTGCTATGAGTGGCCTCCAAATCTGATGATCTTGTCCAAGGTGTGTGTGAGGTGTCCAATAACTCTTTATCTGTTTTGTTTGATTCGGGAGCTACACATTCTTTCATTTCTCTTGATTGTGCGAAAAGATTGAAGTTGTCTACATGTCCTTTATTGTTTGATCTGCTTGTCTCTACCCCTACAGCCACTCCTGTGGTAGCTTCCTTAGTGTGTGTTGGATGTCCTGCTGTGGTTAGTGGACGCAATTACAAGGTTAACCTGATTTGTCTTCCTTTGATTGATTTAGACATAATCTTAGGAATGGATTGGTTGTCCTCCAATCGTATTCTTATAGATTGTGCTCAAAAGACTCTTGTATTTCCCGATCATGAAGATATTGATTTTATTTCTGCAAAGCAAGCACAATTTTCTTTGAAGGAAGGAGCCTCATGTTTTGTGGTTCTTTCTTTCTTGGGAGTCAAGGGTGATCTTGATTTGAACTCTATAAAAGTTGTTAGAGACTTTCCTGAAGTCTTTCCTGAAGAAGTACCTGGCTTGCCTCCACAAAGAGAGGTTGAGTTTGCCATTGACCTAGTTCCAGGTGCTGGACCAGTGTCAATAGCTCCTTATAGGATGGCACCAGATGAATTAGCTGAATTGAAGAAACAAATTGAAGATTTGCTTGAGAAGAATATGATCAGACCTAGTGTTTACCCTTAGGGAGCACTTATGTTATTGGTTAAGAAGAAAGATGGTGGCTCAAGATTACGTGTTGACTATCGTCAGTTGAATAAGCTCACTATCAAGAACAAATATCCTTTGCCAAGGATAGATGATTTGATGGATCAGTTGCGTGGAGCAACAATTTTCTCAAAGATTGATTTGAAGTCAGGGTATCATCAGATAAGGGTGAAAGATGAGGATATACCGAAGACAGCTTTTCAGACTCGGTATGGACATTATGAGTATGTGGTCGCCTTTCAAAAAAAAAAAGAGTATGTGGTCATGCCTTTTGGAGTGACGAATGCTCCTGCTATATTCATGAATTACATGAATAGGATCTTTCACCCCTTTTTGGATAAGTTTGTTGTTGTGTTCATCGACAATATTCTAATCTATTATTGTACTCGTGAAGAGCATGAAGAACATTTAAGAGTTGTGTTGGAGATTTTGAGAGAAAAACAATTGTATGCAAGGCTCTCTAAGTGTGAGTTTTGGCTTGAAGAAGTGAAGTTCTTGGGTCATGTGATCTCAGCTAAGGAAATTGCAGTAGATCCATCTAAAGTAGAAGTAGTTTTGCAATGGGAACGTCCTGAGATGGCCACAGAGATTAGAAGTTTTGTTGGGATAACTGGATACTATCGGAGATTCATAGAAGGATTCTCTAAGATAGTAGCACCATTGACTCAACTCACTCACAAGGACCAATCATTTGCATGGACTGAAGAGTGTGAGCAGAGTTTTCTAGAATTGAATCAAAGGTTGACTTCTTCTCTTGTCCTTGTGATACCTGATCCTAGTGAACCTTTTGAAGTTTACTGTGATGCATCTCATCAAGGATTGGGTTGTGTGTTGATGCAAGGAAGGAAAGTTGTGGCTTATGCCTCAAGACAGTTGAAGACTCATGAGAGGAACTATTCTACTCATCATCTGGAGTTAGCAGCGGTGGTGTTTGCCTTGAAGATATGGAGACATAATCTTTATGGGGCCAAGTTTGATGTATTTAGTGATCACAAGAGTTTAAAATACTTGTTTGATCAGAAGCAGCTCAATATGCAATAGAGGCGATGGATGGAATTTTTGAAGGATTATGATTTTCAATTGATGTACCATCTGGGTAAAGCTAATGTTGTAGCTGATGCCCTTAGCAGAAAGACTATTCAGATGTCCGCTTTGATGGTGAAAGAGTTAGAGTTGGTGGAGAAGTTTAGAGATTTGAATTTGTATGTAGAAGTGGCTCATGATCACATTAGTTATGGTATGTTAACCGTGACTAATGATTTTCTTGGGATGATTAAGGAGAAACAATTTTTGGATCCTAGCTTGTGGAGAACAATGGAGTTGTTGGGTACAGATAAAGCAATAGACTTTAGTTTGGGTGATGATGGCATCTTGAGATTCAAAGGTAGAATTTGTGTGCCACAAGATGTTGAGTTGAAAAGACTTATTTTAGATGAAGGTCATAAAAGTAAACTTAGTCTACATCCTGGTATGACTAAGATGTATCAAGATTTAAAGAAGATGTTTTGGTGGTCCGGTATGAAGAGAGAAATGGTACAATATGTGGAAGCTTGTTTAACTTGTCAGAAGGCTAAAGTAGAACATCAGAGGCCCAGTGGTTTGTTGCAAGCAATGGAGATTCCAGAATGGAAATGGGACAATATTACTATGGATTTTGTATCTAGTTTGCCTAGGACAACTAGAGGTTGTGATGCCATATGGGTGATAGTTGACAGATTAACAAAGTGTGCTCATTTCTTACCTGTTAACATGAAGTATTCTTTGGAGAAGTTCACTCAACTGTATATCAGAGAGATAGTAAGATTACATGGAGTGCCTTCTTGTATAATTTCTGACAGAGATCCATGATTTACTTCATGATTTTGGCAAAGTTTGCAAGAAGCTTTAGGAACTATGTTGAGACTTAGTTCTGCTTATCACTCACAGACGGATGGACAATCTGAGAGGACAATCCAGTCATTAGAAGATTTGTTGCGGGCATGTGTTTTGGATCATCTTGGAAGTTGGGATGAAGTTTTGCCTTTGGTGGAATTCACCTACAACAAAAGTTTTCATGCTAGTATTGGTATGGCACCATTTGAAGCTTTGTATGGTAGAAGGTGTAGAACACCTCTTTGTTGGTACGAAGATGTAGTGAATATGGTAGTAGGACCAAAGATGTTACAACAGACTACAGAAAAGATCAAACTGATTCAGGAAAGGATGAAGGCCTCACAAAGTAGACAGAAATCTTATGCGGATAAATGTAGGAGACCACTTGAATTTGAAGCTGGTGATCATGTTTTTCTGAAAGTTACACCAACTACGGGTGTAGGACGGGCAATCAAGTCGAAGAAGCTTACTCCTAAGTTCATTGGACCTTATCAAATCCTTAGATGTATAGGTTCAGTGGCTTATGAAATAGCTTTACCACCTTTTCTAGCCAATTTGCACAATGTATTTCATGTGTCTCAATTGAGGAAATATGTTTCTGATCCTACTCATATCATTGAGCCAGATGTGATACAAGTGCGAGAGGATTTGACGTTTGAGACTCATCTAGTAAGGATTGAGGACCAAAGGACTAAGCAGCTTAGGGGCAAAGTTATTAGTTTGGTAAAGGTTATATGGAGTGATACTACGGGTGATGCTACATGGGAACTTGAAGATAAAATGCGTGAACAATACCCTTATCTCTTCCGAGGTAAGCAAATTTTCAAGGACGAAAATTTTCTTGCTGGGGAGATTGTAATGTTGTAGTTTTCCTAATTGTATGATTAAGTGTTTGATTAATAATGCAAGAGGAAATTAAATTTAAATTTATAATATGTATAAAAGAATTAATAAATAGATTTTTTTTGTTATGTGCTATAGTGTTGTTGATAATTTTTCATGTATGGTTGGGCCTAGAGGGTAAGGTTGTTGTTGGAACTTTTACGTGAGTTCCTTGAGTTGTAGAGAAAAAAAAAAGAGAAGGGGGTGCTTTGAGAGGAAACATAGGTGTGAATAGAAAATTTTCAAATACTCCCAAAGCTTTGCACGTTCAAAGCTTCATGTTTCTTCCAATTCCTTCATTCTTATCTTCCTTCCTCTTTCAGTCTCTCTTTCTCTTGAGTTGGTGGAATTTCTGCATCATTTTGAAGCTTGATTTCTTATTCTCTAGAGCCTCCTTAGTTGATTTCTAGTTGGTAAGTTCAATTGCTTTTTATTCTTGATCTCTTAGTTTCTTTCTCAACTCCTACTAAGAACATGAAAAATGGGTTTCATGTAGAACCTTGGTTGGTGGGTTAAAATTTGATTGAAGCTCAATTTGGGATTGATTTAGGTTTCCTCTAGTTGATTTCATAGCAAAAGTTGAGTAGAGATCATTCTTGAATCACCAAGTCTCCTCCCTAGCTTCTTCTTTAAGGTTTTGAATCAAGAATTTTAGGTAAGGGAAGCTTTAATATGATTAATTGCTTTATTTGTAAATTCTATGTTTGGAATGTTGTTTTTGAGTGTGCAATGATGTATATATGTTATGTTTGATGTAAAATTCGAATTGGAATGAATTTGGTAGCCATTGAAGAGTTTTAAGCATGTTTTCGAGGTTCTACAACCCTGTTTCGCTTAAGAACATAGTGGTTCTCGCTTAAGCGAGACAGGGGACAAAGGACATTTTTGGTCTGGAAGCTGTTCTAGCTTAAGCGCCAGAAATCCTAGCTTAAGCTAGCCGCGCTTAAGCGAGGAAAATCCTAGCTTAAGTGAGGAACCCTGGAAGCGAACAATTTATTCTTGAAATTCTAGCTTAAGCGAGAGTAAAGGGGCGCTTAAGTGAGAATTCATTTTCTAAACTATAAAATGGCTTTCAAATTTATTTTAAATTGAATTATTTCTATGGTATGGGTGTGATGGAGATGTCCACAAAAGTTCTAGAACTATGTTAGGAAATTCACATTTTATTAAAGTTGGTGTTGTGTTGTGAGTAAGGATTCAGGGTGATAAAATTCACATTTTATCTCTCAGGCAGGGGTTTTCATCATTTGGTAATCAGAGCTGGATTTAGCATCAATTTCGTACTGTTCATCACTCTAGTGTTCACCTATCGCAGCACTGTTCACCGATGCGGTACTGTTCACCATTCCGATCGGAGCATTTTTATTCAGTGGGCCTTAATTTGGATCCGTTATTCTAATCAATCCCTTTGATTGGTTCATCAATTCTGATTTTCAAATTCCAATCGGTGACTCAAATTGGGCTGATTTTCGTGATCTGACCATTTGAAGCGGTGGCTTCAATTTGGCTCGGTGCATGATCCAAGGTGCCAGATTCTTATTCGGCCACATTAAATTAGCTTTGCGTCAATTCTGGATGCAGAGGTGCGTTAATTGAAACTGTGGTGCTGCAATTAGCAATATTTCTCAAATTTCAATTCATTTGGTGTTTGTGTTTACGAGTCCTGGCTGATGCGTCACTTAATTTTATTCCAGTTCAGAATTCATGATTTGTATGTCTGTTATTGGTTCTGTTCTGTGTCACTATTTTGTGCGTGATTGTCCCAGTGAGTTGTCCAATTCTGGTTCGTATTATATCTTATTGCCTGCGTCGTTTTCTTTTAAATTTGTTCGGTGCCTTTTCATTTTTATGCTTGAATCTTGTGTGTTTGTGCTTGAATTCTGCACTTTCATATTCACAGTGTTCTTAATGTTCACGTGTGTTCTTGAGAGATTTGACAAAATCCTTGTGTTTGATCCTTGGAAAATTATTTAGAATGAGTTTGGGTGTTATTAAAAATATAAAAAGTTGAAGGTTCATAAAAAAAAAAGCCCAATTAGCAAAAAAAAAAAAAGAAGCAGAAAAAAAAAGTAAAAAAAAAAAGTTACAAGAAAATTGATATTTGAAAGAGAAAAAAAAAGTCTGCCCTACAGAAAGTCTTTCTACACCTTGTCAAACTCTCTCATTTTGGGATTCTTGTTTTGTGTTGCTCTTATTCTTGAGTCTTCTTCGTCTTGTCTTTTCTTGGTATTCTATTTTGAGTATCCCTTTCATTTCTTTTAGCTTTTATTGCTTGTCTTTTAAATTTCTTTGGTTTTGTCTTAGAGTATTTCCCTTTCTTGACCTCTTAAGTTGAGCTAAGATTTGTTACATCTTTCACTTTGAAAACAAATTCTTGATTTGTGATTGAGAGTGCTTCTTAAGAACTAAAGAGGAGTTTGAGTGGAAAAAGGCAACTGTGCATGCACATTATAGAAAAAGCCTTAAAAGAGAGAAACACGAGTGGACTTTGAGTGAAACACGTGAGAAGAGTGGTAAGGTCCATAATTCTATTGTTTGTGCTAACCACTTTCTTGCAGGAATGTGTTCTTCACCTTATCATGGAAGTGATGGAGGTTTTAGGGAAGATGAGATTCAAAAGGATAACGTATTTCAAACTAGATGCTTGGTTTTAGGGAATGTGTGTTCTTTGATTATTGATGGGAGTAGTTGCATTAATGTGGCTAGCACTAGATTGGTTAGCAAACTTAATCTTCAAACCACCCCACACCCTAAACCTTATTGCTTGAAAATGCCATGTGAAGAAGTTGAGTTGGTTGTAACCCAACAAGTGTTGGTGAGCTTTAACATTGGAAAATATAGAGATGATGTGTTGTGTGATGTAGCTCCCACAGAAACATGTCATATCTTGTTAGGTAACCCTTGGCAAGTTGAAAAAAATGTGAAACATCATGGGGAGACCAACAAGATTTCTTTTGTACATGAGGGACACAAGGTCAAACTGGCATTACTTTCACCTGAGGAAGCAAGTGAGGATCAAATTAAGTTGAAAAAGAAAATAGAACAGGAGAGAAAAGAGTTACAAGAAAAGGAAATAAAATAAAAAGAAATGAGAGAAAAAGAGTTGAGAGAAAAAGAAAAAGAGATGAGAGGAAGAGAAATAATTGAAAAAGAGAGTGAAAAAGAGAGAGTAAAAGATAAAGAGAATTCTGATTATTCTTGTTTTTATTCTAACTCTTTGTTTGATTGTGAAGATTCTCTTTTGAAAGAAATTGAAGAGGAGTCCTCAAAGGGAGAGTGCAAAACTCTAATTTCTTCTCTTAAATTGGATTGTGGATTTTATTCTTCTTGTGCACCTAATCATGTAAATTCTTTTGTTTTGATGCCTAGGGAAGAATTGTTCATCAAGGATCAATGGGCAAAACAATTTGGAGAAGAAGTGGTTGCATATGAGGAACAAGGCAATCATTGGGAGGAGAAGATTTTGACCGACAACATTTTTCAACCTTGTGGTTTAATGGATGTGTTAATCCAAAATGCTATTGATGTGCATGTGACTTATGTTTTGCATAATACTTGTGATTTACATGCTGCATTTGTTTGGCATAAACTTGTTTTAGTTAATGGTGTGAAGCCTTTGGGACTTGAGATGGATTTAATTTTCATGAAGTTTGATGGTTTCTTTAGGCTTGTATTTGATCCTGGAGGATTGATATATAAGCACATAGATAATAAGAGATTTGCCTTTTTACAGGGTTTAAGTCTCAATAGAGATAAGATTTATTTTATTTTATTTTTATTCCATATTATCTCAAAACTAAAACATGTGTCTCTTGCGTTGCTTTTGTGTTGTAGGTACCTTGGCTCCTAATTCGAGGTCGAATTTCCTTCAAGAAGGAGGGAATGATAGAGGATTAAAAAGCTATAAGAGGAGATTAAAATGGAGCCCAGTCTTAGAATAGGAGTTTATGTATTTGGGCCTTTTATTGGGCTTTTATATTTGGCCTTTTTATGTTTTTAATTATGTTTACTTTTAATTTGGGCCTTTTTAGTTATTTGGGCTTTTATTAATGGGCCTTAGGCCTTTAGGTTCATAGTTATAAATAGGGCCAAATGTGATTTCTGTAATGAGTTTTGACTCTTATTTGGAATGAAGCTTTAGGCTTTTTGTGAGAGGAAACTCTCTAGGTTCTTAGGAACTACTTTTGGTTCTTATCTTTGAATTTCCATATTCAAAGTGGCGAATCTTCCTCGACTTATCAATCCATAGAGATTGTGGCGTCGTTCTTTCCATCTCTTGACCTCAATCCGCTTTTCCTTTTTGTTCCCAAATTTTTATTCTTGAATTTTTATCATTTGAGATGCTGAATTTGTGATCCGTAGCAAGGTTCTCATCATTTCTTGAGCTTATTGAACTGCTGGATGGGTTCATAAGCATAAATTGATAAAAAAAAAATTGTGAATTTATAACATAGAAGGAACTTGTGGCAATCAAAATTGTCTGGCTTGTTACATGACATTGTTGGCAAGAAGACTAGATCTCCTAGTTTTCTATTTAGTTTTGGTTTTAATTGGTTTTAATTTCTAAATATCCCAACACATGTTAAGATGTGGCATTGTATTGATTGTTTTAGACTTAGGCTTGTGAGTGATTGATTTTAAATATTAGTCTTGTGATAGAGATCCAACAAGCCAACCTAAAGACACTTTGTGTGACATTGGAGGTCCCATGACTAGGTCCAAGACAAAGACGATGAAGCAAGCATTGCAAGGCCTAATAATGGAGATCAAGAAAAGTTCAGCTCAAAGTGGATTAGAGGCTACTCCAAAGTGGGTCACTTTTCTACAAGTTGATCAAGATTTGAGCCCAAAATGAAGACAACATGAAAAGCCCAAATTCATAAGACAAGAAGATAGTGGGAAATAAATGCTTAGTGGAAAGTTTAGTGGGACTTAATGAACCATTGTGATGGTTAATGAACCATTATGATGGTTGGTGAACCATTGTGATGGTTGGTGAACCATTGTGATGATTCATGAACCATTGTGATAATTCATGAACCATTGTGATTGGTAGTGGGAAATAAATGTTAATGGGTAATTAATGCCTAGTGGGATTGTTAGTGGAATTTTACTTCTTTTAAGGGCTGCCTAGCATAGCCTATAAATAGGAACCTCTTGTAAGCTTCCAAGGCAGAATTTTCAGCTTAATCAAATTGAGTGTTTCTCCATTGTGAGAGCTTCCCCTTTGTTCTTGGGTTAAGAACTTTATAGTGTTGGTTCTACCGGCAGGTCGCGGTTAGGGTCACCCTTTCTTGATAACTTTGGTTCTACCGGCAGGTCGCGGTTAGGGTCAAGTTCCTCTTTCTATCCTTTACCTGTTTTCAAGACGATCCGTTTAGTAGATTCGTGTCATTTGGCGTCAGAGCTTCGGCTCTTGAATTCAGGTGTTATCTATCCTTTCTTTGTTTATCTTCCTCAATCCTAAAAAAAAAAAAATTGTCTCTGCTTGTTTGTTTTTCATTTCTTCTATTGTGTCAACCTGTGTTTTTGTTCTATTTCTATTCTGTTTGTTCTATTCAGTCTTGTTTTGTTCTTTTCCTTTGTTTTCTTTGTTAAGTCTGTTCATCTTCTTTTGTTATCTTTCTTTGTGCTTCTTCTTTTCTATCTATAAAAAAAAAAATTCGTGCAAAAAAAAAAATAGAAATTATTGAAGAAAAAAAATCAAGATTGAAAAAAAAAAGTTGAAAAAAAAAATGAAAAAAAAAAGTTCTTGGGTAGCAATCAATCTTTTGCTTCAAATTACATATTGCACAATCAGAAAAGAAATCTTTAAAAAAAAAAATCAATTTTGGTCTTTTGTTTTGTCGTTCTATACACCTTTCTTTGATCTTGTCTCTTTAAAAAGAAAAATATCTTGTATTCCTTGTTTCTGTTCTACTATCTCGTGTGCTTACTCCCTAAAGTTATCATATCACCAATTCTCTACTGTTTCTTGTTGAGTAGAATCATCCTTAAAGGTTCTTACTTAAGAGCTCATAAGGTGAAGTTGAGTGGTAAAAGGCAAGAGTGGTAAGGCTATCAGAGGGAAAAAGCCAAATTGAGTGAAAACACGAGTGACATATTTTGAGTATAAACACGTGAGAGAGTGTTTGTGTGAGGATTTTTCTAACTCAATTTTTGCAGCACTTTAATCATGAGTGGAGGAGAAGGAGTAGGAAATGCTGAACTCAAGTTGTTCATGAATGCTATTCAAGAACAATTCAAGGCTCTAAATGCAAGATTTGATGATTTACAATCTACATCCAGATCTAGGACCCTTCCTAAGTGCAATAGTGACGAGGAAGAGGAAGATGATTATTCATATAGGAGAAAAAGTGGAAGGAGAAGAAAAGGTGAATCAAGAAGTGACAATAATTTGAGAAATATCAAGATGACAATACCATCATTCCAAGGTAAGAATGATCCTGAATTATATTTAGAGTGGGAGAGAAAAATTGAACATGTGTTTTATCTTCATGATTACTTGGAGGAGGAGAAGATTAAACTAGTAATTTCTAAATTCATTGATTATGCTAGTATTTGGTGGGATCAGTTTGTGAGTAGGAGGCGTAGATGTGGAGAAAAACCTATTTGTACATGGGATGAGATGAAGGATGTCATGAGAAGGAGGTTTGTACCAAGTTGTTACAAAAGGGATTTGCATAGAAAATTACAAAGGTCCTCTTTTGTTCACAATGAGCAAAAACTTACTCCTTTGTATCCAAAGCTAGACTTTGAAGACAAAATAAAGATGAGAAAAGCAAAAGAGTTGAGAGAAAAAGAATTGAGAGAAAGAAAGTTGAGAGAAAAAGAGTTGAAAGAAAAAGAATTAAGAGAAAGAGAGTTGAGAGAAGAAGAATTGAGAGAAAAAGTGATAAAAGAAAATGAGTTGAGAGAAAATGAGATAAAAGAAAAGGAGTTGAGAGAAGAAGGGATAAAAGAAAAGGAGTTGAGAGAAGAAGGGATAAAAGAAAAAGAGTTGAGAGAAGAAGAATTGAGAGAAAAAGTGATAAAAGAAAATGAGTTGAGAGAAAATGAGATAAAAGAAAAGGAGTTGAGAGAAGAAGGGATAAAAGAAAAAGAGATGAAAAAGAAAGAATTAAGAGAAAAAGATAAAGAAAAAGAAGAATACTTTTGTTTCTATTCTAACCCATTGTTCAATTGTGATAAGTCTTTTGTGAAGGAAATTGAAGAAGTGCTTCCAAAAGAGGAATGCAAAGTTTTATGTTCTAACCCTTTGTTTATAAGTGATGATTCTCTTTTGAAGGGACTTGAAGAAGAGCTTCCTATGGACGAAGGCAAAGGACAAAAAGAAGTCCTTAATCTTTCCATGAAACAAGTACCTCAAGGGTTGGAAGTTCCATCTTTGAACAATTGTAAAGATTGGCTATCTCTTAAAGCCAAACAAGAGTCCCCTTCTACTTTAATATTTTCTTCTAACTTTGATCGTGGACTTAATTCTTCTAGTAATGCTTTTTGTACATCTAACCATGCAAATAGTTTTGTTTTGATGCCCAAGGAAGAATTGTACATTAAAGATCAATGGGCAAAGCAATTTGGAGAAGAGGTGGATGCATATGAGGAACAAGGCAACCATTGGAAGAAGAAACCTTTAACTCGCACCATCTCTAGACCTTATGCTTTAGTTGATGTGCAACATGTGTTAATTCTTGATTTGCATGATACTTGTGATTTGCATGATGCATATGATTTGCATAATCTTGACTTGCATGATACTTGTGATTTGAATGATGCATATGATGATTTGCATGATACTTGTGATTTGCATGATGCATATGATTTGCATAATCTTGACTTGCATGATACTTGTGATTTGAATGATGCATATGATTTGCATGATCTTTGTTTTGGTAATGATGCAAAGTCCTTGAGACTTGAGAATAACACACATCATTTGGACTTGTATGATCATGATGAAACTTTCTCTATGTGTGGTATTATTTGTGGAGAAATTGGGAATGATGAGTTCTATAGGCATGAACACCATATGTTTAAAGATAAGAAATTTTGTGTGCCTCTTTGTTCCTTGCGTGAAATGCTAGTTAGGGAAACTCACGGTGGTGGACTAATGGGACATTTTGGAGTTCAAAAGAATTTAGAAATTCTGCATGAGCATTTTTATTGGCCTAACATGAAACATGATGTGCAATCTGTTTGTAATAAGTGTGTTACATGTAAGCAAGCCAAATCTAAAGTCATGCCCCATGGTTTCTATACTCCTTTGCCTGTGCCTAATCAACCTTAGACTGATGTTTCAATGGATTTTGTATTAGGATTGCCTAGGTCTCAAAGTGGAAAAGACAGCATTTTTGTTGTTGTTGATAGGTTTAGTAAAATGGCACATTTCATTGCATGTTCTAAAACCAATGATGCATCAAACATTGCTGATTTGTTCTTTAAAGAAGTTGTGTGTTTGCATGGATTGCCAAGAACCATAGTAAGTGATAGAGATGTGAAGTTCCTAAGTCACTTTTGGCGAACTTTGTGGAATAAGCTAGGAACAAAACTCTTGTTTTCTACTGTTGCACATCCTCAAACGGATGGACAAACCAAAGTTGTCAATAGAACATTTACTACCTTGTTGTGTGCTATCATTCAAAAGAATTTGAAACAATGGGAGAAATGCTTGCCACATGTTGAGTTTGCTTATAATAGGACTGTTCATTCTACTACTTATGATTCTCCTTTTGAAGTTGAGTATGGATTTAATCCTTTAACTCCTTTAGATATCTTACCTTTGCCAACTAATGAGTATGTTAATTTGGATGGAAAGCATAAGGCAAATTTTGTTAGGGAGTTGCATGCCAAGGTTCGAGCCAACATTGAGAAAAGGAATGGGCAATATGCAAAGCAAGCAAATAAGGGGCGTGTCAAAGTGACTTTTGAACCTGGAGATTGGGTTTGGGTTCATATGAGAAAATAAAGGTTTCCTACTCAAAGGAAATCCAAGTTGCAACCAAGAGGAGATGGACATTTTCAAGTGTTAGAAAGGATTAATGACAATGCTTACAAGCTGGGTTTGCCAACTGATTATGGTAATGTAAGTTCTACCTTTAATGTGGCTGATTTATCTTTGTTTGATGTAGGAGATGGACTTGATTCGAGGACGAATCCTTTCGAAGAGGGAGGGAATGATAGAGATCCAACAAGCCAACCTAAAGACACTTTGTGTGACATTGGAGGTCCCTTGACTAGATCCAAGACAAAGACGATGAAGCAAGCATTGCAAGGCCTAATAATGGAGATCAAGAAAAGTTCAGCTCAAAGTGGATTAGAGGCTACTCCAAAGTGGGTCACTTTTCTACAAGTTGATCAAGATTTGAAAACAAAATGAAGACAGCATGAAAAGCCCAAATTCATAAGACAAGAAGATAGTGGGAAATAAATGCTTAGTGGAAAGTTTAGTGGGACTTAATGAACCATTGTGATGGTTGGTGGGAACTCATGAACCATTGTGATGGTTAGTGAACCATTGTGATGGTTAATGAACCATTATGATGGTTGGTGAACCATTGTGATGGTTGGTGAACCATTGTGATGATTCATGAACCATTGTGATAATTCATGAACCATTGTGATTGGTAGTGGGAAATAAATGTTAATGGGTAATTAATGCCTAGTGGGATTGTTAGTGGAATTTTACTTCTTTTAAGGGCTGCTTGGCATAGCCTATAAATAGGAACCTCTTGTAAGCTTCCAAGGCAGAATTTTCAGATTAATCAAATTGAGTGTTTCTCCATTGTGAGAGCTTCCCCTTTGTTCTTGGGTTAAGAACTTTATAGTGTTGGTTCTACCGGCAGGTCGCGGTTAGGGTCACGCTTTCTTGATAACTTTGGTTCTACCGGCAGGTCGCGGTTAGGGTCAAGTTCCTCTTTCTATCCTTTACCTGTTTTCAAGACGATCCGTTTAGTAGATTCGTATCATCTTGCCTAGAGTCTTAACCAAAAATCTAAGAAAGTAAATTGATTGATCCTTGTGATAAACCCACTGTAGTAATCAATTACATCTTTGATGTAACAGATTACCATGTTTTTTTTTATCTGGGAAAAGCTAAAATTCTAAGCGTAATCGATTACACCTCGGGATAATTGATTACACAAGGCATTTTAGACTTTGAGTCTTGTTTCTGGAAAAAAAATTCACATTGTCTCTATTTTAATCGATTACAACACGGTTTAATCGATTACTATAGATTCAAAAAGTTGTTTCAGAAGGAAGAAAGCTCAGTTTAATCAATTACATGAATATGTAACAGATTAAAACGAACCCATATCACTTTAAGAGATCATCAAGATCAATTTAACAGGTTACACTTTGATGTAACAGGTTAAATTAGTTTTTGAATAGAACCCAGGTATGCTGAAAATGATTTAACATATTACGTTGTTTACGTAACAGATTAAATAAGTTATATCTTTAAAATTTATAAATACCAGCACTCCCTCTCTCCCAAACAATGCTTTTTCGAAAATCAGTTTTAACATACATTGAGAGAAGAGCATAAAAAAGGTTCTAAAGCTATTTGATCTCCTTTGTCTTCAAAATGGGAAAAATCAAAAAGGAATATCACTTTTGCTTGAAGAGATGATTGGAACTCAAAGAGCTGAAACGTTCTATCATTCACTAAAGGTTAAATCGTTTCATAACCTTGATATTTTTTTTTAAAAAGATTGAATTGTCTGAAATAGGATTTTTCAGAATCTAATAGTAGTGTTCTATTAGAGAGTTTCTTTCATTACTTGTAGGGTTCAAGTCTAGAAAGTGTGTATTTCAGATTTCTTGTTTGTGTAGTGTGCATGTAACTCAAAATTTGAATTAGTGAAAGATCTAACAGGGTGTTGGATCAACTGGATGTAGGTCTTTATGACTGAACCAGTATAAAACTCTTGAGCATTCTTTCTTATCCATCCAAGATATCAAGGTTAATTGGTTAAGTTTTCCTAATCAACATTCGTTAATTGAAATAAAACTCTGATTTCTTAACCTGATCTTAAAATTTATGTTCAACTTGTTTCATAAACTTTCTTTGAATAATTGGATTCTTTACAAAAAGAAGGAAGGTGAAATACAAGATTTAGAAAAAGGAAAGAGATTTTAATAATAAAAGTTGAAAGATCTATTCACCCCCTTCTAGATCTGTTGCTTCGATCCTATAGACATTGCATATGGGTCATACGAATCTACTTAACGGATCATCTTGAAAACAGGTAAAGAATAGAAAGAGGAACTTGACCCTAACCGCGACCTGCCGGTAGAACCAACACTATAAAGTTCTTAACCCAAGAACAAAGGGGAAGCTCTCACAATGGAGAGACACTCAATTTGATTAATATGCAAATTCTGCCTTGGAAGCTTACAAGAGGTTCCTATAAATAGGCCATGCTAGGCAGCCCTTAAAAGAAGTAAAATTCCACTAACAATCCCACTAGGCATTAATTACCCACTAACATTTACTTCCCACTAACCATCACTATGGTTCATTAATCATCACAATGGTTCACCAACCATCACAATGGTTCATTAACCATCACAATGGGTCACTAACCATCACAATGGTTCACTAACCATCACAATGGTTCATGAAGTCCCACCAACCATCACAATCATTCATGAAGTCCCACCAACCATCACAATGGTTCATTAAGCCCCACTAACCATCATAATGGTCCAGGAAGCCTAAAAACACTAAAATTTGTCCTAGAAAAGATGAAAAGACATCTAAACTTATTCCCCCAAAAATAAATACGAAAATTACATGAAAAATAGGAAAATTGGGCTTAATTCACTAAGCCCAAAAACTAAGTAATCCACCCAAATAAATTCCAGCCCACAGATGCATCTTGAGTATTATCTGTTGGACTCATTTTATTCTCCAATTTTTTGTCTTCAAGTTTGCTAAAATAATCTTCAAATTGTAGATATGAGACATTTCTTGGATTGGGCTCTAGTTTAGCTAAACCTTCTTTAGCTTGCATTTCCATGATTAAGCTTTGAAAAGCCTTTTTGCTTGTTTTAGCTTTCGCTTTTGTCAAGTGCAAAGGGTATTTGAAATAATTGGACCTTGGCAGGTTCATATCAGGTAGGCACGTAAGTTGAGGGTGTTAGGTAGGCTCTCAACCTAGTGCTAGAGGTTTTCATGGTGGTTAAAGGTGGGCCTATATAATAGACAAGTGGCTGAATCCCTATAGATGTAAGGTTTTGCAAACCTTACAAAGGTAAGCTAATGCACACATTTGTCTATATTCGATAAAACCACACTTCCTCCACAAGGTCAGCTCAAGGGACTCCCTGAATGGTCAGAGAGTGAGACCATGGTAGAGGATGAGGCCTATGGGGGATCGCCCAAAAGTTGTAGAAATCTCCATGGAGTCGAGTCAGCACGACATTACATAATGGAATTGTATATGAGATTGATGTATGTGTTATTGTATTATGTTATCTGATTTTCTATTATTGATGGATTCTGGTTTTCCTTCAAGTAAATCTTATACCTTTGTATATCTATGATCTTTTATAAATAAGCTTACCCATGCCTTTTGTGTTTGTATTTGTGTTGTATTACTGCAATGATCGTGTGGTTCGCACGGGAGCAGATAGTAGTGATGTTGCAGGTTCTCAGACCGCTCGTGACTAAAGCGGATGTAGATCTTGAAGGTGGGATGATATCCCTCTTTTTGGATATGTTGTCATATATATATGTATATATTATGGGGACCAGCTTAGGACATATCTATAAATACTTAGGTTGTTGTAAATGTCCTCTATAAGAGGATTATTTTGGTATTGTATGTACATGTATATTTAAGTTTTGTAAAGCCTTATCTTATACTTTTATGATATGATGATGTACATTATGTTTAGGAATGTAGGTACATATATATGTGTTAAAGGGGAAATTTTTCTATGTAGTTTCATATGATAATATTTAACAAAATGTTTTAGTATAACAAATCTGTAACGAAGATGGGTCGTTACAAGCGCGAGTAAAACTGAGCTTAAGCAAGAGTAGGCTTAAGCACGGTTTCACCTGAGCTTAAGCGTAAGTGTTAGAGGGGATGAAGTGAGTCTCTATAAGTGGCACTTAAGCGAGGCTTTGGTGGCGCTTAAGCGAGAATGGTCGTGGGTCAGTGAGTATATAAAGCGAGACTCTCCCTTTTTATTTGAAAAACACTTCCTTTTCTCTCAAGACTCCTCCTTCTCTCCTTTTCTTCTTGGAGATCCTCCCATCTCCTCTCCTCTCTTCTTCTTCTCCTTCCCATGGATTTTTCTCAAGATAGAGCTTGAATCTTCTTATGGCCAACTGATTTTCCTTCTCTTCTTGAGCTTGGGTTAGTTCCCATGGAAGGTGAGCCCTTTTCCTCCTCTCCCTTCTTTCCTTTGTTCAATCCATGGTGGGTTTTTGTTGTAGTTTCTCTCTTGAGTGATGTTTTTGGTTTTGATTCCATGGGTATGGTGTGATGGTGCTGTTGAGTGGAGGACGTTCTTAGTGGAGCTCAAGGTTCTCTTCTTCTCTCCTCTTCTTCAAAGAGTAGCTTGGGAACGCTTGTAAGGTAAGGGAAGCTTGCCTCTATGATTGTTCTATGTTTGTATGTGTTTGGAACTTTTTATGGCGTTGTTTCGGTGTTGATTTGGTATGGGAAACGTGTATTTGGGAGTGGGATTCGAATTAAAGTTGATTTGGAAGCCATTGGAGATGAATTAGGTAATTTTCGAAGTTATGCAACCTTGTGTCGCTTAAGCGGGGAGTTACTTGCGCTTAAGCGAGACGGGCTGCAGAGGAAATTTGGTTGCTGGTTTTCAGGCTTAAGCGCGGGTGAATCCAAGCTTAAGCGAGAGTAGGCTTAAGCACAGATTGATCCAGGCTTAAGCGCCAAAACCAGAACAAAGGAAATGGTCCCTGGAATTCTCGCTTAAGTGAGAATTTAGTGGCGCTTAAGCGAGAAAGCATATTGCAGACTTGATTAGAATGGTTTCCAAATGAATTTCAATTAGAATTACCATAATTATATGGGGATTATTACATTGTTTGAGAAGTGGTTATGAAAAAGGTGAACTTAGATGAGTTGTGAATGCTATAAATGATTACTTTGTTGATGATGTTGTTTATCTTTTGTTGAGATGTCTATAAATTGATGATGATGTTGTGAAATGCAATGTTAATGAGATGATGATATTTGTGATGTGTATATGAAGCTATGTGTTGGAATCATCTCCCTTTAGGTTAAAAAGGAGTTAGCTATGACCTTGGGAAGATTTTTATAGAAAAATGGTATACTTGGGAGGGTGAGTTCCACGCCAGAACTCCAATCCACTAACGCGACCTGGGGGTCTCGCCTAATGGGATGTCTTCCCAAGTACCAACCCTATGTTTTGACTCCGAATGGCGTGTTGGAGGGTTGAGAACTACTTCCCAAGAGGTTTTAGTGACCCTTTTAGTGTATAGGGGATGGATTATTGTCATGGTTGAGGATTGTGGATTGTTGAGATGTATTTGGGCATTTAAGTCAAGCCATTGGAGATGGCAGGTACAGAGGTGCCATATCTAAGATTGAAAGGGGCTCCAAATATGTTTTGTCACTGGAATACGATGGGTGCACAGTTGGTGCATAGAATATTCCGAATGTTGTATTTGCACAGTTGGTGTGTAGGTGTGCACAGTTGGTGCACAAGCATATGAGTAGGCACGTAAGTTGAGGGTGCTTGGTGGGCTCTCAACCTAGTGCTAGAGGTTTTCGTGGTGGCTAACGGGAATGAGCTTATAGAATAGACAGGTGGGTGAATCCCTATAGATGTAAGGTTTTGTAAACCTTGCAGAGGTAAGCCAATACCCACACTTGTCTATATTTGATAAAACCACACTTCCTCCGTAGGGTCAGCCCAAGAGACTCCCCGAATGGTCAGAGAGTGCGACTATGTTAGGGGATGGGCTTATGGGGGACCGCTCATATGATGTTGAAACTCCATGGAGTAGAGTCAGTCTTGTTGACTAAGGTTGTTTAGTCGTTTATGTTGTACATCATTTGTGATGAGGGATGTTGGTAGTTGTATTTTGTTGAGGTCTATGACAGTTGATGTACTATGGTGATTGAGGATTTGTGATGGTTGATGCTTAGATGCGGTTCATGATGTTTGGTGGTTTATGTGATAATGGATGTTTGAACTATTTTGTTGATGATTGGTTGAGTATATGAGATCCCTTATGACAAGTTAAATGTACATGTATTCTTTCTTTTAAAAATACCAAGTTTTAATGTTGAGAAAATTATATATGTATTTTTATGTTTTTATTTAATAGCAAATTGTATTTAAATATGTTTATTCTAGTAAGCTTACCCTTGCGTGTGGCACATGTGGTTGTGACTGATCAGATCTCGAACTGTGTTCGGGGGAGCAGATGGAGTTTAGGTGGATATTTACTTTGGAGAAATTGTGGATAGAGCGTACGAGGGATGAAGACATGATCATTTCTTTCTCTTCTTTTGTTTGAACTTCTATATAGAATGGACTAGTTTAGGGATATTGTGTAATTATCATGTGTAAAGATGTATGTACACATGGTTTTATTTAGTTATGCATTGTATAAGAGATGTTTATATTTGAGCTTTGAATTTTATCTATTGTCATTGGGAATCGTAGAAAAAAATTCTCCAGTATGTTATCAATAAATTAATTACAGTTTGAGGAGGGATCAAATTACACCAGTATAACTTGAACAACTGTTACACCATTCAATAACTTGATATAGAATGTGATTTTTATCGATCCAACTGTTGAATTATATCTACATATAACAAAGATTGTCTATGTCAAATTTTGTCAAAATTGAACAACAATAAGAAGGTAATCAAATGATCCATATCTTAGTATATTTTGAAAATTTTATATTACGTCGATTTTAATCTATATGAATGAGGTAGCAAATAATTTTGGATTAAAATCAAATTTTGTATACATGATCTACGTGAAAGGAAGTTTCAATCCAACGGTGGGTTTTAAGAAAACATTATCCAATTGCAAGTTATTGAATGGTGTAATGGTTGTTCAAGTTACACCGGTGTAATTTGATCCCTCCTCTTAAGTTATTGAATGGTGTAATGGTTGTTTAAGTTACACCGGTGTAATTTGATCCCTCCTCTTAGAGGAGGAGGGATCAAATTACACCGGTATTACCTGAACAACTGTTACACCATTCAATAACTTGATATAGAATGTGATTTTTATTGGTCCAACCGTTGAATTATATCTACATATAACCAACATTGTCTATGTCAAATTTTGTCAAAATTGAACAACAATAAAAAGGTAATCAAATGATCCATATCTTAGTATATTTTGAAAATTTTATATTACGTCGATTTTAATCTATATGAATGAGGTAACAAATAATTTTGGATTAATATGAAATTTTGTATACATGATCTATGTGAAAAGGAAATTTCAATCCAACGGTGGGTTTTAAGAAAACATTATCCAATTGCAAGTTATTGAATGGTGTAACAGTTGTTCAAGTTATACCGGTGTAATTTGATCCCTCCTCCTCTAAGAGGAGAGATCAAATTACACCGGTATAACTTGAACAACTGTTACACCATTCAATAACTTTATATAGAATGTGACTTTTATCGATCCAACCGTTGAATTATATCTACATATAACCAAGATTGTCTATATCAAATTTTGTCAAAATTGAACAACAATAAGAAGGTAATCAAATGATCCATATCTTAGTATATTTTGAAAATTTTATATTACGTCGATTTTAATCTATATGAATGAGGTAGTAAATAATTTTGGATTAATATGAAATTTTGTATACATGATCTATGTAAAAGGAACTTTCAATCCAACGGTGGGTCTTAGGAAAACATTATATAATTGCAAGTTATTGAATGGTGTAATGGTTGTTCAAGTTACACCGGTGTAATTTGATCCTTCGTCTTAGAGGAGGAGGGATCAAATTACACCGGTATTACCTGAACAACTCTTACACCATTCAATAACTTGATATAGAATGTGATTTTTATTGATCCAACCGTTGAATTATATCTACATATAACCAAGATTGTCTATGTCAAATTTTGTCAAAATTGAACAACAATAAGAAGGTAATCAAATGATCCATATCTTAGTATATTTTGAAAATTTTATATTACGTCGATTTTAATCTATATGAATGAGGTAACAAATAATTTTGGATTAATATGAAATTTTGTATACATGATCTAAGTGAAAGGAAATTTCAATCCAACGATGGGTTTTAAGAAAACGTTATCCATTTGCAAGTTATTGAATGGTGTAACAGTTGTTCAAGTTATACCGGTGTAATTTGATCCCTCCTGTTCAAGTTATACCGGTGTAATTTGATCCCTCCTCAAGAGGAGGGATCAAATTACACCGGTATAACTTGAACAACTGTTACACCATTCAATAACTTGATATCGAATGTGATTTTTATCGATCTAACTGTTGAATTATATCTACATATAACCAACATTGTCTATGTCAAATTTTGTCAATATTGAACAACAATAAGAAGGTAATCAAATGACCCATATCCTGGTATATTTTGAAACTTTATATTACGTCGATTTTAATCTATATGAATGAGGTAGCAAATAATTTTGGATGAATATGAAATTTTGTATACATGATCTATGTGAAAGAAACTTTCAATCCAACGTTGGGTTTTAAGAAAACATTGTCCAATTGCAAGTTATTGAATGTTGTAATGGTTGTTCAAATTACACCGGTATAACTTGAACAACTGTTAAATCATTCAATAACTTGATATAGAATGTGATTTTTATCGATCCAACCGTTGAATTATATCTACATATAACCAACATTGTCTATGTCAAATTTTGTCAAAATTGAACAATAATAAGAAGGTAATCAAATGATCCATATCTTAGTATATTTTGAAAATTTTATATTACGTCGATTTTAATCTATATGAATGAGGTAACAAATAATTTTGGATTAATATGAAATTTTGTATACATGATCTAAGTGAAAGGAAATTTCAATCCAACGGTGGGTTTTAAGAAAACGTTATCCAATTGCAAGTTATTGAATGGTGTAACAGTTGTTCAAGTTATACCGGTGTAATTTGATCCCTCCTCCTAGAGGAGGAGGGATCAAATTACACCGGTATAACTTGAACAACTGTTACACCATTCAATAACTTTATATAGAATGTGACTTTTATCGATCCAACCGTTGAATTATATCTATATGTAACCAAGATTGTCTATGTCAAGTTTTGTCAAAATTGAATAACAATAAGAAGGTAATCAAATGATCCATATCTTAGTATATTTTGAAATTTTGATATTACGTCGATTTTAATCTATATGAATGAGGTAGTAAATAATTTTGGATTAATATGAAATTTTGTATACATGATCTATGTGAAAGGAACTTTCAATCCAACGGTGGGTGTTAGGAAAACATTATCCAATTGCAAGTTATTGAATGGTGTAATGGTTGTTCAAGTTACACCGGTGTAATTTGATCCCTCCTCTTAGAGGGGGAGGGATCAAATTACACCGGTATTACCTGAACAACTCTTACACCATTCAATAACTTGATATAGAATGTGATTTTTGTTTATCTAACCGTTGAATTATATCTACATATAACCAAGATTGTCTATGTCAAATTTTGTCAAAATTGAACAACAATAAGAAGGTAATTAAATGATCCATATCTTAGTATATTTTGAAAATTTTTATTTTACGTCGATTTTAATCTATATGAATGAGGTAGCAAATAATTTTGGATTAATATGAAATTCTGTATACATGATCTATGTGAAAGGAAATTTCAATCCAACGGTGGATTTTAAGAAAACATTGTCCAATTGCAAGTTATTGAATGGTGTAACAGTTGTTCAAGTTATACCTGTGTAATTTGATCCCTCCTCTTAGAGGAGGAGGGATCAAATTACACCGGTATAACTTGAACAACTGTTACACCATTCAATAACTTGATATAGAATGCGATTTTTATGTAAAATTTAATGAAATAAAATCTGTAGTTATTATATATGTAATGAAGGCGGGTCGTTACATTCCTGTTGAAACTCTTTTAATTTTATTATTATAAAGATAAAATACTTCTCATAATTACTTTATTTACTATATTTATTTGTTGTATTAATTAAAAAACGATAAAATTTTCTCTAACAATTTATGTGTTGATAATAATTAATTTAATTATTCAGAATTTTTAATCAGAATATATATACTTATCATAATTATCTTAGTTACTATATTTATATAAATATATGAATTAAAAATAGATAAAAAATTTCTCTAAATATTTCCTGCTCAAATGTATAAGAATTCCCTCCAAGACTTCTTTACTTTTATTAATATAAAGATTTATAGTTATATTATATTTTTTTAAAAGCAACTATATTATTTTGATCAACCATTATTTTACACAAAAATAATTATTTTATTATGTAACAATTGTATAAGGTTAGTAATTAATCATTTTCTATAATAAAATAATTATATTATTCTATAATACCTTTAGACTTAATGTTTCATAAATTAAAAGTTACACTATAATTATTTCTTATCTACTACAAAAAATAATTAAATGATTTTGAGTAGTCGACTATGTATTTTTTTATATTTCTATTATTCTTTTTTTTGCTGACCATGGTATTGGTACAGATTATTCATCGCCGGAAGCAATGACCATGGTTTATTCCATACCCAAAGTGGCATCACCAGGATTCGAACCCTGGACCACTTGGTTAAGGAACACATGCCGCTATCACTTGTGCCAACCAATGTTGGTTATTTCTATTTTTCTATTCCTATAAAGTTTTTCCTATAAGTTACACATGTCTATCTACTCTAAGAAAATTTTTCTATCTGTCTACTTCTACAAATACACACACGGGCAACATTTTTATAGATTATAAAATATATATGTATTTTCTTATAATTTTATTCTTATATAGTCTTTCCTATAAGTTACACGTGTCTATATGCTCTAAGAAAATTTCCGCCCATCTACTTCTATAAATACACACACGGGCAACATTTTCATAAATTATTCTATAACAATTCTATAAGGATATTTGATTAGGCTAAAGGTTAGTAATAAACAAATTTTGAAATTAAAATAAAATAAAATTTTATTCTATAATACTTTTAGAATTAAAGTTTCATAAACCAAAAATTACAGTATAATTATTTGTTATCTAAAAATTTATTTTAGCCATTATATATAGTCATCTATTATCTATTAATTCAGACTAATGATTACTTTAATAATTTTGAACTTAAAGTTTACTTAACCAAAAAATTAAATATTATAATATTAATAATTATTTAATATTACTAAGACAATTTTTAAAATAGAATTTTATTAAAAATAATTAATTAATTAGGGTATTTGATTAGGTTGAAGGTTTTTAATTAATAACTTTTTAAAACTAAAATAATTACTTTATTCTATAATACTTTTACGACTCAACAATACTTTTTAAATTCTTTATGCTAATAAATATACCTTAACAATATTAATATTTATATTTAAATCTTTAGAGATTAAGTTTTATATGAAAATATAATTATTTATATGTATCATTGAAATTTTTTTTATATTATTAGTATAGTCTAATTAAATTCTTAAAGAAGTTTATATTCTTTACTTACTAAAAAATAGAAATAATAATTAATAATTATTAACATGCTTAATTCAACATAATTTTTTTAAAAAAAATATTATTTATTCTTAAAATATTTTTTAAAATTTACAAAAATAATTATTTCTTCAAAATAACTTAAGTAAAATGTATATTAAGATTTTTGAATAATTTTATTATGAATAGTGTCAATTTAATTTTGTGTTTGAAGCTAAAGTTTTATGAAACTTTAATTAAATTTAGGACACTGGATTATTTGAATCATTTTTTTATTTGAGAATAACTTTACATTATGAATGTATAAAATACTTATTATTATGATTTTATTCATATATTTTTAAAACTCAATATGTGTTTTTTATACTTTTATTCTTATATAATTTTCCTAACAAGTTTTACGTGTTTATTTCTTCTAAGATTTTTTTCTTCTTCTAACTACTTCTATCAATACACACACGGTTCATCATTAATATCTCAACTAAATATTTAAATAAAATTATAATGACTATTTAACTCTTTTAGTAAAAGTAATTTTATAGAAAAAATATTTTAACATTAATTAATATTTTTATATAAGTGTATATTACATACTAATAGACAATATGGAACAAATGAGAACGAATAATTATTAAACAAGATGATTTATAATAAAAGTATATTATAATAGTATTAAAATTATAATTATAAATTTTAAACAAATAGGAACAAATACAGATAACTAAACACTCAAATTTTTGTATTTGAACAAGTAATTACAATAATTATAGAATAAATAATTTTTTTTTTTGTAAATCACATTCTTGGAAAGAGACAAGAAACAATAATTGCAACTAAGCTTATAATTATGGATTAATATATATTAATTTATGGTTGTACATTGTTTTGATAAATTTAATGTACATAAGTCGTTTTAAAATATGTGGGCACGGGTATCGTACTAGTTTGAAATAATTTAATACCATTTTGATAGAATTTTGATAGATCAAAATTTGAAATGGACAATTAATTTAAAATCAATAATTAATTTGGCCTTATTTTCAAAGTTCATTTATTTAAATGGAAACAAAACAAAATTTTCCATTGACTTTTAATTTAATATAGCATTTTAAACTTGAAATCAATTGATTTTTCCTTTAACTTCACCCGAAACTAATATTTCATTCCATTTAAATTATTATAATAAATAAGGTAATTACAAATTTACAACCGATGTATATTCTAATTTGAATTAATAAAGATAACTATGACATATATTTTTTAAAAAGAAAAGTATGATTACTTTAAATTATGGTAATTATATTATGAGTTCAAATAATTTTACACTGCTCAATCAACATCAATTGAGTTAAACCCCTTTGACTTTAAAATGAATATTTAAAATAATAAAAGTAAGTAATAAATATATGTAATTAAGGTAATTTCTTGTAATTATAAATCAGTTTACCACACATTAAATGATCTAATAAGAGTAACATATATTTTTATCTCATTAATTAAAACTTTTTTTAACCCACGAGAGTTAGATTCCCACCTCCTCATGAGAACAATTTTGTAGGAAACCTAGCTAAAATACATTTCTAAGAAACATTCTTTCCTTGGAATGTTATTTTTTTAAATTGATAATTGTTCCAGAGTAAATATTCATTTCAATATTGTAAAGTCGACATTGCTTCTTCAAAGCAATATCGGCTCAGGGGCAACTATTCCGAGGTAAATATTCATTTCAATTTTGTTAAGTCGACGTTGCTTGGCGCCATTGTTATGGAGTTCACTTAAAGGGATAGAAGATTCGTGATTTAGAGAAAATATTTGAAAGCTAAAGAGAATAAGAGAGAATATCTCATATGTATTGTTTAGGTTTATGTTAAGTCGACGTTGCTTGGCGCCATTGTTATGGAGTTCACTTAAAGGGATAGAAGATTCGTGATTTAGAGAAAATATAGAGAGAAAATATTTGAAAGGTAAAGAGAATAAGAGAGAATATCTCATATGTATTGTTTAGGTTTATGTTAAAATGAGAATAGTTGGTTACATTTCGTAAGCATTCTCTTATTTATAGTGATTGCGGACAGGGTCCCCTGTGCCACATGTCATGTTCTTATTTGCATTGGGGGTCCCATACTTTTGGGTTTAAGTTTCCTAATTTGCCTCTTTAGCCGGTCTTACCTTTTATGCCCGTCTTTTGTCATCAACCGACTTTTTGTGTCTACTTCAGGGTAATCCCTAAAACAATACCAAACATAGGAAACCTCTCACTTTAGACTATAAAAATATTATTTCACAATAATTAAACTTAACTCATAAACAATTTTTATTTCTCTCATTGTATTTTAAAAATTATAGTCTACTAAATATATAATCAACTACATATCTATACTGGACAACAATAATTAATAATTAAAAATATTATTATTTAAATCCATGATTAAAATAAATTTAAAAGAATTTAATTATGAATAATTCCTAATACAAATTTAAGAAAATATTTTTAAAATATTTTATAAAAATATTCTTAAATAATGTTTACCTGTGCATGACATAGGTCACACATTCTAGTTATATATATACTATCCTAAAAATACTCTCACTCAAGATGGCTATTTTAATTTATAATTCATAATGAATAAGTATTTATAATTTTGTAGATTGATAATTTGTCATAATAATTAAAATTTGAATGTATTTTTTATGACTATCTCTTTCCTGATTTAAATAATTTACTGAATGTTTTACTTTATGATCATAGAAAGTATAAGAAAATATAATAAATAAGGGTGAATATTTTTCGTGAATATATGAAGAGAAATTTAGACTTGACTTACCATATGAAATATATAAAATATAACACACGGGGATGAACATTTTTTTATAAAAAAATGTAGAAAAATTACATTCAATTCACATGATAAACTTTTTTACTAAATATTCTTGTCCAATCAAAGTTAATATTTATTTTACATAAATAATGTATATTTAATTACATAAAAAATCAAATATCAAAATAATAACTATTATTTTCTCCACATAAAATTAGTGTCTAAAATTTATTTTTAAGCAGATAATTTTTTTATTTATTATGTTCTCGCTTAAATAGATTATTTATGATTTTTTTAATTTTTGAAGAAATTTTAATTTTCTTTTATAGATTGATATGTATATGCCAATATATTAAAATAAAAATTATATATAAAATATAGCACATAGGGATGAAATTTTTTTTATTTATAAAAACAAGTAGAAAATTTTTACTTAATTCACAAAGATGAACATTTTACTTGATGTCACATTAATATCTAAATTATTATGGTGAAATTTTATATTTTTTTTTACTAAAGTATGAAGATAAAAATATAAAATATTACATTACATATAATACAAAATCTAAATAAAAAATCTTAAACTGTTGCACGGGTCAAAATCTAGTTGAGAAAAGAAAGGAAAGCAAAACAGAAAAAGGAAGCAAAATACAGAAACTAGAAACCTCTCGGGAACTTAGTTCCCAACGCATCTGCATGCAGGTAATGCCTTAACCAATCACAATCAAGAGCTTCCTGAACAACCACCAACTGATCACGAGTTGCAAATCCCATTTTGGCGAGATTATCAGCACTTTGATTTGCCTCTCGGAAGCAATGTTCTAGAGAACAAATACAATCTCTCCCAATAATCCTTTTAATGAGAATGATCTCATTGTAGTATATTGATGATGTTCACCTATAGGCTTCTTGACCAGATCAACTACCATAGCTGAGTCCGAGAAGCAACAGACCTCTTATCCCTTATTCCCTAACATTTAGTGCCTTATCTTTCAATTCCCTTAATTGATTGATTTCTGCTCATTCATTTGCAGGGAAACAAATTCAACACCGAAGAAAACCAAGTTGAACCAGCAGACGTGAAACCTAATTAGGGAATCCTAAACGCTAGATTCATTTCCTTCTCTCTTTCCTTTTAGTTTTTTTTTCTTTTGCATTGGACATGTTTGATGGTGAGCGATCAGTGACAAATATACGACCTTTTTTATGTTGGATTAAGTTTTATGCTGATTTTTTTTCAAATGGGGAGTTATGATGTTTCTAATGTGGTGGATTCTGCAGGTAATGACTTCCAGGCCAAGGACAAGTATTTTTTATCATCTTCCAACTCTTTGCAATGTTGACAACATGCTTCCGGTGAGTATTGAATCTTGTTCTTTCATGGCTCACTAGTAATTGGCTGAGACCTTAATGTACATTTTCTTTTTGTTGGTGTGAAATTGAATTAGCCGTCGTGTCGGATAACTACCAGTCGATTCCCTTGTAGCGATTGACTCAAGGAAGGGATTTTGTTCCTTGATTGGGTCCCTGGTCTACTCAAAAGAGAGCTTTCCAGTACTACGTTTCGAGAGGTTTCTAAACTATATTGGAAAAATAACAAACTTTGGATAAAATAAGATGATAACGGCTGAAATATAAAGGAAAGCGATAAAGACGAAAGCTCTAAAGGAACAAGAAAATATGCATTCAGGTTTTGATTTTATAATTCGTGTCTGTCATAAAATGCAATATTTATAGAGGCAAGGTGGTTACAAGATTCATTTGGCGGTTACTTGATAGAGGACTAGAATGGTACATGAAGAGCTTAAAGTGGAGCCAAATCTTAGAATAGAAGTTTATGTAATCTGGGCATAAATTGGGCTTTTGTTGAGCTTTTTATGTTTTTAATGATGTTTATTTTTAATTTGGGCCTTTTTAGTTGTTTGGGCTTTTACTAATGGGCCTTGGTAAGCCTTTTAGGCTCATATTATAAATAGGCCAAATGTTAACTTTGTAATCAGTTTTGACTCTCATTTGGAATGAAGCTTTGATGCTTTTGTGAGAGGAAACTCTCTAGGTTCTTAGGAACTACCCTTGATTCTTATCTTTGAATTTCCATATTCAAAGTGGCGAATCCTCCTCAACTTATCAATCCCTAGGGATTGTGGCGTTGTTCTTTCCATTTCTTGTCTTTCCGCTTTATATTTTCTTCACCTTTTGATTTTTCGTAATTTCCATTGATGCTGAATTTGAGATCCGGAAAGGGGTTTTTATCATTTGGTAATCAGAGCTGGATTTAGCATCAATTCGGAACTGTTCACATGGTATTGTTCACCGGCGACACTGTTCCCCCGATCGCGTCACTGTTTATCGGCGACACTGTTCCGATCGCAACTGTTCACCGCCCCGCACTGTTCACCGATCGTGCACTGTTCATCGGTGATACTGTTCCGGTCGCGCAATGTTCATTGCGATACTGTTCACCGATCGTCACTGTTTGATAGGCGATACTGTTCGGACGTGCACTATTCACAGATCGGGCACTGTTCATCGGCGATACTGTTCCGATCGCGGCGCTGTTCATGGTTGCGGTACTATTCACGATCGGTTTACTGTTCATCGATTCGGTACTGTTCATTGATGTGTGATTTTTATTGTTTGAATCCATATTTTTGAGATTGCCTTGTGTTTAATTTGAGTCAAAATCTGCAGATTGAAATTCTGAAATTTGAATTTGGGGAAGAACATTCATAGTGTTCATGTGTGTTCTTGAGAGTCTTTGGCAAAACCCTTGTGTTTGATCTATAAAAATTTGAATTAAGTGAGTTTGGGTATTTTTCGTAAATATTAAAAAGTTTGAGGACTTATTAGCAAAAGAAAAGGACTTAAAGATAAAAAAAGAAAATATTGGGGCAAAAGTGCAAAAAGAAAAAGTTTAGGGGCCCAAGTGCAATTATGAAAAGTTTGGGGGCCAAAGTGTAAAAAAAAAAAAAAATTATACTATTGGAAAGAAAAAAATCTGCCCTATAAGAAGTCCTTCTACACCTTTGCTTAATTCTTTCTTTTTCATACACTTTTATGCCATTTTAGCTCTCTTGAATACACTAGTTCTTCACAAAGTTGAAAAATTTGAGTTTCTTATTCTTGTGTCTTCTAGTCTTGTCTTTGCTTGGCATTCTATTTTGAGTTGTCCCTTTCATTTCTTTTAGCTTTTATTGCTTGTCTTCTAAATTTCCTTGGTTTTGTCTTAGAGTTTTCTTATTTTGGACTCTTGAGTTGAGTTTGGATTTGTTACATCTTTCACTTTGAATACAAATTCTTGATTTGTGATTGAGAGTGCTTCTTAAGGACTAAAGAGGAGTTTGAGTGGAAAAAGGCAAGTGTGCACATTATAGAAAAAGCCTTCAAAAGAGAGAAACACGAGTGGATTTGAGTGAAACACTTAGTGAGTGGTGAGGTCCATATTTCTATTATTTGTGCTAATCATTTTTGTGTAGGTATGTATTGTTCTTCTTATCATAGAAGTGATGGAGGTTATGGGGAAGATGAAGGAGAAAGGAGGCTTAGGAGACATGGAGGAGATAATGAGGGAGAAAATAAAATAAAGGATAGTATGGAAGAGGAGAAACTTAAAATTCCTAGTTTTCAAGGGAAGAATGATCCGGAAGCATACATTGAGTGGGAGATGAAAGTTGACCAAGTCTTTTCATGCCATGACTATAGTGAGGAGAAGAAAATTAGGAAGGTTACCTTGAAGTTTGTAGGGAGTGCACTTGCATGGTGGAAGTATAAGGAGGAAGGAAGAGAGAGGATAAGGATGCCTAAGATAGCAACTTGGCAAGAAATGAAGGATTTGATGAGGAAGACATTCTTACCACCTTCCTATGAGAGAGATGCTTATGATAAGCTACAAAGTTTCACACAAGGTAGCAAGAGTGTTGATGAATACTACAAAGAGATGAAAATGACTATGAGGAGAGCCAATGCACAAGAACCTAAAACCGCCATGGCAAGGTTCTTACGTGGGCTTAATAGAGACATTCAATACATAGTGAAGTTACAACACTATGAGAGCTTGGAGGATCTAGTGCACCAAGCCAACAAAGTGGAGAGATAACTTGAGAGGAAGCATTCCTACAAGAAGACCTATCACTATGACTCTTCTAGTGGTAAGGACAAGTCCAAGAAGGAGGGATCTTCCTCACCAAAGCAACAAGCTTCAAAGTCTCCAAGTGGTAAACATGTTCCTAACCCTAGCACTTCTTCTACTTCTAAGAGTGGTACAATTAAATGTTTTAAATGCTTGGGTAAAGGCCATATTGCATTGCATTGTCCAAACATGAAAACCAAGGTCTTGAAGGAAAATGAAGTTGTCACGAGTGAGTTATCTTATACTTGTTCATCTAATATCTCTAGTGATAATCATAGTGCATGTGGTACCAAACCTCTAGATAGAGAATTAATGATGTGTAAGAGGTTGTTGGGAATTCAATGTGAGGGTAGGGATGAAATTCAAAAGGAGAACATATTTCATACTAGATGCTTGGTTCTAGGGAATGTGTGTTATGTGATTATTGATGGGGATAGTTGTATTAATGTGGCTAGCACTAGGTTGGTTAGCAAACTTAATTTTCAAACTACTCCACACCCTACACCTTATTGCTTGAAATTGCCATGTGAAGGTGAGTTGGTTGTAGACCAACAAGTGTTGGTGCCCTTTACCATTGGAACATATAAAGATGTTGTGTTGTGTGATGTAGCTCCCATAGAAACATGTCATATCTTGTTAGGTAAACCTTGGCAAATTGAAAGAAATGTGAAGCACCATGGAAAGACCCACAAGATTTCTTTTACACATGAAGGACATAAGGTCAAACTTGCATCACTTTCACCTAAGGAAGCAAGTGAGGATCAAATTAAGTTGAGAAAGAAAATAGAACAAGAGAGAAAAGAGGTGAAAGAAAAAGAAATAAAAGAGAAAGAGATGAGAGCCAAAGAAAATGAGTTAAAAGAAAAAGAGATGAGAGAAAAGAAAATAACTGAAAAAGAGAGTGAAAAAGAGAGAGCAAAAGATAAAGAGGAATATGATTGTTCTTGTTTTCATTCTAATCCTTTCCTTGTTTGTGATGATTCTTTGCTCAAGGAATTTGAAGAGCTTCAAAAGGATGAATGCAAAACTTTGTTTGAAAGTGATGTCTCTCTTGTGAAAGAAATTGAAGAGAAGTCCTCAAAGGGGGAGTGCAAAACTCTAATTCCTTCTCCTAAATTGGATTGTGAATTTAATTCTTCTTGTAAATTTGATTGTGCACCTTACCATAATTCTTTTGTTTTGATGCCTAGAGAAGAATTGTACATCAAGGATCAATGGGCAAGACAATTGGAGAAGAAGTGGAGACATATGAGGACCAATGCAACCATAGAGAGAAGAAAATTTTGACTTACACCATCTCTAAACCTTGTGATTTAATTGATGTGTGCCATGTGTTAACCCAAAATGTTTGTGAATTGAATGTTGCTTTTGGTATGCATGATCTTGTTTTAGGTGATGGTGCCAAGTTCTTGAAATTTGATATTAATGCACATCATTTGGACTTGTATGATCATGTTGAGTCTTCCTCTATGTGTGTTGTTGTTTATGGGAAAATTGAAAATGATGATTTCTATAGGCATAAAGAGCATAGGTTTAAAGATGCTGCATTTTGTGTGCCTAAATGTTCATTTCATGATTCATTAATTGGAGCAACTCATAGTGAGAGTTTAGTAATGTATGGTACACTCAAGTGTCTTGATAGATGGATTGTGCATAAAATGGATAAATCTAAATTTTCCATTCTTGGTTTGAAAATGTCATTGTTTGCTCATAATTTTCATTGGATTGACTTGTCTTTGAAATTTGTGATTAAGCATTTCATTTTAGTGTTAATTGATGGTTTCTTTAGGCTTGTATTTGATCCGGGAGGATTGATATATAAGCACATAGATAATAAGAGATTTTCCTTTTTAAGGAATCCAAGTCTCAATAGAAATAGGATTTTCTTTTTTAATATTTTCTCAAAACTAAAACATGTTGTTTTGTGTTGTTTTTATGATGTAGGTACCTTGGCTCTAAATTCGAGGTCGAATTTCCTTCAAGAAGGAGGGAATGATAGAGGACTAGAATGGTACATGAAGAGCTTAAAGTGGAGCCAAATCTTAGAATAGAAGTTTATGTAATTTGGGCATAAATTGGGCTTTTGTTGAGCTTTTTATGTTTTTAATGATGTTTATTTTTAATTTGGGCCTTTTTAGTTGTTTGGGCTTTTACTAATGGGCCTTGGTAAGCCTTTTAGGCTCATATTATAAATAGGCCAAATGTTAACTTTGTAATCAGTTTTGACTCTCATTTGAAATGAAGCTTTGATGCTTTTGTGAGAGGAAACTCTCTAGGTTCTTAGGAACTACCCTTGATTCTTATCTTTGAATTTCCATATTCAAAGTGGCGAATCCTCCTCAACTTATCAATCCCTAGGGATTGTGGCGTTGTTCTTTCCATTTCTTGTCTTTCCGCTTTATATTTTCTTCACCTTTTGATTTTTCGTAATTTCCATTGATGCTGAATTTGAGATCCGGAAAGGGGTTTTTATACAAGATTCATTTGGCGGTTACTGCTCCTAAAATATAGGAGAACACGGTATAAGGCTCTTAACCACTCGTTACTCTTCATTCCACTTCCTCGGATAGGCTTGGACATTTATCAAAATCCGATTTTCATGGGATCCTTTGTGACACCAAATCTCAACAAACCACTATCGACTAGATTAGCCATTGCCTCCCATTCTAATCGTCCTAACAGCTAACCTACCGTCCATGACTAGTTTTTATATGCCAACATAACTGCCCCCTTTTTCTGTGTCGTTTGAATTTTCAAACATTCAATTCCTTCGCCTCGAATGACTACAGAAAAATTCAAAACACTCCAGGCACAATTAAGATCTGGCAACAAACATCCAAGTTTCAAATTTAATTAACAACCATTTCTTTCTCCTTTATTTTCTCTTATTATGTTTCGTCTCTTTCCTTAAAACCTTTATCGGTGTTTCAACATTCAACTACATCCTCCTTTCACCATGTCTTCCAATGAACCAATTGCTTCCCAAGACCAATCGGCTGCATCTGTTCTTTCTCCCCCACCGGATCCATACCACACAGCTGATACTCTTGCTCCTTTTGACGAAACTCATCAAGAGTTCTTCTTGGGCCCTTGTCATCTTTCCGAAGGAGAGGATAGTGATAACCTCGTCGCCTAACTCTTCAATTCTGAGAAAAACCCTCTTCCCATTACCTGCGACTGGTATGGAATCCACAGCTTTCCTTCCAGTTTTCGAACTTAGCCGAAACCCCTCCCTGAATACCAATCATGGCTGAAAAGGGTCATCGCTGTTCATAGGAATGACTGGAAGGAATGGGAAATTCATGACATGATTATGCTTTCATCCATCGACATGTCGTGGCTAAGGGATACCTTGATTGGAATCCTAGGGTTCTGGTCAATGACTATCAACAGTTTGGTGCTCCTGAAAGCTATGGTCGGCCCAACCTTGCTGGATGTTGCAGCTATTTTAGGCCTTCCCATCTATGGCGAAGAGCTTCCTGCCCTGTATAGCGTTTGAGGCAATACCACGGCTACCAATCTCGGCATCAAATTCTCAAAGGATGATTTTGGCTATTCTAAATTTATGCATCTCAACGCCAAGAAATCAGGAGCCGTCACCAAAGGTGAGCATAATGCTTTCCTTCTAATGTGGTTTTGTAGATACTTTGTATGTACAGGTTCTGTCGGCGTGGTGGGGGGATATTGCAACTTTGTAGCGGCTATCACCTCCGGCCACAACCTCCCCCTAGGGCCCTTCCTATTATCGACATTTTTCAGAGGCATTTTCCAATTGCTTTTTAACCTAGCCGACAACAATTCTGATTATACCACCATTTGGGGCCTATGTGGTTTCTAGTGTTAGAGTCTAAGACTTTGGACAATGTCCAACCCCTCAAACTTCGGTTTTGATGATAACAAATGAGATTAAATTTTGAAGTATCTAACGCTTTATGTTTGAGTATTATAGGTACCACACCATCCAATGTCTAAGTGGTATTGTATTTCCTAAGCTCAAACTATATATATCTATGTGATTGTTGTGTCCAATGTGTAACTGGAACTTGTTTTTCTAAAGTATAAATCCAGCGTCCAATGCGCTGTAATGAAGTAAGCGTCCAATGCACTGTGAAAACCAGTGTGCAAACACTGTGTCCATTTGAGGAGCGTCCACTGGCTTATATAACTTACTCGCCTTTTCTATCAAACAGCTATATAATGCGTCCATGATGTCTAAAAGTACACTTAAGCTTTTCGATGATGATTCTTTGAAATGTTCTATTATTCCCTCTCATTTCTAATGTGACGTTTCATTTGAATATTCAAAAAGTGTACCACAGGAGACAGAAAAGCTTCTCTATGCAAAAACCGTACAAAAGTGGAGGCGCTGCATGTACTGTTGTCTCTCCTCTGTCTCCCTCCAAGCTGACACGTAGCAACGGTCATATAATTGTGAGAGAACGGTTTTTCAACAAGGCTTAGATCCCACAACGGATACATTCACTTTGTAGCATATAAATAGAGGATCACTCTCTCCAAATCAATAATGAAGCATTCAAGTTTTCGAAGAGCTAAAACTCTGCCAAAAACGTTTGGACGATCTACACTTGTGCAAAAATAGCAACTTCTTAGCTTTGCTAAGTTACTTTGTGTATTCTGCTTACATTGTAAATATTCTCTCTGTGAGAGTTGATTTGAACCTGTAATCAAACTATTTGTTTGGAAAGCCAGGAGTGGCTTAGTGACAAAGAATACTTGGGTGTTCTTTAATCTCAGGGGGAGATTAAAGGTGTGCCAGAAGTGGCCTAGAGAATACTTGTAGCCAGAAGTGGCAGGGTAGAGAATACTTGTTTGTAATCAAAGTTTTGATTAGTGGAACCCTTCAAAAGGTTATTTTGAAGGAGAACTGGACGTAGCTCAGGTTGAGTGAACCAGTATAAACCAAGTGTTTTTACTCTATTGCTTTTTAGCTTACCAATTATCTCTAGAGTTATTTCTTCGCATTAGACGCACAAGTTTCTTTATTAACTTATTTGCAAAAAGTATTTGTTTCACGCTTAGACGACAACCTTAAAAATGCAGTTTCATTAAACTGTTATTTTGAACCATTGGACGATATCTGAAACTCCTTGTTTTACAAGTACTTTGTAAAAATCTAAGTTAAGATATCTCCATCTTTGCGAAAAGATTTTAAGTTTTTATCTAACACATTATTCAACCCCCTTCTAATGTGATTCTTTGCATTTCATCTAGTTCTGTAGGCAGAATGTATTTCCCAGATGTTCTTTACCTTGGCAGAGGTATTCTGATGGGTAAGGAGAATGATAGCTGTTACGGCCAAGTTCTGATGCGTCTTCCGGCATCTAAAGCTTCTGCCTTTGCTATCGCCAATTGGTTACTAACAGTTGACTTCCACTTGCAGTTCTCGCTTACCCCTCTTCACAGTCGGCTAACAGGTCCTTCTTGGACCTTACTGGATATGGCTACCCTAAGTGAGGGTAACGTGACAGCTAGGAACAATTGGGCCTCGACACTAACGGCTAGAGGGCTACTCTATGGGGTCAAGCCAACTTCAAGGAACAACAAAAATGCTGTAGAGGCTTATTATCCCTATTGCTTTGCCAGGCAATTTGGGTTGATCCAATCCATCCCTAAGCAATTTACATGCCTAGTACGCCTCCTAGTTAGCATTCGTACCTTCTGTCAGCCAAATGAGGTCTCTTCTGTTCTTGAAGACACTGATAAGAAGCTGGGTTGACAATTTTCTCTATGAATATTTAAATAAGTAAATGCAGATATTCCTTTGTTTACAAACATGTTGCATCAAGTCCGAGGAATGTAGAATTTTTCAAACATTGGTGGTTAGTTATCTCAACTACTCTCTTCCCTGATGTAGTAGCCAATTATCTCGCTAGGTTGATTGATGACACCTCTAGTGATGAGGAAGCAACTCCTACCCCAACTAAGCGTCGATAGAAACGTCTAGTTGTTCCAAGCCCTGCCGGTATGTTCTTTATTGTTTTCATTTCCTGTTTCAAATAGAAAACTTACCTACTTAACGTGGAAAATCTTCCTAATTCTCCCTACAAGGACGGCTAGGCGCCAAACTCGACTCACTACCGCCCTTTAGACTTCTGCTTCCAAATCGGCTTCCAAGCACCATCGTAGCAGCCTTGGTTCTTCCAGACATGTACATCATCTTTAAATCCCCATTTTAGCACCTTTTCGGCTACTAATTGATACTCCCAATTTAGGTTGAAAAGAAAAAGTTGAAAAAGAATCAGGAGAAACAAAAAGAGGTCTTTAAAGAGCCACTAGTTACGCTTGGTCAGCGCTAGTCCCAAGTGTCAAGCAGATCAACCGATACTAGCCACAAGGAGGCGTCAGGCGATGGGTTACCTATTCTGAAGAAACCTTTTATCCCTGACGAAGTGATGTCTGAATATTTTTGATCTCCAGCTACCAGTTCCTCAGCTCCTCAAGATGCCTCCCCTTTATTGAAGCATAAAAGATACGTTCAGGATACCTTGGTTAAGGCGTTTCCAGACAATCCCATTCATATTAACACCCCGAGGTCTTCTCTCTTGAAGCTTGTAGCTGCAATTGATTCCCCCATTATTTCTGAGGCTGAAAGAAAAGTCTATGAGCATATCGCTCTGCTGTTAGGCGACCTTGAGGCCAAATATGAAGTTAACACCAAAAGGAAAGATCAAACAACTATGGAACTATCACTACTGAGTAAACTGAAAGCCAGTAGGGCCAATGTGGCAGCTCAATATGTGTCTGTCGAACAACAACGGATAGCTGATCTAAAATTGCAAGAGGAAACCAGCGTACGACTAGTTGATCTTCAGAATCAGCTATCAGCTATCTAGCAAGAGATCTCTATACTTCAACCTGTCCTTGCAAGGGGCCATAACCAGGGTCAACAGCTGTAATGATAAAAGAGTGGAACTCTATGAGCAAGCCACCAAGCTAGACAAAGACATTACACTACTTCAAGAGCAAAAGCAACTGCTTGAGCAAACCCTAGCTAGGGTAGATAAAGAATTATCAGCTGTTGATATGGAGTGGAGTGGCTATCAACAAATGCTTATTCAAGCACAATCTCCAGTCATTGCCGTTCCTATCTCTTCGGTTGTAGCTCAATCAGGAACTCCTGAGGCAACTTCTTCAGCTGCCCAACCATGACACCCCTGGTGTCTTAAGAACATTTTCTTTTCTCTTTTTATCTCTCATTAATTTTGGGCCTATGTGCCTTAGTCGGTTAAGGCCCAGCTTGTAGCCGTCAGAACAAGTATTTTTTGCTAGTCTTAATTCATGCATGCTAAGGTAATATTTCTTAAGATATCTTGCGTTTATACTCCTGTTTTGCTAATTTCCATGTATGTCCATTAGTCGATACACCCCTGCGGATAATACTTGACTGACGATAAAAGGCCCTTCCCACCTGGGTGACCATTTCCCAAATTTGGGATCTTTTTGGCCAATGGGTAACACAGTTTTCCATACCAAATCGCCCTCATCGAATGACTTCTTTCGTACACTCTTGTTATAACTTTGCGCCACTCTCTCTTTATTTCGCCTAATATGCTCATAGGCCATTAAGTGATCTTCATCAACTGTTTCAAGCTCCATAATCATTGACCTTTGATAATCATCGGCTGATAATGAATTCTGTTTGGCTACCCTTAATGATATTACATTTATCTCCAAGGGTAATACTGCGTCTTGACCATAGGTTAGGTGAAATGGCATAGTAGCCGTAGCATTATTTTTGGTATTTCTACAAGCTCACAAAACTTTAGGTAAGACCTCATGCCATTTTTTGGGCTTGTCTTCTATAGTCTTTTTGATCAGATCTATGATTATCTTATTGGTAGCCTCGGCCTGCCCATTAGCCTGAGGATAGTATGGCGTTGAATATATCATTTTTATACCAAACTGTTAATGATAGAGATCCAACAAGCCAACCTAAAGACACTTTGTGTGACATTGGAGGTCCCATGACTAGGTCCAAGACAAAGAGGATGAAGCAAGCATTACAAGGCCTAATAATGGAGATTAAGAAAAGTTCAACTCAAAATGGATTAGAGGCTACTCCAAAATGGGTCACTTTTCTAAGAGTTGATCAAGATTTGAGCCCAAAATGAAGACAGCATGAAAAGCCCAAATTCATAAGACAAGAAGATAGTGGGAAATTAATGCTCAGTGGAATGTAAAAGCTTAGTGGGGAATAAATGCCTAGTGGAAAGTTTAGTGGGACTTAATGAACCATTGTGATGGTTAGTGAACCATTGTGATGGTTAATGAACCATTATAATGGTTGGTGAACCATTGTGATGGTTGGTGAACCATTGTGATGATTCATGAACCATTGTGATAGTTGGTGAACCATTGTGATGATTCATGAACCATTGTGATTGGTAGTGGGAAATAAATGTTAGTGGGTAATTAATGCCTAGTGGGATTGTTAGTGGAATTTTACTTCTTTTAAGGGCTGCCTAGCATAGCCTATAAATAGGAACCTCTTGTAAGCTTCCAAGGCAGAATTTTCAGATTAATCAAATTGAGTGTTTCTCCATTGTGAGAGCTTCCCCTTTGTTCTTGGGTTAAGAACTTTATAGTGTTGGTTCTACTGGCAGGTCGCAGTTAGGGTCACGCTTTTTTGATAACTTTGGTTCTACCGGCAGGTCGCGGTTAGGGTCAAGTTCCTCTCTCTATCCTTTACCTGTTTTCAAGACGATCCGTTTAGTAGATTCGTATCATTTGGCATCAGAGCTTCGGCTCTTGAATTCAGGTGTTATCTATCCTTTCCTTGTTTATCTTCTATAATCCTGAAAAAAAAATTGTCTATGCTTGTTGGTTTTCTCATTTCTTCTATTGTGTCAACCTTTGTGTCTTTGTTCTATTTCTATTTTGTTTGTTCTATTCAGTCTTGTTTTGTTCTATTCCTTTGTTTTCTTTGTTAAGTCTGTTCATCTTCTTTTGTTATCTTTGTCTAAGTCTGTTCATCTTCCTTTGTTATATCTCTTTGTGCTTTCTTTTCTATCATTTTATAAATAAAAAAATCGTGCAAAAAATAAAAGAAAAAAAAAAGAAATTTGTTCCAGTTTGAGGGAAAAAAAAGGTGAAAAAAAAACGAAAAAGAAAAAAGAAAAAGAAAAAAATTATTGGCTAGTAATCAATCTTTTGCTTCAAATTACATATTGCTCAATCAGAAAAGCAAAGTTCAAAAAAAAAAAAAAAAAAGAAGTTTCAATTCTGGTCTTTTATTTTGTCGTTCTATACACCTTTCTTTGATCTTGTCTCTTCAAAAAGAAAAATATCTTGTATTCCTTGTTTCTGTTCTACTGTCTCTTGTTCTTACTTCCTAAAGTTATCATATCACCAATTCTCTACTGTTTCTTGTTGTGTAGAATCATCCTTAAAGGTTCTTACTTAAGAGCTCATAAGGTGAAGTTGAGTGGTAAAAGGCAAGAGTGGTAAGGCCATCAGAGGGAAAAAGCCAAATTGAGTGAAAACACGAGTGACTAAACATATTTTGAGTGTAAACACGTGAGAGAGTGTTTGTGTGAGGATTTTTCTAACTCAATTTTTGCAGCACTTTAATCATGAGTGGAGGAGAAGGAGTAGGAGATGTTGAACTAAAGTTGTTCATGAATGCTATTCAAGAACAATTCAAGGCTCTAAATGCAAGATTTGATGATTTACAATCTACATCCAGATCTAGGACCCCTCCTAAGTGCAATAGTGATGAGGAAGAGGAAGATGATTATTCATATAGGAGAAAAAGTGGAAGGAGAAGAAAAGGTGAATCAAGAAGTGACAATACCATCATTCCAAGGTAAGAAAGATCCTGAATTATATTTAGAGTGGGAGAGAAAAATTGAACATGTGTTTTATCTTCATGATTACTTGGAGGAGGAGAAGATTAAACTAGTAATTTCTAAATTCATTGATTATGCTAGTATTTGGTGGGATCAGTTTGTGAGTAGGAGGCGTAGATGTGGAGAAAAACCTATTTGTACATGGGATGAGATGAAGGATGTCATGAGAAGGAGGTTTGTACCAAGTTGTTACCAGAGGGATTTGCAGAGAAAATTACAAAGGTCCTCTTTTGTTCACAATGAGCAAAAACTTACTCCTTTGTATCCAAAGCAAGACTTTGAAGACAAAATAAATATGAGAAAAGAAAAAGAATTAAGAGAAAGAGAGTTGAAAGAAAAAGAATTGAGAGAAAGAGAGTTGAAAGAAAAAGAATTGAGAGAAAAAGTGATAAAAGAAAATGAGTTGAGAGAAAAAGTGATAAAAGAAAATGAGTTGAGAGAAAATGAGATAAAAGAAAAGGAGTTGGGAGAAGAAGAGATAAAAGAAAAGGAGTTGAGAGAAAAAGAGATAAAAGAAAGGGAGTTGAGAGAAGAAGGGATAAAAGAAAAAGAGATGAAAAAGAAAGAATTAAGAGAAAAAGATAAAGAAAAAGAAGAATACTTTTGTTTCTATTCTAACCCATTGTTCAATTGTGATGAGTCTTTTGTGAAGGAAATTGAAGAAGTGCTTCCAAAGGAGGAATGCAAAGTTTTATGTTCTAACCCTTTGTTTATAAGTGATGATTCTCTTTTGAAGGGACTTGAAGAAGAGTTTCCTATGGAAGAAGGCAAAGCACCAAAAGAAGTCCTTAATCTTTCCATGAAACAAGTACCTCAAGGGTTGAAAGTTCCATCTTTGAACAATTGTAAAGATTGGCTATCTCTTAAAGCCAAACAAGAGTCCTCTTCTACTACTTTAATTTTTTCTTCTAAATTTGATGGTGGACTTAATTCTTCTAGTAATGCTTTTTGTACATCTAACCATGCAAATTCTTTTGTTTTGATGCCCAAGGAAGAGTTGTACATTAAAGATCAATGGGCAAAGCAATTTGGAGAAGAGGTGGATAAATATGAGGAACAAGACAACCATTGGAAGAAGAAGCCTTTAACTCACACCATCTCTAGACCTTACGCTTTAGTTTATGTGCAACATGTGTTAATACTTGATTTGCATGATGCATATGATTTGCATAATCTTGATTTGCATGATGTTCTTAATGTTTTGAGAGAAAATAAATCGTATGCCAATCTCAAAAAGTGTTCATTTTGCCTTGAATCTGTTGTGTTTTTGGGATTTGTTGTAAGCTCCAAAGGAATAAGTATGGATGAGGAGAAGGTAAAGGCAATTAGAGAATGGCCTACACCTAAGAATGCCAATGAGGTCAGAAGTTTTCATGGTTTAGCAAGTTTCTATAGAAGGTTTGTGAAGAACTTTAGTTCTATTGCTGCACCTTTGAATGAACTTGTTAAAAAGAATGTTGTGTTTAAATGGAATGATGTGCATGAAAGAGCTTTTGACTTGTTGAAAGATAAGCTAACCAATGCACCTTTGCTTTGTTTGCCTAATTTTGATAAAGTTTTTGAAATTGAATGTGATGCTTCTGGTATTGGAATAGGGGCTGTGTTGATGCTTGTTGAAAGATAAGCTAACCAATGCACCTTTGCTTTGTTTGCCTAATTTTGATAAAGTTTTTTAAATTGAATGTGATGCTTCTGGTATTGGAATAGGGGCTGTGTTGATGCAGGACTCTAAACCAATTGCATATTTTAGTGAGAAACTTAATAGAGCAGCATTGAATTATCCTACCTATGACAAGGAGTTGTATGCTTTGGTGAGAACTTTGCAAAATTGGCAGCACTACTTGTGGCCAAGGGAGTTCATAATCCATTCTGACCATCAAAGTTTGAAGTTTTTGAAAACTCAAGGCAAGCTTCAAAAGAGACATGCCAAGTGGTTGGAGTTCATTGAGATGTTTCCTTATGTGATCAAGTACAAGAATGGTAAGGAAAATATTGTTGCTGATGCATTGTCCAGAAGGTATGCATTGCTTACTTCCTTGCAAACTAAGTTACTTGGTTTTGAGCTTATAAAGGATTTGTATGTCAATGATTCTGATTTTGGACAAGTTTGGGATTCTTGTTCTAAACATGCTTTTAGGGACTATTATAGGCTTGATGGGGTCTTGTTTAAGAACAATAAGCTTTGTGTGCCTCTTTGTTCCTTGCGTGAAATGCTAGTTAGGGAAACTCATGGTGGTGGACTAATGGGACATTTTGGAGCTCCAAAGACTTTAGAAATTCTGCATGAGCATTTTTATTGGCCTAACATGAAACATGATGTGCAATCTGTTTGTAATAAGTGTGTTACATGTAAGCAAGCCAAATCTAAAGTCATGCCCCATGGTTTCTATACTCCTTTACCTGTACCTAATCAACCCTGGACTGATGTTTCAATGGATTTTGTATTAGGATTGCCTAGATCTCAAAGTGGAAAAGACAGCATTTTTGTTGTTGTTGATAGGTTTAGCAAAATGGCACATTTCATTGCATGTTCTAAAACAAATGATGCATCAAACATTGCTGATTTGTTCTTTAAAGAAGTTGTGCGTATGCATGGATTGCCAAGAACCATAGTAAGTGATAGAGATGTGAAGTTCCTAAGTCACTTTTGGCGAACTTTGTGGAATAAGCTAGGAACAAAACTCTTGTTTTCTACTGTTGCACATCCTCAAATGGATGGACAAACCGAAGTTGTCAATAGAACACTTACTACCTTGTTGCGTGCTATCATTCAAAAGAATTTGAAACAATGGGAGAAATGCTTGCCACATGTTGAGTTTGCTTATAATAGGACTGTTCATTCTACTACTTCTTATTCTCCTTTTGAAGTTGTGTATGGATTTAATCCTTTAACTCCTTTAGATATCTTACCTTTGCCAACTAATGAGTATGCTAATTTGGATGGAAAGCAGAAAGCAAATTTTGTTAGGGAGTTGCATGCTAAGGTTCGAGCCAACATTGAGAAAAGGAATGAGCAATATGCAACGCAAGCAAATAAGGGGCGTGTCAAAGTGGCTTTTGAACCTGGAGATTGGGTTTGGGTTCATATGAGAAAAGAAAGGTTTCCTACTCCAAGGAAATCCAAGTTGCAACCAAGAGGAGATGGACCTTTTCAAGTGTTAGAAAGGATTAATGACAATGCTTACAAGCTGGATTTGCCAACTGATTATGGTAATGTAAGTTCTACCTTTAATGTGGCTGATCTATCTTTGTTTGATGTAGGAGATGGACTTGATTCGAGGACGAATCCTTTCGAAGAGGGAGGGAATGATAGAGATCCAACAAGCCAACCTAAAGACACTTTGTGTGACATTGGAGGTCCCATGACTAGGTCCAAGACAAAGAGGATGAAGCAAGCATTACAAGGCGTAATAATGGAGATTAAGAAAAGTTCAACTCAAAATGGATTAGAGGCTACTCCAAAATGGGTCACTTTTCTAAGAGTTGATCAAGATTTGAGCCCAAAATGAAGACAGCATGAAAAGCCCAAATTCATAAGACAAGAAGATAGTGGGAAATTAATGCTCAGTGGAATGTAAAAGCTTAGTGGGGAATAAATGCCTAGTGGAAAGTTTAGTGGGACTTAATGAACCATTGTGATGGTTAGTGAACCATTGTGATGGTTAATGAACCATTATAATGGTTGGTGAACCATTGTGATGGTTGGTGAACCATTGTGATGGTTGGTGAACCATTGTGATGATTCATGAACCATTGTGATGGTTGGTGAACCATTATGATGATTCATGAACCATTGTGATAATTCATGAACCATTGTGATTGGTAGTGGGAAATAAATGTTAGTGGGTAATTAATGCCTAGTGGGATTGTTAGTGGAATTTTACTTCTTTTAAGGGCTGCCTAGCATAGCCTATAAATAGGAACCTCTTGTAAGCTTCCAAGGCAGAATTTTCAGATTAATCAAATTGAGTGTTTCTCCATTGTGAGAGCTTCCCCTTTGTTCTTGGGTTAAGAACTTTATAGTGTTGGTTCTACCGGCAAGTCGCGGTTAGGGTCACGCTTTCTTGATAACTTTGGTTCTACCGGCAGGTCGCGGTTAGGGTCAAGTTCCTCTCTCTATCCTTTACCTGTTTTCAAGACGATCCGTTTAGTAGATTCGTATCAAAGCAAAGGCCACCACTTTATCTCATGTCAACAAAGTCCCTTGGTCAGTCGTTATAGTCTCAAGAATCCCAAATCTGTATATGATTTGATTTTTTATAAATTTAATAACATCACTCTGATTTACTGAGACCATTGACTGAGCTTTGACCCATTTGGTGAAATAGTTTGTAGCGACGATTATAAAGTTATGGCGTTTTGAGGAAGTCGGGTAAATCTTCCTAATTAAATCCATAGTCCATCCTCTAAAAGGCCAAGGTTTTATAATGTCATGAAGTTCTTCTACCGAAACCTTTTGTAAAGGCCCAGAGTGTTGGCATTCCTCACATCCTTTTGCATATTTGATGCAATCAGCCGTTATGGTTGGCCAAAAGTATCCATGTCTGTGTATCAACCATTTCATTTTGGGTCCTGACCTGTGAGAGCCATACAACCCCTTGTAAACTTCCCCCATGACTCGTAGAGTTTCTGCCGTACTAATGCACTTTAAGAGTATTCCATCGGTTGTTCTTCTGTACAAGTTTCCATCTAACAAGGTATACTTCGTACCCTTCTTTTTAAAAACAAAACTCACTTTAGCCGATGGTTTATCTAAATACTCGATGAGTTCCTTGCGTCAATCTTCATTAGCCGTCATTACTTCTTTTTCAGCTACTTTTGGCCAAGTGTATTCATATGACTCCACTTCCATTTCTTTATATCCAGAGGCATGTTGGGCTAACTCATTAGCCTACTGGTTCTCATCACGAGGTACATATAACACTTTTGCATCTGCAAATTCCTTTAATAGTTGTACGGCTGACTGGTTTAAATAGACCAAATTAGGATGGCAGCACTTATATCGTCCTATCAGCTGTTTGATGATCAGCTGTGAATCTCCTATGATTTTTACTAATTTAGCACCTTTGGCTAGGAGTATCTTTAGCCCCAGGACCAATGTGATGAAACCCCTCACATGGATCCAAAATTTCAGCATCAATTTTCAGAAAATTGGAAACACAAAATTGAATCAAAAATTAAAAATGGAAAAGATTAGGGATGAAGAACAACGCCACAATTCAAGGTGAATTGATAAGTTGAAAGGAGGATTCGCCACTTGAATTTAGCAACTCAAGATAAGAATCAAGGGTAGTTCCTAAGAACCTAGAGAGTTTCCTCTCACAAAAGCATCAAAGCTTCATTCCAAATGAGAGTCAAAACTCCTTACAAAGTTACATCTGGCCTATTTATAATATGAACCTAAAAGGCTTACCAAGGCCCATTACTAAAAGCCCAAACAACTAAAAAGGCCCAAATTAAAAATAAACATCAATAAAAACATAAAAAGCTCAACAAAAGCCCAATTTAGGCCCAAATTACATAAACTTCTATTCTAAGATTTGGCTCCACTTTAAGCTCTTCATGTACCATTCTAGTCCTCTATCACAATGCCTCGTATTCAGCCTGATTATTCGAACAAATCGGCCGGCAACTCACATGTGAATTTTCTGGTTTGTCCAGTCGGGCTTGTGACAACTATTCCAGCTCCAACAACTGAATTAGTTTTGGAGTCATCAAATGCCATGACCCATGGTTTCGTCCCCATATAATTTACTTGCCTATTAAAAGAATATTGGGGATCCAAACCTGAATGTTGTGCCAAAAAGTCTGCCAACGCCTGCCCTCTCACAGCTTTTAAAGGCAAATAATTAAGTGAATATGCACTTAATTTTAAAGCCCATTTCATTAGCCATCCTTGAAGAGTCGGCCTATTCAATAGGTATTTAACAACATCAATTTTGCATACGACAAAAACCTCTCTTGGCAATAAATAGTATTCCAATTTAGTACAAGCAAAGTATAAACATAGAGATAGCTTTTCAATAGCAGTATATCTACATTCAACATCTACTAACAGTCTGCTCAAGTAATACACAACCCTTTCTATGCCATCTTCGGCTTCCTGTGCTAACAAACAGCTGATAGATTCTTCAGCGGCCGAAATGTACAACTTCAGCCGCCCTTTGCCCATTGGTGGCACTAGTACTGGGGGGATGCTAGGGTTTTCTTGATATGGTCGAATGCTTCTTGCCGTGGCTTTCCCCATACAAATTCTTCCTCATTCCGCAGCCGTAGTAGTGGTGAGAACGCTTTCAGCTTGCCAGCTGAATTAGCAATGAATCGCCTAAGGAAGTTTATTTTTCCTATTAGGCTCTGCAATTCTAACTTATTCCGAGGGGGAGCAGCTTCTAGGATTGCTTGGGCTTTATTCTTTATCCACTTCTATTCCCTTTTTATGTACGAGGAATCCTAAGAAATGTCCAGTCGATATTCCAAAGGCACTTTTTTCTGGATTCATCTTCAAACCATACCGCCTCATTATGTTAAAGGCTTTTTCCAGCCCTTGTTGATGGTCCTCAAAATCGGCTGACTTGACCACCACGTCATCTATATACACTTCCATGCAACTGCCAATCAGATCATGAAAGATTAGGTTCATAGCCCTTTGATATGTGGCCCCGACATTTTTGAGCCCGAAAGGCATTACTACCCACTCAAAAATGCCAATGGCTCCTGGACATCTAAAGGCTGTTTTATGCACATCTTCTTTGGCTATAAAAAAATGATTAAACCCTGAATAGCCGCCCATGAAGGTCAGTATTCCATTTCCAGCCGCAGCATCGACTAATATGTCTGCGACAGGCATGGCATACTCATCCTTAGGGGTGGCCATATTCAAGTTTCTAAAATCAACACATATGTGTACCTTGCCGTTTTTCTTCGTCACTGGAACAATATTAGATAGCCAATCTGTGTATTTAGCCGTTCTAATGAATCCAGAAGACAGCAAACGCTCTATCTCCTTTTTAACTTTAGGAAGGATATCGAGATTGAATCGCCTAGCAGGTTGTTTGAAAAGCCTATATCCCTCTTTCAAAGGCAACCGATGCTCAACCAATTCTCTAGATAAGCCAGGCATTTCTGAATAGTCCCATGCAAATTAATCTCGAAAGTGCATAATGAGCTTGATAAGCTTGGCTTGCTGATCCCTGGCTAGCAAACCGCTTATCTTAGACAGTCGTGGTTCATTGACTGTTCCTAGATTAACGTCAATTAATGGATCTGGGGCTTCCAAGGGTGGAGCATGTCGCTTAATAGTATCTACTTCATCTGAGGCAATCGGATGCCCCCCAGGCGACAACTCCTCGATTTCCCCTACCATTTGTTCTACAAAATGGTGAACTATCGGTTTCATTAGATCCTCAAAGACCTCCATTGGACTCCTTTTGCTTTTTGTTTTACAACAACCATATGTCGGTTGTTTTCTTCAGCTTAAACCCTTGTGGAGTGAACTCACAGGATTTTGCATCAATAAATTCCTCAGGGTGAACCACCTCCATTATAGGCTGCATCAGAGGTGAGTAAAAAATTGCTTCAGTAGCCGATACATCTGCCGAGAAAGGCCGATGATCAGCAGACATCATCTCCCTTTTATCATCAATCCAAAATATCAACGTTTGATACAAGGTGGAGGGTACACAATAATTGGAATGCAGCCAGTCTCTTCCCAATAAGACTGAATATGATTGTTTTGCATCCACCACAAAAAATGCAATAGTGCTTGTTTTGGGTCCTACTGTAATTTCGGCTACCAATACTCCCATGGCTGTCGTTGGGTCCCTTGTGAAAGTTGTCATCTGCATGTTCATTTTAATTAAGTCCAGGGCTGATTTTCCTAACTTTCTAACTGTCGAAAATGGCATAACATTTAAGAAAGCCCCATTATCTACAAACACGCGGCTAATTGTGATACGAATCTACTTAACGGATCGTCTTGAAAACTGGTAAAGGATAGAAAGAGGAACTTGACCCTAATCGCGAACTGCCGGTAGAACCAAAGTTATCAAGAAAGCGTGACCCTAACCGCGACCTGTCGGTAGAACCAACACTATAAAGTTCTTAACCCAAGAACAAAGGGGAAGCTCTCACAATGGAGAAACACTCAATTTGATTAATCTGAAAATTCTGCCTTGGAAGCTTACAAGAGGTTCCTTTTTATAGGCTATGCTAGGCAGCCCTTAAAAGAAGTAAAATTCCACTAACAATCCCACTAGGCATTAATTACCCACTAACATTTACTCCCCACTAACCATCACAATGGTTCATGAAGTATCACAATGGTTCTTGAAGTATCATAATGGTTCATTAATCATCACAATGGTTCACCAACCATCACAATGATTCACCAACCATCACAATGGTTCACCAACCATCATAATGGTTCATTAACCATCACAATGGTTCATTAAGCCTCACTAAACTTTCCCCTAAGCATTTATTCCCACTAAGCACTTATTCCCCACTAAGCTTTTACATTCCACTAAGCATTAATTTCCCACTATCTTCTTGTCTTATGAATTTGGGCTTTTCGTGCTGTCTTCATTTTGGGCTAAAATCTTGACCAACTCTTAGAAAAGTGACCCACTTTGGAGTAGCCTCTAATCCACTTTGAGCTGAAGTTTTCTTGATCTCCATTATTAGGCCTTGCAATGCTTGCTTCATCCTCTTTGTCTTGGACCTAGTCATGGGACCCCCAATGTCACACAAAGTGTCTTTAGGTTGGCTTGTTGGATCTCTATCATTCCCTCCCTCTTCGAAAGGATTCATCCTCGAATCAAGTCCATCTCCTACATCAAACAAAGATAGATCAGCCACATTAAAGGTAGAACTTACATTACCATAATCAGTTGGTAAATCCAGCTTGTAAGCATTGTCATTAATCCTTTCTAACGCTTGAAAAGGTCCATCTCCTCTTGGTTGCAACTTGGATTTCCTTTGAGTAGGAAACCTTTCTTTTCTCATATGAACCCAAACCCAATCTCCAGGTTCAAAAGCCCACTTTGACACGCCCCTTATTTGCTTGCTTTGCATATTGCTCATTCCTTTTCTCAATGTTGGCTCGAACCTTGGCATGCAACTCCCTAACAAAATTTGCCTTCTGCTTTCCATCCAAATTAGCATACTCACTAGTTGGCAAAGGTAAAATATCTAAAGGAGTTAAAGGATTAAATCCATACACAACTTCAAAAGGAGAATAAGAAGTAGTAGAATGAACAGTCCTATTATAAGCAAACTCAACATGTGGCAAGCATTTCTCCCATTGTTTCAAATTCTTTTGAATGATAGCACGCAACAAGGTAGTAAGTGTTCTATTGACAACTTCGGTTTGTCCATCCGTTTGAGGATGTGCAACAGTAGAAAACAAGAGTTTTGTTCCTAGCTTATTCCACAAAGTTCGCCAAAAGTGACTTAGGAACTTCACATCTCTATCACTTACTATGGTTCTTGGCAATCCATGCATACGCACAACTTCTTTAAAGAACAAATCAGCAATGTTTGATGCATCATTGGTTTTAGAACATGCAATGAAATGTGCCATTTTGCTAAACCTATCAACAACAACAAAAATGCTGTCTTTTCCACTTTGAGATCTAGGCAATCCTAATAGAAAATCCGTTGAAACATCAGTCCAGGGTTGATTAGGCACAGGCAAAGGAGTATAGAAACCATGGGGCATGACTTTAGATTTGGCTTGCTTACATGTAACACACTTATTACAAACGGATTGTACATCATGTTTCATGTTAGGCCAATAAAAATGCTCATGCAGAATTTCTAAAGTCTTTTGAACTCCAAAATGTCCCATTAGTCCACCACCATGAGTTTCCCTAACTAGCATTTCACGCAAGGAATAAAGAGGCACACAAAGCTTATTGTTCTTAAACAAGAACCCATCAAGCCTATAATAGTCCCCAAAAGCATGTTTAGAACAAGAATCCCAAACTTGTCCAAAATCAGAATCATTGACATACAAATCCTTTATAAGCTCAAAACCAAGTAACTTAGTTTGCAAGGAAGTAAGCAATGCATACCTTCTGGACAATGCATCAACAACAATATTTTCCTTACCATTCTTGTACTTGATCACATAAGGAAACATCTCAATGAACTCCAACCACTTGGCATGTCTCTTTTGAAGCTTGCCTTGAGTTTTCAAAAACTTCAAACTTTGATGGTCAGAATGGATTATGAACTCTCTTGGCCATAAGTAGGGCTGCCAATTTTGCAAAGTTGTCACCAAAGCATACAACTCCTTGTCATAGGTAGGATAATTCAATGCTGCTCCATTAAGTTTCTCACTAAAATATGCAATTGGTTTAGAGTCCTGCATCAACACAGCCCCTATTCCAACACCAGAAGCATCACATTCAATTTCAAAAGCTTTATCAAAATTAGGCAAACAAAGCAAAGGAATGGGTCAGCTTATCTTTCAACAAGTTAAAAGCTCTTTCATGCACATCATTCCATTTAAACACAACATTCTTTTTAACAAGTTCATTCAAAGGTGAAGCAATAGAACTAAAGTTCTTCACAAACCTTCTATAGAAACTTGCTAAACCATGAAAACTTCTGACCTCATTGGCATTCTTAGGTGTAGGCCATTCTCTAATTGCCTTTACCTTCTCTTTATCCACACTTATTCCTTTGGAGCTTACAACAAATCCCAAAAACACAACAGATTCAAGGCAAAATGAACACTTTTTGAGATTGGCATACAATTTATTTTCTCTCAAAACATTAAGAACATCATGCAAATGATCAACATGTTCATCTAAAGTCTTACTATAAATCAGAATATCATCAAAATAGACCACAACAAATTTCCCAATGAAAGAACGCAAGACATGGTTTATTAATCTCATGAAAGTGCTGGGTGCATTAGTTAAGCCAAATGGCATCACTAACCACTCATATAAACCATATTTTGTTTTAAAGGCTGTTTTCCATTCATCACCTTCTTTCATGCGAATTTGATTGTATCCACTTTTCAAATCAATTTTAGAAAACACACAAGAACCATGCAACTCATCAAGCATATCATCCAATCTAGGAATAGGATATCTATACTTTACAGTGATTTTATTAATGGCTCTGCAGTCAATGCACATGTGCCATGTTCCATCTTTCTTTGGAACCAAGATAACAGGAACTGAACATGGACTAAGACTCTCCCTCACAAATCCCTTTTGCAACAATTCATCCACTTGCCTTTGAATTTCCTTTGTTTCCTCTGGACTTGTTCTATAGGCTGGTCTATTTGGGATTGGAGAACCTGGAATGAGGTCAATTTGATGCTCAATACCTCTTAAAGGAGGTAATCCTTGAGGCAATTCTTCTGGAAAAACATCAGTGAATTCCTGTAACAAAGAAACAACTTCACAAGGAAAAGAAGAATTCCAATCATTAGTGAAGTATACATCCTTGTACATGAGTACAAGTAGTATCTCTCCTTCTAACAAAGCACTCTCAATTTCTCTTTTCTTTGCAAATGCACTCACTCTCTTATTATCCTCTTCACTGCACTCAGTTTTATTTTTTTTCTCTCTTTTGCTTATTTTCACTCATGATAGAGGAGTAGAATGGTACATGAAGAGCTTAAAGTGGAGCCAAATCTTAGAATAGAAGTTTTTGTAATTTGGGCCTAAATTGGGCTTTTGTTGAGCTTTTTATGTTTTTAATGATGTTTATTTTTAATTTGGGCCTTTTTAGTTGTTTGAGCTTTTAGTAATGGGCCTTGGTAAGCCTTTTAGGTTCATATTATAAATAGGCCAAATGTTAACTTTGTAAGGAGTTTTGACTCTTATTTGGAATGAAGCTTTAGGCTTTTGTGAGAGGAAACTCTCTAGGTTCTTAGGAACTACTTTTGATTCTTATCTTTGAATTTCCATATTCAAAGTGGCGAATCTTCCTCGACTTATCAATCCTTAGGGATTGTGGCGTCGTTCTTTCCATCTCTTAATCTCAATCCGCTTTTCCTTTTTGTTCCCAAATTTTTATTCTTGAATTTTTATCATTTGAGATACTGAATTTGTGATCCGTAACGGGGTTCTTATCATTTGGTATTCAAAGCAAGGATTCAGCATCAATTTGTGCGCACTGTTCATCACTGAGTACTGTTCATCTACGCGGAGCACTGTTTCATTGGTTCTGTTCGTCAATACTGTTCATCAATAGTGTTCAGTACTGTTCATCGCGGGAGATTTGATTTCGAATTGGGACTGTTCATCGATTTGGTACTGTTCATTCCGAAATCTGAATCCGTGAATTGATTAGGCGGTGCCTCCTGATTGATGCAGGTACCTTGGCTCTAAATTCGACGTCGAATTTCCTTCAAGAAGGAGGGAATGATAGAGGATTAGAATGGTACATGAAGAGCTTAAAGTGGAGCCAAATCTTAGAATAGAAGTTTATGTAATTTGGGCCTAAATTGGGCTTTTGTTGAGCTTTTTATGTTTTTAATGATGTTTATTTTTAATTTGGGGCTTTTTAGTTGTTTGGGCTTTTGGTAATGGGCCTTGGTAAGCCTTTTAGGTTCATATTATAAATTGGCCAAATGTTAACTTTGTAAGGAGTTTTGACTCTCATTTGGAATGAAGCTTTGATGCTTTTGTGAGAGGAAACTCTCTAGGTTCTTAGGAACTACCCTTGATTCTTATCTTTGAATTTCCATATTCAAAGTGGCGAATCCTCCTCAACTTATCAATCCCTAGGGATTGTGGCGTTGTTCTTTCCATTTCTTGTCTTTCCGCTTTATATTTTCTTCACCTTTTGAGTTTCCATTATTTCCGTTGATGCTGAATTTGAGATCCGGAAGAGGGGTTTTTATCAACTCATCTTATCTTTTCTCTCTTTTTCTTGAATGCTCAGTTGCTCTTCTCTCAACTTACACTCTCTTGCAATTCTGATTTGATCAGCATATGCTTCAACAGGCTTGAGAGGTGTTAATACAATGGTGCGGTCATTCATGGCAAGGGTATACCTATTTTTGTACCCATCATGTGTGACCTTTCTATCAAATTGCCAAGGATGCCCAAGAAGTAGATGTCCAGCATGCATCGGTGCAACATCCCAAAGAACCTCATCTTTGTACTTGCCAATGGAAAATGAAACCAAAACTTGTTTAGTCACCCTTATATCACCACAATCATTCAGCCACTGAAGTCTATATGGATTAGGATGCTTTTTGGTTGGCAAGTTCAATTTCTCAACCAACAATGTGCTAGCAACATTAGTACAGCTTCCACTATCAATAATCATGCTACATACCTTGTCATTTATGTGGCACCTAGTATGAAAAATATGCTCACGTTGCTCCACATCACCATCTTCCTTAGGCTGTATGCTAAGAGCACGCCTTGTAACAAGTGCAACTCCATGTACAGGTTCAGCAACTTCAACACCCCCACAATCCTCCAATGGTGGCATTTCATCATCACTTGAGCCCTGACTTTCTATGTCTCCATTATCCATCACAATCATTGCTCTTTTATTTGGACATTGAGAAGCAATATGTCCAACTCCTTGACACCTAAAACACTTGATATCACGTGATCTAGAAGAGGTATTATTTTCAGTTTTACCTTTAGGTGCAGCAACTGAGTACTTGGCCTTCCTGATAGAGGACTAAAAAGCTACAATAGGAGATTAAAATGGACCACAGTCTTAGAATAGGAGTTTATGTATTTGGGCCTTTCATTGGGCTTTTTATATTTGGCCTTTTATGTTTTTAATTATGTTTATTTTTAATTTGGGCCTTTTTAGTTATTTGGGCTTTTATTAATGGGCCTTGGGTCTTTAGGTTCATAGTTATAAATAGGGCCAAATGTGATTTCTGTAATCAGTTTTGACTCTTATTTGGAATGAAGCTTTAGGCTTTTGTGAGAGGAAACTCTCTAGGTTCTTAGGAACTACTTTTGATTCTTATCTTTGAATTTCCATATTCAAAGTGGCGAATCTTCCTCAACTTATCAATTTCTAGGGATTGTGGCGTTGTTCTTTCCATCTTCTATACCTCTATCCGCTTTTCCCTTTTTGTTCCTAAATTTGTCCCTTGAATTTTCACCCAATTGAGATGCTGAATAATTGATCCGTAAAGGGGTTCTCATCATTTGGTATCAGAGCTGGATTTAGCATCATTTCGTACTGTTCATCGTGGCGTCGTTAATTCCATTTCTTAACCTCAATCCGCTTTTTCCTTTTGTTTCTAAATTTTTCCTTGAAATTGAGATGCTGAATTTGTGATCCATAAAGGGGTTTTCATCATTTGGTATACCTTGAGTTAAACTTTGCAATTTTCTGCGTAAGTCCCTATGGTAGTGACTTGGTACAAATCTCCTTCTCATGACAACCTTCATCTCTTCCCATGAATGGATAGGCCTTTCTCCATTTCTACGCCTGCTAATCACAAATTGATCCCACCAAATACTAGCATAATCAGTAAATTCAACAACTGCTAATTTTACCTTTTTCTCCTCACAGTAATTATGACAATCAAACACATGTTCAACCTTTCTCTCCCACTCCAAGTACAACTCAGGATCATTCTTTCCTTGGAATGCAGGGATATTCATCTTGATATTACCTGAGTAATTGTCAACTCTTGGTTCATCATCTCTTCTTCTCCTTTCACTATTTCTCCCATTTGACTCCTCTTCTTCTTCCTCTTCATGATTTCTTCTAGGAGGGGTCCTAGACCTGGAAGTAGATTGTAAATCATCCAATCTTGCATTTAGAGCCTTGAATTGATCTTGAACAGCCTTCATGAACAACTTGAGTTCAGCATCTCCTACTCCTTCTCCTCCACTCATGATTAAAGTGCTGCAAAAATTGAGTTAGAAAAATAAAATCCTCACACAAACACTCTCTCACGTGTTTGCACTCAAAATATGTTTAGTCACTCGTGTTTTCACTCAATTTGGCTTTTTCCCTCTGATAGCCTTACCACTCTTGCCTTTTACCACTCAACTTCACCTTATGAGCTCTTAAGTAAGAACCTTTAAGGATGATTCTACACAACAAGAAACAGTAGAGAATTGGTGATATGATAACTTTGGGGAGTAAGAACAAGAGACAGTAGAACAGAAACAAGGAATACAAGATTTTTTTTTAAGAGACAAGATCAAAGAAAGGTGTATAGAACGCCAAAACAAAATATCATAACTGAAACTTTTTTTTTTCTTTTTTTTTGAACTTTGCTTTTCTGATTGAGCAATATGTAATTTGAAGCAAAAGATTGATTACTAGCCAAGAAAATTTTCTTTTTCTTTTTCGTTTTTTTTTCACCTCTTTTTTTTTTCAATTTTTTTTTTCAAACTGGAACAAATTTCTTTTTCTTTTTTTTTTATACGATTTTTTTATAATATGATAGAAAAGAAAGCACAAAGAGATATAACAAAGGAAGATGAACAGACTTAACAAAGAAAACAAAGGAATAGAACAAAACAAGACTGAATAGAACAAACAGAATAGAAATAGAACAAAAACACAAAGGTTGACACAATAGAAGAAATGAAAAAACAAACAAGCAGAGACAATTTTTTTTTTTTTTTAGGATTGAAGAAGATAAACAAAGAAAGGATAGACAACACCTGAATTCAAGAGCCGAAGCTCTGATGCCAAATGATACGAATCTACTTAACGGATCGTCTTGAAAATAGGTAAAGGATAGAAAGAGGAACTTGACCCTAACCACGACCTGCCGGTAGAACCAAAGTTATCAAGAAAGCGTGACCCTAACCGCGACCTGCCGGTAGAACCAACACTATAAAGTTCTTAACCCAAGAACAAAGGGGAAGCTCTCACAACGAAGAAACACTCAATTTGATTAATCTGAAAATTCTGCCTTGAAAGCTTACAAGAGGTTCCTATTTATAGGCTATGCTAGGCAGCCCTTAAAAGAAGTAATATTCCACTAACAATCCCACTAGGCATTAATTACCCACTAACATTTACTCCCCACTAACCATCACAATGGTTCACGAAGTATCATAATGGTTCATTAATCATCACAATGGTTCACCAACCATCACAATGGTTCATGAAGTCCCACTAATCATCATAATGGTTCATTAAGCCCCACTAAATTTTCCACTAAGCATTTATTCCCACTAAGCACTTATTCCCCACTAAGCTTTTACATTCCACTAAGCATTAATTTCCCACTATCTTCTTGTCTTATGAATTTGGGCTTTTCGTGCTGTCTTCATTTTGAGCTCAAATCTTGATCAACTCTTAGAAAAGTGACCCACTTTGCAGTAGCCTCTAATCCACTTTGAGCTGAACTTTTCTTGATCTCCATTATTAGGCCTTGCAATGCTTGCTTCATCATCTTTGTCTTGGACCTAGTCATGGGACCTCCAATGTCACACAAAGTGTCTTTAGGTTGGCTTGTTGGATCTCTATCAAATTGGCCTTCCATTTATGATTACCTTGACAAATAGGGGCTTCAAATGTCTAGCCTTCTTAGCTAACAGTTTATACAGTTTCGTAACCTTTTGATCTGCATTATCATCTTCGGCTAAGCTAGCCCATTCCTCTTATTCGACAAGAATATTTCCTTCTAAATTTGTCAGCTGGGATTGCTGACATGAAAACTCAACTGGTAATATACCAACAATGGCTGTAGGAATAGGAGCATCATCTGACAATAGCCCATCTAACTCGAAATCTTCTAGCTCCAAAGGAGGGCTATCAATGTTGCTTTCTTCTCCCTTCTCCCCCGTCGCTGATGGCCTTTCTCCTGAGAGTAGCAGATCACCTTTTGTCATAAAAAGCTCCAAATCACTCAGATTCAAGGATTGATCATTACCACTCCCCATGTTGTCGGCTACCTCTTGTGCCCGCGGGGGTGAGGCTACATTGGTTCTGTCAATGGCGTGGCTGTCGGCTAACATCTGGAACATGCCTCGTAAATTCTGTATGGATCTTTTCCTTTATAGCTGATGCTTCTGGCTTCTCGTTAAAGGCTTAGCCTCAGCTGTTTGTTGCCTGACTCCTTTGTTTAAATACCATTGTTCCTTTTTTACATCAGCTCTAGGTTTCTGCATTCGGGTGCCCCCCAAGTCTCTCTGATTCATCACTATGATCTTTAACATATAGATCCCTTCACCTAAGTTTATCTCAGCTACCTGCCTCTTTTTCGGGGGCAAATGTTTATCCGAAGCATTTTCTTTACGCATTGGATACCTAGGCGCCTCCTGGATACTCTTTTCTTTGCGCCTCATTGGGTAACTTAAGCGTTTGAACACATATCTCCTCTTTTGGTAATGGCTCATAAATGCCTGAAGATTCACCTCTTCTAACCCATCGCTGTTGTTTTTGCCCCCCAGTGTGGGGTTTTTCTTGCTTCCCAACAGCTACGGCAGACACCATATTTACATCAGTCAACGGAAATGGATTGGTATCCACTTGCATTTTGTTCCCCTTTTCGACTAACTTCAAACATCCCTCCTTTAATGCTCGTTGTATTGTGTTTCGAAACACCAACTAATTAGTCGTTGTGCATTTATAGTACCTCTTATTCTTCAGCTCTTCAGGTAACAGAACTCTTTGCCCCTCAGGAAGCCGAATCTGTTTATCTTTAACCAGGTAATCAAAGATATTGATTAGATACAACTCCTTTCCTTCAGTTTCCTTCCTCCTGAAATGTCGTAATGCAGGACAAGAATAAGGTTTCCCTTTCAATAACTCAGCTGCCATTTGATCGGCTATCAAGTCTTCGTCGGCATTGTCAACACTCTCCTCAGATATAACATCAATAGTTTGGGGATTCCTGCCACCTTTATAAGGTTTTATGTATTCCTTTTCTCCAATAAACTGCTCTACTCTAGCTGCTTTGACGACTAGTTGAGCTAAGTCTATACAATCCTGTGTTAACAGTTTTTCCCTGAGTTGACATGTCATGTTTCCAACAGTTATACTGGCATACTCTGACTCAGGATATTGCGCATTGCATTTGCTTCTCATTCGTCTGAACCTCTCTATAAACTCAGCGACAGATTCATTGACCAATTGTTTAGTGTTCATCAAATCGGCTACTAAAACGTCAGGTTGAGGAGAGTAAAATTGATCGTGGAAACAACGTTCCATATCGGCCCAATTGTTGACTGAATTAGGAGGCAAGCTAGAAAACCAGGTGAAAGTTGTCCCTGTGAGCGAAAAAGCTGTAGCCTATAGTAGTCGTTCTGACTAGCCTCCCCACATTGAGCCGTAAATTGGCTAACATGTTCCATAGTGGATTTTCCATCTTCCCCCGAGAATGTAGCAAAGTCGGGATCTTTGTATCCTCTGGGTAAGGGTGCTATCTTATCTACCCACTCCGAATATGGTTTCCTATATACTGGCCTATCAGTAGGCTTCAATTGGACACCAAAACGTTTCCTAATAGCATTCGCAATCACATTAGGATCAATTGCAGGCACAGCGACTGACCTAGGCTCAGCCCATGTAGGTATAGAGTTCCCTACCATAGTCGATTGCCCTTGCCTGCCAGCCGTCATAGTGGCACCATGGACATTTGGGGGTTGCTTGTCATCTACAAATGAGTCTCACCCACATTCAACGAGTTTCCAACAGGTGTATGTTATTGCGGATATGCTGCAGTTGATGGATAAGCTAGGGGTAATCCTATGTTTCCAACAACATTCACAGGACGCCTAGCCATCTGTACGGTCCCAAACTGGAGTGGAGGGGGTACACAAACCTCTGTGCCTGTCATAGGTCCAATGATCAGAGGCTGACAAGGCAGGACTCTGTAAGTAGAATTAGCTGACGCGACGGCGCTCCTCCTCTCTAGCTTTTTGGATTTCATTGATCACCATAGGTTTCACAATATCACTCAGCTGTTTAGATAGTTGTTGCCTGATATCATGAACACCCATCTCCATTTGTTATCGAACAGCTAATGGGATAGGTGGCACCTTTCCAATACTAGGGCCATGGTATGTTGAGTTTCTCCTTCGCTATCAACATAATCTTCCACATATCCGTCTGCCATTGTAGAAATTACCACAGGGGTAGGCGCGTGTACCTGTTAGTGATGGTTATGCTTGCTTGAGAAGTTGCTCGTTGAGTTGCTACTTTCTTTGTTGGCAGTTCCATTTTTGTTCATCCGGATCTCAGGTGCATGCGCCAAGGATGATCAAGTGAAAGAGTAGGAAACCTCACAAATGTAGTAGAGGTTCCACCAGGCGTGCCAAAATTATGTTGGTGTGAAATTGAATTAGCCGTTGTGTCAGCTAACTACCAGTCGATTCCCTTGTAGTGATTGACTCAAGGAAGGGATTTTGTTCCTTGATTGGGTCCCTGGTTTACTCAAAAGAGAGCTTTCCAGTAATACGTTTCGAGAGGTTTCTAAAATATTGGAAAAATAACTAACTTTGGATAAAATAAGTTGATAACGGCTGAAATATAAAGGAAAGCGATAGAGACGAAAGCTCTAAAGAACAAGAATATATGCATTCAGGTTTTGATTTGATAATTCATGTCTGTTACATCATAAAATGCCATATTTATAGAGGCAAGGTGGTTACAAGGTTCATTTGGCTGTTACTGCTCCTAAAATATCGGAGAACATGGTATAAGGCTCTCAACCGCTCGTTACTCTTCATTCCACTTCCTCGGATAGGCTTGGACATTTATCAAAATCCAATTTTCAAGGGATCCTTTGTGACACCAAATCTCAACAAACCACTATCATCGACTAGATTAGTCGCTGCCTCCCCTTCTAATCGTCCTAACGGCTAACCTACCGTCCACGGCTAGTTTTTATTGCCAACACTTTATAACAGGAAATTTTAGTCAGTTTCATTGCTACAAAGTTCTGTTATGTAGACCAAGGAATTGCGGCCCTAGATGCATATGGTCCAGCCTCTTTTCGGAAAACAATTTAGTGGCCCAGTGAAGACTCAAGAAAGTAGTTGAATTACTCTCGAGAATGTGCAAATCAAAACCTAATAGTAGGCATGGCTATCAACAGCATTGCTTAGCAAACATAGTGTGGTGTAGGGAGACACAAAAAGTATGTGTAAGCTACATGCATGGGATGTACATGAAGCGGTTGACTGCAATCAAATATTGGTGATATGAGGTAATAGTATTATGCAGTAGAATTATGATGGGTTCGAGTTTAGAGTTGGGTGCATGAGCAGAATTTGGCGCAGGTGCAGTATCATGTAGGGCTGTTTGTGTAGTTCGAACAAGCTATTTGAAAGATGCAGGGGGGTTGATGCGGTTTGGGTTGGTGTGGGTTTGGAATGGTATCAATTCATTTGCAGTCAAAATTGTTTAGACTAGTTTTCAGTTTTGGGTGGGAAGGCTGCAATGTATGTAAAGGCTTTGGTAGAACTTATATGTGTGGCTGTTTTTTCAGTAGTTACAGGTTGTACTATGCCTTGTTTTGGTAGTTCACTTTTCGTTCAATAAAATGTTATTTACGGCTTGTGTCCACTTGTGTGGTCAATAAAGTGTTATTTGCTTTGGCTGTAAAAAAAAATTAAAAAATCAACAACATTGCTTAGGCTGAATTGGCCATTAATTTTAATTTGATCTAATTTTAAATTGTTAATATAATTAAATTAATTTTGTTAATATTAATTTTAAAAAAATATATATAATTACTATTAAAATAAAATTTAATATTTATACAAATTTTTGCAATGATAAAGATAGTTAAGAAATGGTAATTTATGGTGGTGACTATTTTGTTATTAAGAAAAATATTATAATAATTATTGTGACTAAAAAAAGACTTTATCGTAACGACTTTAGTTATTGAGAAAAATGGTAATGTTTTTTTGCTGGGAGCACTAGGGAAAGAATTTGGGGGCAACAGTTACCTTTTTAGAAAGATAAACTTGTTACATTTAATCTGTAAAAAGTCCAACTCAATTTAGTTTTGGGAAGTGTTAGAAAATTAAACTTCTTTGAACCATGTTCACTATGAAGCAATTTCGGTACTTCCAACTTGTAGAATATTTAGGAATTTTTGTAGATTTTTGTTAGACAATTGGGATACCATTTTGAAAATTAGAATTCAAGAGCTTTCTGTACATATAAAAATTTTGTAACTAAAAAATATTTGATAAATTTAATTCAAGCTCACATTCAGTGTTGCCAAGGAGGAAATTCACTCTTAATTGCCTTTTCTTTTGGTGCAATGTAAATTATTTTTAATTGCTATAATAAATTATTGAATTTGTGATCTTGTGAGGCAGTGGTTATTTTTATCCACTATTTTGTTTTGTTTAAAGACCCAGGGAGTGTGAACCTTGGGCAATTAATGAATGATACGTGTGACTGTGAATGCCTTTGTGTTATAGTCAATGTGACTGTAGGGTGAACATTGTGATAGTGTTGTTTGACTTTGTGATGTGTTCACAAGACTCCGGCGCGAGTGCTTGTGAAGATTAGAACTCTATTCTAGTGATTCTGGCAATTTTGCCATTTAAGATAAATGAAACCTTAACAGAGAGCACAATTAATTAGGCCGCAAGATTTAATTTTATTAATAGAATTTAATTAAATAACTCTTTATTTGTGCGTTGGAATAGAAAGGACTTAGGACCCTTGCCTGGAGGCACAAACGGTAAGTTTGATTATTTATAAAATTATAAAAATTGAGAGGGTAAGGTGTGCTTAAAACATAATAAAATGTACTACGCGTTTTGGATTGTATGGTGTTGAGAGTCGTGCAATGGAAATACAAGTGTACAGCTAGTTGCTGGTGTTGACATGAAGACTAGATCTCCTTAGCTTTCTCTTATGTTTTGGTTTTAATTTTTAAATATGCCAAACATGTAAAGATGTGGCATTGTATTGTTTGTTATAGACTTAGACATATGCGTGATTGATTTTTTAGCATTAGTCTTTGCCTAGAGTTTAACCAAAAATCTAAGAAAGAAAATTGATTAATCTTTTTGATAATTCCACTGTAGTAATTGATTACATCATAGATGTAATAGATTACCACGTTTTCTTTTTATCTGGGAAAAGCTAAAATACAAAGCGTAATTGATTACACCTGGGGATAATTGATTACACAAGGCATTTTAGACTTTGAGTCTTGTTTCTAAAAGAATTTACATTGTTTCTGTTTTAATTGGTTACAACATGGTTTAATCGATTACTATAGATCCAAAAAGTTGTTTCAGAAGGAAGAAAGCTCGGTTTAATAGATTACATGGAAATGTAATAGATTAAAACGAACTCATATCACTTAAAGAGATCATCAATAGCAATTTAACAGGTTATGCTTTGATGTAACAGGTTAAAATGATTCTTGAATAGAACCCAGGTGTACTGAAGAATGATTTAACAGATTACGTTGTCTACGTAATAGATTAAATCAGTTTTATGTCTAAAATTTTATAAATACCAGCACCTCTCTCTCTCTAAAAAAATGCTTTTCAAAAATCAGTTTTAAACTTACTTTGAGAGAAGAGCATCCAGAAGGTTCTAAAGCTATTTGATCTCCTTCGTTTTCAAAATGGAAGAATAAAAAAAAAAAAAAAAAAGATCATTTTGCTTGAAGAGATTATTGGAATTTGAAGAGCTGAAATGTTCTATCATTCACTAAAGGTGAAATCGTTCCATAACCTTGATCTTTTTTGAAAGATTGAATTCTCTGAAATAGGGTTTTTTCAGAATCTAATAGTAGTGTTCTATTAGGTTGTTTCTTTCTTTACTTGTAGGGTTCAAGTCTAGAAAATGCGTGTTTCAGATTTCTTGTGCGTGTAGTGTGCATGTAACTTGAAATTTGAAATAGTGGAAGATCTAACAGGGTGTTGGATCAGCTGGATGTAGGTCTTTATGACTGAACCAGTATAAAACTCTTGAGCATTCTTTCTTCAATCTTTACATTCTTACCCATCCAAGATATCAATGTTACTTGCTTAAGTGTTCCTAATCAATATCTTTTAATTGGAATAACTCTGAATTTTTAATCTGATCTAAATTTAAAATCTCTACTCAAATAGTTTCTAAAATCTTTCTTTTGAATATTTGGATTCTTTATAAATGAAGGAAGGTGAAATAGAAGATTTCGAAAAAGGAAAGAGATTTTGGTAATAAAAGTTGAAAGATCTATTCACCCCCCTCTAGATCTGCTACCTAGATCTTACAATTGGTATCTAGAGCTGGTATCTTGTATTTTATTCAAGATTCCTTTTGAAAAATAAGGATATGGCAGCAAATCAATTACCCTTCGCTGAAGGTGCTTCAATCAACAAACCTCCAATGTTGTGTGGAGTAACTATCCCTTTTGGAAAGTGAGGATGAAAATCTTTATGGAATCTGTTGATAGAGGCATTTGGAATGTGGTAATAAAAGGTCCATCTATTCCAAAACACACTGTTGATGGAACCTTAGTTGAAAAACCCTTTGATACTTGGACAGATCAAGAAACTAAGAAAGCTCAATATGATTCAAGAGCTATGAACATTATACATTCTGCTTTAAATTTTGGCGAATTCTTTCATGTTTCTCAATGTACCTCTGCCAAGGAAATGTGGGATCTAATACAAGTCACCCATGAAGGCACGACGAAAGTAAGAAGAGCGAGGAAGAATACCCTCATTCAAGAGTACAAGACCTTCAGAATGTTGCAAGGCGAAACTCTGAACGATGTTCAAAAAAGGTTTACACATATTGTAAATCACCTCAAAGGCTTGGGAAAGATCTTTGAAGAGGAGGAACTGAATGTGAAGGTTCTCAAGTCAATGAACAGAACATGGCAACCAAAGGTGACAGCAATTTCAGAGTCAAAGAATCTTGCAATAATGACCAATGCAGAGATGTTTGGCAAGTTGAGAGAACATGAAATGGACATGACAAGGATGGCAGAAGAAGAATAAAAGGACCGAAAAACAAGAGGCTTAGCTCTTAAGGTAGCAACTCCATCTAGTGGTGATGATGAAGACGAAGGTTTAGATGCTGAAAATTTAACTCTCCTAGTAAGGAAGTTTAAGTGATTCCTTAAGAAGAAAAACAGAAAAGGAAAAGGAACTCAGCAGAGAAAATTTGTGAAGAAAAGTGAAACCTCATCTCCAAACTTCACATGCTTCGAATGTGGAAAATCAGGACACATTAAATCGGAATGTCCTATCTATCTCAAGAAGCAACAAAATGGAGAAAAGAAGCCTAAAAGCCAAGGAAAGAAAAGAAGAGCCTACATAGCTTGGGAGGACAATGCATCTAATTCTTCAAGTGAAGAAATCAAAGAGGAAGCTAATCTCTGCCTCATGGCCAAAGAAGAAGAAGAAAATGAAAGCATTGTAAGTATTTCTTACCTTGAACATGATGAAAGTTATGATCAATTGCTTGATGCTTTCAATGAAATGCATGAGGAAGCACAAAGGCTAGCTTTTGCTAATAATACACTTAAAGGAAAAATTAGATGGCATGTGGAAAAAATAGCTAATATGCAAAAAGAGCTGACTGATTTGAAAAGTAAACTTGAAACTCTTGAAAAAGAGAAGGAAGTCTCTCTTAGCAATATTACTAATCTTCCCACTGACTCTCCTTCCCAATGTGAAAATTGTAAGGCTATTAAACAGAAAAATGAATATTTGCTGAAAACCTTATCAAAGTTTACAATGGAAAGAAATAATCTTGATGCACTCCTTGCACAACAAAAATTCATAATAGAAAGGGCTGGAGTTGGTTATACAATTGGCAAAAAGCAAAAAACTTATAAAAACTTTTTTAACTTTGTCAAAGCATCTAGCTCTCCATTTGTGTCATGCCATTATTGTTTGCATAAGGGACATTCTTCTAATAATTGCATGATCAAGAGATTTGGTGTTCCAAATGGGAGATACAAATGGATCCCCAAATGAACCAAGGAAACCACTAACCCAAAGGATCCAAAATCACTTAGGTACCTAAATCCTTTGTTTAACCTATTTTGTAGGTGAGTTTGAGAGCCAAAGAGTCTCTATGGTATTTAGACAGCGGCTGCTCAAGACACATGGGTGGGGATAAATCAAGGTTTATCAGGTTGATATCAAAACAAGGAGGATTTGTGACCTATGGTGATAACAACAAAGGGAGAATTCTTGGTGTAGGAGATGTTGGTAATCCTCTTTCCACCTTTATTGAAAATGTGCTGTATGTGGATGGATTAAAACATAATCTCCTTAGTATTAGCCAACTATGTGATAAAGGTTTCAAAGTATCTTTTAATGAATCATGTTGTATGATATGTGATAGCCATGATAATGTTAAGTTTGTAGGTAAAAGGGTTCAAAATATCTCTATATGCTGAACATTGAGCATGCATCCCTACCTCATGAAACATGCTTAACTAGTAAAGATAATTTAGCTTGGCTATGGCACAAAAGAATTGCACACATACATATATGTCTCATTTAAATAGATTGATTTCCAAATAGCTGGTTCACGGTTTACCTAAACTTAAGTTTGAGAAGGACAAAATATGTGATGCATGTCAGAAGGGAAAACAAACAAGGGTATCCTTTAAAGCAAAGAAAGTTATTTCAACTTCAAAACCCCTTGAACTTCTGCACATGGACTTATTTGGTCCCTCTAGAACTATGAACCTAGGTGGTAGCTATTATGCCTAGTAATTGTGGATGATTTCTTAAGATATACATGGACACTATTTTTATCTTTAAAGAGTAATGCTTTTAAAGCTTTTGCTAAATTGGCCAAAAAGATTCAAAATGAAAAAGATTTGAAAATCAAAGCCTTGAGAAGTGATCATGGAGGGGAATTCCAAAATGAGGATTTTGAAAAGTTTTGTGAAGAATATGGTATAGATCACAATTTTTCTGCACCTAGAACTCCTCAACAAAATGGAGTTGTAGAGAGGAAAAATAGATCTCTTGAAGAACTAGCTAGAACTATGTTAAATGAAAATGATTTACCTAAATATTTTTGGGCTGATGCAGTAAGCGCTACATGCTATGTTCTTAATAAAGTCTTAATTAGACCTCTCTTGAAAATAGTCCCTTATGAACTCTATAGAGGAAGAAAGCCTAACATATCACATCTCAAAGTTTTTGGTTGTAAATGCTTTGTGCTGAACAATGGTAAAGAATCTCTTGGCAAATTTGATGCCAAAGCGGATGGAGCTATATTTCTTAGATATTCTCTTTCTAGTAAAGCTTATAGAATCTATAACAAAAGGACTCTTACTATTGAAGAATCTATACATGTTGTTTTTGATTAATCTAACCCCCAAAAGGTGGGAAAGGTACCTTGTGATGATGACGATGTAGGTACAGCTGAAGAATCCCCTCAAGCTGAATTGGAAACAAGGGAAGAATCATCAATAAGGGAAGATCAACTTGAGGAACACTCACTACCTAAAGAATGGAGGATTCCTAGAGATCTATCCATAGACAACATAATTGGAAATATAGAAAAGGGAGTATCTACTAGAAACTCTTTAAATATGTTTTGTGAACATGTTGCCTTTGTTTCTCAAATAGAACCCAAAACAGTAGAAGAAGCTCTACTTGATGAATTTTGGATAATGGCTATGTATGAGGAACTAAATCAATTCAAGAGAAATGATGTTTGGGAACTCATTCCTATGGATAAAAATCTGAACATAATAGGCACTAAATGGGTATTTAGAAACAAACTTGATGAATCCGGCTTTATAACTAAAAACAAAGCTAGACTTGTTGCTAAAGGATATAATCAACAAGAAGGAATTGATTATGATGAAACATATGCTCCTGTTGCTAGATTAGAAGCTGTGAGATTACTTCTTGCCTTTGCATGTATTATGAACTTTAAATTATTTCAAATGGATGTGAAAAGTGCTTTTTTTTAAATGGCTTTATTGATGAAGAAGTTTATGTTTCTCAACCTCCTGGTTTTATAGATCATAAATTTCCAAACCATGTAGACAAGCTCAAGAAGGCTTTGTATGGGCTAAAGCAAGCCCCTAGACAATGGTATGAAAGATTAAGTAACTTTCTCCTTGATCAAAAGTTTGAAAGAGGAAAAGTTGATAAAAACCCTTTTTATAAAAAGATCCTCTAAGGACATTTTGTTAGTACAAGTATATGTTGATGATATAATCTTTGGTGCTACTAACATCTTCTATGTGAGGAATTTGTAAAAAGTATGCTGGGGGAGTTTGAAATGTCAATGATGGGCGAACTAAATTTCTTCTTAGGATTACAAATCAAGCAATTAAAGTAAGGCACATTTCTCCATCAAACAAAGTACTGTAGAGAGCTTTTAAAGAAGTTTGATATGGAAAACAGTAAAGAATCAACTACTCCAATGGCTACAAATTGTTACCTTGATACTGATGTCAAAGGTAAATATGTAGATCAAACAAAGTACATAGGTATAATTGGTTCTTTACTCTACTTAACTGCTAGTAGACTAGACATTATGTTTAGTGTTTGCATGTGTGCTAGATATCAATCTAATCCTAAAGAATCTCACTATACTGCTGTAAAAAGAATTATGAAATATCTAAAAGGAACTTTAGATGTGGGCCTATGGTATCCCCAAGGTGTTGAACCTATTCTTATAGGATACTCAGATTTAGACTTTGCTAGATGTAAGCTAGATAGGAAAAGTACTAGTCGAACTTGTCATTTATTTGGCAATGGCTTAGTGTCATGGCATAGTAAGAAACAAGCATGTGTGGCCTTGTCTACTGCAGAGGCTGAATACATTACGGTTGGAAGTTGTTGTGCCCAATCCTTGTGGCTGAAACAACAATTATCTGACTTTGGTCTTTGTTTAGGTCACATACCTCTTAGATGTGATAACACTAGTGCCATAAACCTCACTAAGAATCCTATATTACATTCTAGAACCAAACACATTGAAATTAGGCACCACTTCACAAGCGATCACATTCAAAAAGGTGATTGTGATATAGAGTTTGTTGAGACAAATTCTCAACTAGCTGACATTTTCACCAAACCATTAGCCAGAGATAGATTTTACCAATTAAGAAATGATCTTGGCATACTTAGTGAGTCAAATCTCACTTAAGCCAACACTAGAAATGTAAAACTCTCTTTTATAGCTTTATTCTATTTTGTCATTGTTTTGTATGTTTGATTTTGCATTTTAGTATTGATTGTTTGTGACTATGTGTGAAAAATACTTTTTAAAACTTATGAAAACTCATGTTTATACATCTTTTTACAAAAGTTGCATTAGTAATCGATTACCTCTCAGGATAACCAATTACATAGTTAAAAAATTGCATTTACATTTGAAAGAAAAAAAATTGCATTTATGATAAAAACCCCTTTCCGGATCTCAAATTCAGCATCAATGGAAATTACGGAAACTCAAAAGGTGAAGAAAATATAAAACGGAAAGACAAGAAATGGATAGAACAACGCCACAATCCCTAGGGATTGATAAGTTGAGGAGGATTCGCCACTTTGAATATGGAAATTCAAAGATAAGAATCAAGGGTAGTTCCTAAGAACCTAGAGAGTTTCCTCTCACAAAAGCATCAAAGCTTCATTCCAAATGAGAGTCAAAACTGATTACAAAGTTAACATTTGACCCTATTTATAGTATAGGCCTAAAGGCTTACCAAGGCCCATGACTAAAAGCCCAAACAACTAAAAAGGCCCAAATTAAAAAAAATAAACATTATTAAGACATAAAGAGGCCAAATATAAAAGCCCAATAAAAGGCCCTAATACACAAACTTCTATTCTAAGATTTGGCTCCACTTTAAGCTCTTCATGTACCATTCTAGTCCTCTATCAATTTCCTATTGTTTTAATCGATTACCCTTCTAGATAACCGATTACATAGTCTTATATTGCATAAAAAGTCTTTAAAACTGCATGAAACTTTGAAATAATCGATTACAGTAAAATCCTAACCGATCAAATTGATCTGGGAAGTCATTGGTCTATTCTGGAAAAAGGTAACCGACTACATATGGGAATGTAATCGATTACACATCATCTGAAGTGTTTTAAACCCCAAAAGACTCGACTTTTAAACAAACCACTTCATATCTCCTTCAAACCCATCTCACTCATTTAAATCCAGAGCTCATCTCGACCCCTACTCTCACAAAAACCTAACCCAAATTCCCATGGATAACTAGTGAGCATCAGGAAGCCTCCTACATTCAGACATTTGCTAGAAAAGAGTTGGTGACCCCCAAGTTTCTGAACCTTGAATGGCTCAAAGGTCAGAACTTCTCCTTCCCCTCTATTTTGGAAGAACAAGGGCTCAACAAATTCACTCAACTTCAAGCATCTACTACCATGATTTGGTAAGGGTTTTCTATACCTGTGCCCATGTGAATGAAATTGGAGTTCTTTGCTCATCTGTGAAAGGTGTTAAGATAGAGTTAACTGCTTCAGTTTTTAGCTCTATAGGCGGTATTGAAATTGGCGGAACTAAGCCAAATTTGGAAGAATTCAAGAAAATAGGAATTAAGTATAGCAAGGTTACTACCTTTTTGGACTGTATGAGGAATCCAACAGAGCCACTCAAGAAAAGATTTAACACTGGAACTCTTAAGGTAGATGACAGATTGCTGGCTTATGTGATATCATGGATTCTCACACCCAGGGGGAGCAATCATGCTCAACTGACTGATGATGATCTTATGCTTATCTTTGCTTTGAAAAATAAGATTAAAGTAAATTGGATGTTTGTGCTTATTGAAAATATGCTGAAAACTAGAAGATTGGTAGACTACAAGTGCCCTTATGTTGTGTTCATCTCAAAAGTGATTGATCACTTCAAGGTAGAAACATCATCTGAAACTTCTGAATTCACTAGGGACATTCATGAAGTCAAGACCAACGCCTTGAAGCAAATGAATTTAGTTGTGACTGATCACGGCTGGTTTGCAAAGGAAGATGCACCAGTTGATGTTGAAGATGATGAAGGACAAGAGGAGCAAGCTCCTCAACAAGCTCAGCCTACACAAGAAGAAGAGAAGCCATTAACCCCTTTTGAGAAGGCTATTTTGGCTAAATTGGATGAGTTGATAAGAATTCACAGGGAAGACTACCAAGAACTCAAGGACAGTTTTGAGACCATCTCTGCAAGGCTTGATGAGCGAAATGTTCCCTATCCTGAAGACTAGATCAGCAGCTATCCCAAATCAACACTTTTTGCATATCTAATTTCATATATTTTAGAAAAAGTACTCTTTTTTTTTTTTACTTTTGCTTGAATTCTGCTTTTAATTTCATGTCAAGTACAATCTTTTGGATAACTGTAATTGATATTCTGTTACTTTGAACAATTATGGTTACTTAATTGCATTATGGTTACTTCCATATGATCTATTTTCACTTGGTTAATTTTGATGTTATTTGATCATAGCCTTTTTGGCTTTCATTTGCTAAAAGGGGGAGTAAATTTGATGATTTATATGTTATGTGATTGGTATTTTGTTTTACAAAGTATACATTTGTTTAACCAATCCCTCGACAAGAGTACATGAAAAGAAACAGGTACAATGCTAAGCACAATCAAAAAGGAGTTTGGCACAATCAAAACCAAAAAGGGGGAGATTGTTGACATGAAGACTAGATCTCCTTAGCTTTCTCTTATGTTTGGTTTTAATTTTTAAATATGCCAAACATGTAAAGATGTGGTATTGTATTGTTTGTTATAGACTTAGGCATCTGCGTGATTGATTTTTAGTATTAGTCTTTGCCTAGAGTTTAACCAAAAATCTAAGAAAGTAAATTGATTAATCTTTTTGATAATTTCACTATAGTAATCGATTACATCATAGATGTAACATATTACCACGTTTTCTTTTTATCTGGGAAAAGCTAAAATACAAAGCGTAATCGATTACACCTGGGGATAATTGATTACACAAGGCATTTTAGACTTTGAGTCTTGTTTCTGAAAGAATTTACATTGTTTCTATTTTAATCGATTACAACATGGTTTAATCGATTACTATAGATCCAAAAAGTTGTTTCAGAAGGAAGAAAGCTAGGTTTAATCGATTACATGGACATGTAACAGATAAAAACGAACCCGAATCACTTAAAGAGATCATCAAGAACAATTTAACAGGTTACGCTTTGATGTAATAGGTTAAAATGATTCTTGAATAGAACCTAGGTGTGCTGAAGAACAATTTAACAGATTACGTTGTCTACGTAACAGATTAAATCAATTTTATCTCTAAAATTATATAAATACCAGCACCCATCTCTCTCTAAAAAAATGCTTTTCAAAAATCAATTTTAAACTTACTTTGAGAGAAGAGCATCAAGAAGGTTCTAAAGCTATTTGATCTTCTTCGTTTTTAAAATGGAAGAATAAAAAAAAAGGAAGATCATTTTGCTTGAAGAGATGATTGGAATTTGAAGAGCTGAAACGTTCTATCATTCACTAAAGGTGAAATCGTTCCATAACCTTGATCTTTTTTGAAAGATTGAATTCTCTGAAATAGGGTTTTTTCAGAATCTAATAGTAGTGTTCTATTAGGTGTTTCTTTCTTTACTTGTAGGGTTCAAGTCTAGAAAGTGTGTGTTTCAGATTTCTTGTGCGTGTAGTGTGCATGTAACTTGATATTTGAAATAGTGGAAGATCTAACAGGGTGTTGGATCAACTGGATGTAGGTCTTTATGACTGAACCAGTATAAAACTCTTGAGCATTCTTTCTTCAATCTTTACATTCTTACCCACCCAAGATATCAATGTTACTTGCTTAAGTGTTCCTAATCAATATCTTTTAATTGGAATAACTCTGAATTTTTAATCTAATATGAATTTAAAATCTGTATTCAAATCGCTTCTAAAATCTTTATTTTGAATATTTGGATTCTTTATAAAAGAAGGAAGGTGAAATAGAAGATTTCGAAAAAGGAAAGAGATTTTGGTAATAAAAGTTGAAAGATCTATTCACCCCCCTCTAGATCTGTTGTCTCAATCCTACAGTTGGAATTACAAGACCAAAAAGAGAGTCGCGTGGGACATTTCCGGCTGTGAGGATACCTAAGCCAGAGGGCGGGGATCGAATGGCGTGGTCACCCACAGAGTGGTGATGGAGGCAAAATATTCTCGTACATATATATATGTTTTTAGAGCAAAGATTGGGTCTCAAGCTCGATGTCTATTCTCTCGTCCACTGTATACAGCAGAAGCTCACATTGACAAGAAAGGAAAATCCCTGTGAGGAGAGTTGTTGAGGAATCAATCCTCAGAGTAATGGATGACCATAGTTGGTACCTGGGTGATGATCGTAAGGCAATGCGACCTTAGGGGGTAGGGTACTAAGTTGTGATGATAGATCACATAGCTGACTCGGCAACCCCGACAAAAATACGAGACATCATCAATTGGTGAGAGCCCGCCATTGTACCATGGTGAAGGGTGTACTCCCAATAGTCATCCTACTTAATTGTGTAAGACCACTGAGTTATGGAATTCTAGTGGTAGCTGGCCAGTGAGAAATAATTTACAGAATTAGTGATGAAAACGAGTAGGTTTCGAGTGTGATCGTTAAATAACCATATCACAATGGTTACTAGAATGTGCATGTGACTTTTTAAGTCATTTTGTGTGTACTGCTTAACGAAGCAGAGAGTTCACCCTTATGTTGTTTTCTTTTAGGGGTAGATGGCGACAGGGGAACCAGCCCTCTGTTAGGAGATTGAGTGTATCATGGGACGATGGGTACCCGATGTGGTTCAGGGCATGGACCACTTTACCGGTTACATCCGCTTCGCTAGGATGCTCGTGTACGACCCCTTTGGAGAGTTTCCCCTTATCTACGAGTACTTTGCTTGGTGGACACAACCAACACCACCATGTTACCAGCATGTTGAGCCTGTGGAGGTTGTTATGGTCTCTTCATTCTTATCTTCGTCATCTTCTTTATCCAGTGGGCTGGGAGCGAACCCCACTGATTCTGATAACACTCCGACCGCTTCCTATTCACCTGCATCGGCATTTCAGTTGGTTGAGCTTAGCGACTCCGAGATGGAGGAGGTCCCCACTGAGGGGACCAGGTGGTACCTGTGGCAGCAATTGAGGTAGTTGTGGAGGCTTCTGCCGGAGGAGCCGGATGGTTAGTGGAGGATCCTGAGGAGGACACCGAAGAGGATTCCTCTGGGGATTCCTTTGAGGTCTCTTCCCGTGAGTCCCGCTGTTAGTATTCCACCGACCAACGGTTGTTCTTTGGCTTTTTGGTTAGAGCCCTACACAGGGTAGGTGTCTGTGGTGACTACTCTGAGTCCTAGGATCTTCTTTTTATTTTCATGTATTTTGTTGGGGGTAGACCTAGGCAGTCAGACTTTTGCTATGTATATATTTTTAGTCATCATGTTGTACCACGTGTACTATTTCTTTTGCACTTTGGGGATGTATGTATTTACTTTTATGCTTTGGGGGAACGTTCTTTTATTACTTTTAGACTCATATATGTATATATTTATATTTTCAATCATGAACATCTCTTTTATTTATTCTGCTTATTCAAAAATTAAATGCTAATTTATAATTATAACAACGCTACAATTGTTTTTTGGCAAATTAAAATAACATGTTATAACTGTTAAAATGCCGCAACTTTCGAGATTAAAATTGAGATAGAAAGTTTTAAAATTTTGGTAAAATTCCAACCATGTTTCATTAACTTCACTTGATTTTCATAATTAAATTAATTAAATCGCTTTATAAAATAATTAATTAAAATAAATATCGCATATTTTGTAATGAAATGAAGACCCTTGTGCCTGTGTATTTACAATTGTATATAGTTTTGATGATGTTATAGTTGTAATAGTTTAAGAGTACTCCATATATATTGAGAAAACTAGTCTAAATAGGATGCTTGTTATAGCTTTTAATGTGTGAATGTGTGTGTATCATGCATCTAGGCTAGTTATACTTCTATTTCCTCATGTTTGCATTGATTGATCATTGATTCGCTATATATTTTGGTTAAGGATTGAATTGGGCAAAAACCTTTTTGAAAATTCTAAGATTTCAATCCAAGAACAAAATAATCGATTATCAGAACATTTTAATCGATTATCTGGAGGCTCTGTTTTATGAAAATTGTTACCCATTCGCAGATAATCGATTATCCACTTGAAATAATCGATTATTTGGCCCTGGAAGAAAAATGAGTCATTCGCAGTTAATCGATTATTTGGTGAAATAATCGATTATTTCGTTCATCAGTGTTTCCAGATGACGATGTGAACAGAATAATCGATTATCCTTAGTAATAATTGATTATCTCTGTTCAGAGGGCTATAAAACTAACATTTTGAAAGCTCTCATGTGTGACACCCATTTCTCTCAAATCATTTCGTAATTTTCATCTGAGAGAGCTTAGAAACCGAGTGTCATCATCTCTGAGATTCATTGAACAACACTTTTTCTTATCTTCAAGAAATCAATGGATCTTGATCAAGCTACGTGAAGGGGATATGAAAGCAAATTAGGAAGAACTTCAACTTTTCATATCTTCACATTCTAGGTGAATTCTTTCCTTTAACTTATTGTGTAATTCGTGTATAGGGTAGGTTTCCATAGTTGCGTTGCATGTAGATTGGTTTTCTACATTGTAGTGTTTCTTGATAGGTTTTCAAGAAGATTATTGCATATGTGATGCATGTGCATGTGAGTTTGTGTGTATACAAATTCTAATAGTGAAAAAGGTCCAAGCTAGGGTTGCTTTGGATAACACTGGATTTACATTTCAGGTTGAAATTGAACCAGTATAGATCTTATGTCATTCTCTCTTTTTCCTTATCTTTTTACAACTTGATCAATATTACTAGCATTGTATTGTGATCTTTTGTTAAATTTGATTTTGGAATTAAGAGATAAGTAAACACAACTGAATCATACACTATCATCTTCTAATGGATCCAGAATGATTTGATCTTGTGAAAAGTTTTCATCAAGAAAATTTTAAAAGAATCCAATTCACCCCCTCTTGGATTTCCTGTATTACAAGCCATTTTATCTAACATATTTACCATTATAGAGATAAGGACGTTACAGCTTGTGTTTAGCTCTGTGGTGTGGTGAACCTACTGTGGTTGTTGATAGAGATCCAACAAGCCAACCTAAAGACACTTTGTGTGACATTGGAGGTCCCATGACTAGGTCCAAGACAAAGAGGATGAAGCAAGCATTGCAAGGCCTAATAATGGAGATCAAGAAAAGTTCAGCTCAAAGTGGATTAGAGGCTACTCCAAAGTGGGTCACTTTTCTAAGAGTTGATCAAGATTTGAGCCCAAAATGAAGACAGCACGAAAAGCCCAAATTAATAAGACAAGAAGATAGTGGGAAATTAATGCTTAGTGGAATGTAAAAGCTTAGTGGGGAATAAATGCTTAGTGGAAAGTTTAGTGGGACTTAATGAACCATTATGATGGTTGGTGAACCATTGTGATGGTTGGTGAATCATTGTGATGGTTGGTGAACCATTGTGATGATTAATGAACCATTATGATACTTCATGAACCATTGTGATACTTCATGAACCATTGTGATCGTTAGTGGGGAGTAAATGTTAGTGGGTAATTAATGCCTAGTGGGATTGTTAGTGGAATTTTACTTCTTTTAAGGCTACTTAGCATAGCCTATAAATAGGAACCTCATGTAAGCTTCCAAGGCAGAATTTCCAGATTAATCAAATTGAGTGTTTCTCCATTGTGAGAGCTTCCCCTTTGTTCTTGGGTTAAGAACTTTATAGTGTTGGTTCTACCGGCAGGTCGCGGTTAGGGTCAAGTTCCTCTTTCTATCCTTTACCTGTTTTCAAGACGATCCGTTAAGTAGATTCGTATCATTTGGCATCAGAGCTTCGGCTCTTGAATTCAGGTATTATCTATCCTTTCTTTGTTTATCTTCTTCAATCCTAAAAAAAAAATTGTCTCTGCTTGTTTGTTTTTTCATTTCTTCTATTGTGTCAACCTTTGTGTTTTTGTTCTATTTCTATTCTGTTTGTTCTATTCAGTCTTGTTTTGTTCTATTCCTTTGTTTTCTTTGTTAAGTCTGTTCATCTTCTTTTGTTATCTTTGTCTAAGTCTGTTCATCTTTCTTTGTTATATCTTTGTGCTTTCTTTTCTATCATATTATAAAAAAAAAAATCGTGCAAAAAAAAAGAAAAAGAAATTTGTTCCAGTTTGGAAAAAAAAAAGTTGAAAAAAAAGAGGTGAAAAAAAAAACGAAAAAGAAAAAGAAAATTTTCTTGGCTAGTAATCAATCTTTTGCTTCAAATTACATATTGCTCAATCAGAAAAGCAAAGTTCAAAAAAAAAAAGTTTCAGTTCTGATCTTTTGTTTTGGCGTTCTATACACCTTTCTTTGATCTTGTCTCTTTAAAAAGAAAAAAAAAATCTTGTATTCCTTGTTTCTGTTCTACTGTCTCTTGTTCTTACTCCCCAAAGTTATCATATCACCAATTCTCTACTGTTTCTTGTTGTGTAGAATCATCCTTAAAGGTTCTTACTTAAGAGCTCATAAGGTGAAGTTGAGTGGTAAAAGGCAAGAGTGGTAAGGCTATCTGATAAAAACCCCTTTCCGGATCTTAAATTCAGCATCAAGGAAATTATGGAAAATCAAAAGGTGAAGAAAATATAAAACGGAAAGACAAGAAATGAGAAGAACAACGCCACAATCCCTAGGGATTGATAAGTTGAGGAGGATTCGCCACTTTGAATATGAAAATTCAAAGATAAGAATCAAGGGTAGTCCCTAAGAACCTAGAGAGTTTCCTCTCACAAAAGCATCAAAGCTTCATTCCCAAATGAGAGTCAAAACTCCTTACAAAGTTAACATTTGGCCTATTTATAATATGAACCTAAAAGGCTTACCAAGGCCCATTACTAAAAGTCCAAACAACTAAAAAGGCCCAAATTAAAAATAAACATTATTAAAAACATAAAAAGCTCAACAAAAGCCCAATTTAGGCCCAAATTACATAAACTTCTATTCTAAGATTTGGCTCCACTTTAAGCTCTTCATGTACCATTCTAGTCCTCTATCACTATCAGAGGGAAAAAGCCAAATAGAGTGAAAACACGAGTGACTAAACATATTTTGAGTGTAAACACGTGAGAGAGTGTTTGTGTGAGGATTTTATTTTTCTAACTCTAATTTTTGCAGCACTTTAATCATGAGTGGAGGAGAAGGAGTAAGAGATGCTGAACTCAAGTTGTTCATGAAGGCTGTTCAAGATCAATTCAAGGCTCTAAATGCAAGATTGGATGATTTACAATCTACTTACAGGTCTAGGACCCCCTCCTAGAAGAAATCATAAAGAGGAAGAAGAAGAGGAGTCAGATGGGAGAAATAGTGAAAGGAGAAGAAGGGATGATGAACCAAGAGTTGACAATTACTTAGGTAATATCAAGATGAATATCCCTGCATTCCAAGGAAAGAATGATCCTGAGTTGTACTTGGAGTGGGAGAGAAAGGTTGAACATGTGTTTGATTGTCATAATTACTCTGAGGAGAAAAAGGTAAAATTAGTAGTTGTTGAATTTACTGATTATGCTAGTATTTGGTGGGATCAATTTGTTATTAGCAGGCGTAGAAATGGAGAAAGGCCTATCCGTTCATGGGAAGAGATGAAGGTTGTCATGAGAAGGAGATTTGTACCAAGTCACTAGCATAGGGACTTACACAGAAAATTGCAAAGTTTAACTCAAGGTTCTATGAGTGTGGAGGATTACTACAAGGAGATGGAGATAGCCATGATTAGAGCCAATGTTGAGGAAGACCGGGAAGCAACTATGGCAAGGTTCATCGGAGGTTTAAAGAAGGAGATAACTAATGTGGTGGAGTTGCAACATTATGTGGAGATGGAGGATTTGTTGCACAAAGCAATTCAGGTAGAGAGGCAAATGAAGTCAAAAGGCCCTTCCAAATTTGCTTCATCTTCTAACTCTACATGGAGATCAAATTGGAAGAATGACAAAGTTGTTGCAAATCCTAAAGATGATGGGAAGGCCAAGTACTCAGTTGCTGCACCTAAAGGTAAAACTGAAAATAATACCTCTTCTAGATCACGTGATATCAAGTGTTTTAGGTGTCAAGGAGTTGGACATATTGCTTCTCAATGTCCAAATAAAAGAGCAATGATTGTGATGGATAATGGAGACATAGAAAGTCAGGGCTCAAGTGATGATGAAATGCCACCATTGGAGGATTGTGGGGGTGTTGAAGTTGCTGAACCTGTACATGGAGTTGCACTTGTTACAAGGCGTGCTCTTAGCATACAGCCTAAGGAAGATGTGATGTGGAGCAACGTGAGCATATTTTTCATACTAGGTGCCACATAAATGACAAGGTATGTAGCATGATTATTGATAGTGGAAGCTGTACTAATGCTGCTAGCACATTGTTGGTTGAGAAATTGAACTTGCCAACCAAAAAGCATCCTAATCCATATAGACTTCAGTGGCTAAATGATTGTGGTGATATAAGGGTGACTAAACAAGTTTTGGTTTCATTTTCCATTGGCAAGTACAAAGATGAGGTTCTTTGTGATGTTGCACCGATGCATGCTGGACATCTACTTCTTGGACGTCCTTGGCAATTTGATAGAAAGGTCACACATGATGGGTACAAAAATAGGTATACCCTTGCCATGAATGACCGCACCATTGTATTAACACCTCTCAAGCCTATTGAAGCATATGTTGATCAAATCAGAATTGCAAGAGAGTGTAAGTTGAGAGAAGAGCAACTAAGCATTCAAGAAAAAGAGAGAAAAGATAAGATGAGTGAAAATAAGCAAAAGAGAGAAAAAAATAAAACTGAGTGCAGTGAAGAGGAAAATAAGAGAGTGAGTGCATTTGCAAAGAAAAGAGAAATTGAGAGTGCTTTATTAGAAGGAGAGATACTACTTGTACTCATGTACAAGGATGTATACTTCACTAATGATTGGAATTCTTCTTTTCCTTGTGAAGTTGTTTCTTTGTTACAGGAATTCACTGATGTTTTTCCAGAAGAATTGCCTCAAGGATTACATCCTTTAAGAGGTATTGAGCATCAAATTGACCTCATTCCAGGTTCTCCAATCCCAAATAGACCAGCCTATAGAACAAGTCCAGAGGAAACAAAGGAAATTCAAAGGCAAGTGGATGAATTGTTGCAAAAGGGATTTGTGAGGGAGAGTCTTAGTCCATGTTCAGTTCCTGTTATCTTGGTTCCAAAGAAAGATGGAACATGGCACATGTGCATTGACTGCAAAGCCATCAATAAAATCACTGTAAAGTATAGATATCATATTCCTAGATTGGATGATATGCTTGATGAGTTGCATGGTTCTTGTGTGTTTTCTAAAATTGATTCGAAAAGTGGATACAATCAAATTCGCATGAAAGAAGGTGATGAATGGAAAACAGCCTTTAAAACAAAATATGGTTTATATGAGTGGTTAGTGATGCCATTTGGCTTAACTAATGCACCCAGCACTTTCATGAGACTAATGAACCATGTCTCGCGTTCTTTCATTGGGAAATTTGTTGTGGTCTATTTTGATGATATTCTGATTTATAGTAAGACTTTAGATGAACATGTTGATCATTTGCATGATGTTCTTAATGTTTTGAGAGAAAATAAATTGTATGCCAATCTCAAAAAGTGTTCATTTTGCCTTGAATCTGTTGTGTTTTTGGGATTTGTTGTAAGCTCCAAAGGAATAAGTGTGGATGAAGAGAAGGTAAAGGCAATTAGAGAATGGCCTACACCTAAGAATGCCAATGAGGTCAGAAGTTTTCATGGTTTAGCAAGTTTCTATAGAAGGTTTGTGAAGAACTTTAGTTCTATTGCTGCACCTTTGAATGAACTTGTTAAAAAGAATGTTGTGTTTAAATGGAATGATGTGCATGAAAGAGCTTTTAACTTGTTGAAAGATAAGCTGACCCATTCCTTTGCTTTGTTTGCCTAATTTTGATAAAGCTTTTGAAATTGAATGTGATGCTTCTGGTGTTGGAATAGGGGCTGTGTTGATGCAGGACTCTAAACCAATTGCATATTTTAGTGAGAAACTTAATGGAGCAGCATTGAATTATCCTACCTATGACAAGGAGTTGTATGCTTTGGTGAGAACTTTGCAAAATTGGCAGCCCTACTTGTGGCCAAGAGAGTTCATAATCCATTCTGACCATCAAAGTTTGAAGTTTTTGAAAACTCAAGGCAAGCTTCAAAAGAGACATGCCAAGTGGTTGGAGTTCATTGAGATGTTTCCTTATGTGATCAAGTACAAGAATGGTAAGGAAAATATTGTTGCTGATGCATTGTCCAGAAGGTATGCATTGCTTACTTCCTTGCAAACTAAGTTACTTGGTTTTGAGCTTATAAAGGATTTGTATGTCAATGATTCTGATTTTGGACAAGTTTGGGATTCTTGTTCTAAACATGCTTTTGGGGACTATTATAGGCTTGATGGGTTCTTGTTTAAGAACAATAAGCTTTGTGTGCCTCTTTGTTCCTTGCGTGAAATGCTAGTTAGGGAAACTCATGGTGGTGGATTAATGGGAAATTTTGGAGTTCAAAAGACTTTAGAAATTCTGCATGAGCATTTTTATTGGCCTAACATGAAACATGATGTACAATCTGTTTGTAATAAGTGTGTTACATGTAAGCAAGCCAAATCTAAAGTCATGCCCCATGGTTTCTATACTCCTTTGCCTGTGCCTAATCTACCCTGGACTGATGTTTCAACGGATTTTGTATTAGGATTGCCTAGATCTCAAAGTGGAAAAGACAGCATTTTTGTTGTTGTTGATAGGTTTAGCAAAATGGCACATTTCATTGCATGTTCTAAAACCAATGATGCATCAAACATTGCTGATTTGTTCTTTAAAGAAGTTGTGCGTATGCATGGATTGCCAAGAACCATAGTAAGTGATAGAGATGTGAAGTTCCTAAGTCACTTTTGGCGAACTTTGTGGAATAAGCTAGGAACAAAACTCTTGTTTTCTACTGTTGCACATCCTCAAACGGATGGACAAACCGAAGTTGTCAATAGAACACTTACTACCTTGTTGCGTGCTATCATTCAAAAGAATTTGAAACAATGGGAGAAATGCTTGCCACATGTTGAGTTTGCTTATAATAGGACTGTTCATTCTACTACTTCTTATTCTCCTTTTGAAGTTGTGTATGGATTTAATCCTTTAACTCCTTTAGATATCTTACCTTTGCCAACTAATGAGTATGCTAATTTGGATGGAAAGCAGAAGGCAAATTTTGTTAGGGAGTTGCATGCCAAGGTTCGAGCCAACATTGAGAAAAGGAATGAGCAATATGCAAAGCAAGCAAATAAGGGGCGTGTCAAAGTGGCTTTTGAACCTGGAGATTGGGTTTGGGTTCATATGAGAAAAGAAAGGTTTCCTACTCAAAGGAAATCCAAGTTGCAACCAAGAGGAGATGGACCTTTTCAAGTGTTAGAAAGGATTAATGACAATGCTTACAAGCTGGATTTGCCAAATGATATGGTAATGTAAGTTCTACCTTTAATGAGACTAATCTATCTTTGTTTGATGTAGGAGATGGACTTGATTCGAGGACGAATCCTTTCGAAGAGGGAGGGAATGATAGAGATCCAACAAGCCAACCTAAAGACACTTTGTGTGACATTGGAGGTCCCATGACTAGGTCCAAGACAAAGAGGATGAAGCAAGCATTGCAAGGCCTAATAATGGAGATCAAGAAAAGTTCAGCTCAAAGTGGATTAGAGGCTACTCCAAAGTGGGTCACTTTTCTAAAAGTTGATCAAGATTTGAGCCCAAAATGAAGACAGCACGAAAAGCCCAAATTAATAAGACAAGAAGATAGTGAAAAATTAATGCTTAGTGGAATGTAAAAGCTTAGTGGGGAATAAGTGCTTAGTGGGGAATAAATGTTTAGTGGAAAGTTTAGTGAGACTTAATGAACCATTATGATGATTAGTGGGACTTCATGAACCATTGTGATGGTTAATGAACCATTATGATGGTTGGTGAACCATTGTGATGGTTGGTGAACCATTGTGATACTTCATGAACCATTGTGATGGTTAGTGGGAAGTAAATGTTAGTGGGTAATTAATGCCTAGTGGGATTGTTAGTGGAATTTTACTTATTTTAAGGCTGCTTAGCATAGCCTATAAATAGGAACCTCTTGTAAGCTTCAAAGGCAGAATTTTCAGATTAATCAAATTGAGTGTTTCTCCATTGTGAGAGCTTCCCCTTTGTTCTTGGGTTAAGAACTTTATAGTGTTGGTTCTACCGGCAGGTCGCGGTTAGGGTCAAGTTCCTCTTTCTATCCTTTACCTGTTTTCAAGACGATCCGTTAAGTAGATTCGTATCAGTTGTTGTGTAAGCCAATGGTGGTTGTTTGTGGTGTTGATTAGTGAAAATCTCACTAGAAAGTGAGGACTGGATGTAGCCCTGGGTTTGGGGTGAACAAGTATAAAAATTTCTGTGTGATCTCTCACTCTCCTTCCTCTTTACTGTTTTTTTGAGTGTTTAACTGAGCTAAAATATTCTTATATATTTTGTCACTTTTATAGAACAGTATTTCCACTTATACACTCTACGGGAAGAAGAATCTTTGAATCAACAAGCTTTGATCTTAAGAAAGAAACATTTTGGAAAATTGATAAGGATTTCATTTTGAGCTCAGAACGAATATTTATTCTTAACATATATAGTTTCTGAGTTACTGCGGAACTTTCAAAAAGGAGTTATAGTTTGTGAAAACACAATTCAACACCCCCCCTCTTTCTTGTATTATTTTATTCACTTCACTTATATATCCTGAGAGTAATTGACTAAGTGCTTAACTTGTGCATCCATTTGCGAGACGATTAGCCATAGTCAATGTGCCCTTACTTTAAACAAATTTGTGTGATTTGTTGAAACCTGAAAAGGCTTTGTTGTAAAGAATACTTGGGATTGTTAGCTTAAAAAGGCTATTGTAAAACTACTTGGGTTGAGTCAGAAGTGGCTTGATAAAAGAATACTTGTATCTTTGTGGTAGTTAATGGAACTTGGTGGGTTTGCCAAGAATTGGACGTAGTCTCAATGGTTGAGATGAACCAGTATGAAAATTTGTGTTCCTATCTCTTTCATATCTGTTTTTATCTTCTAACCTTGAATTGTTGTTTCTCTCAAAAGTTGTTTTCAAAAAGGTTTTTTGATATAACAGTTCTTTCAAAACTATTGTCTGCCTTTTATTCGCTACTTGCTAAAACATTTTGTTATAAGACGATACGATCATCTATGAAAAGGTTTGCAAAATTTTTAAGAAACACAATTCAACCCTCCTTCTTGTTTTTCTTTGTTTCTACAAAAGTAATTTTTAATTGGTTAATAAAGTAAGACACTAACAATATCAAAATTAAACTCATGTATATTTTGGGTATTTATACTAAGTGATAAGACGTGTTATTTTTTTAAAAAAAATATATATTCAAGTTCAACTTTTATAAATGAGAAAATAGGTGTTAAGAGAAATTTTCCTCTTTAATTGAGTCCACCTAACCTGATTTTTTTTTATCCGTAGGAACTGAAGGCAGGTATCAGGAGGTTTACAACAACTCATGCACCTATTCAACCAACTGAGCTAGACCCCCTTGATAACTTGATTTATGTTAAATCTGGCTCAATGTAATTTTTGAATACTTGGGATCTCAACTAAAAGACTTAGGTGTTGATAATTTCTTTGAATATTTATAGTTTTTATAAAATAGTTTATCATATTATTTTAAGTAAATATTTTCACAATTAAAAATTTAAAAATTGAAATGTTGAGAAATTATGCAAGATAATAGATTTGTAAATAGAAAATAGGTGTTAAGAGAAATTCTCCTCTAGGTTAAATGTGGTTGTCCCTATTTGCATATATTAAATACGTATGAAATTATGTTGGTATATGTAATTTGAATGAAATGAATTAGGCTTCTAGCTTTTCACAAATTGCTTTAGACACTAGTATTTTACACTTTATGTTAAAACTATATGTACTTTAAATCCATGACTAAGTAGTTCCTTATAAGAGGAGTGCTAGAAATATACTATTTAATGTATTTTTTTAAATTTATTTGTTTATTGTTTAAAATTTTTTGAGAACAAAATTAGAAGAGAAGTTCATTAAATAAGATGTAAGACCACCAAATTTTGTGATTTTTGATTAATTTCAACCAATAAGAGAGAGTTTAAAAGAGAGTGTTAGAAAATGTTTTCCTAACATTTCATCCTATTAATGTTGATCTATTTTATTAACGGGTGAAATTACTTTGCAAGTCCTTGAACTATTTGACATTTTTTAATTAGGTCCCTGATTATTTTTCTTTTAAAATTGGGTCTTCAAGTTGTATTTGTTTTTAATTGGGTTCTTCCGTCTAACTGTTGTTATGGAAAATTAACTCCAAGGACCTAATTAATCCCTGAATACAATATTGTCACTTCTATTGGTATGCATTGAGTATTCTCACCTCTCTTGAGGTCAGTATTCTTACCTCTGCATTCTGAAGCGAGTATTTGCAACCAGCTTCTTCAATTGGTATTATCACCTCTACAGGTTACTCAACCCAAGTATTCTTTCCAGGCTTCACCCTACAACAACCTTATAACAAATTCACACAATTGAGTTAAGTAATTAAATTTCTATATCAACAATTAGATAGAAGGACTCAAATAAAAACAAATACAAATTCAAAAGCTCAAGTAAAAAATTTAGAAATTTAATTAAAATTGTCGAATAATTCATATATTTACAAAATAACTAGCTTAATAACCCGTGCCCTGTACGGGTGTTAAGTTTATAATTTATAATTTTTAATTATTTTTAAATTTTATATAAGTATATATTAGTAGATATGTAAATTTATATATTTACTAATATATATATATATATATATATATATATATATATATATATATATATCAAAATCAATATATATATTTAAATAATTTTATATTCACATCTTGTATAATTTTAATTTATATCAATGTTTTAAAAATATTATAATTATACTTATAAATATATTTTCATATGTATATAATATATAAATATAATTTTAATAAGAAATATTAATAATGAATATTTTATAGTACACTTTATAATTATTAGTTTTTTAATATATATCTACTTATACTTAATCAATAAAAAAAATATGTCACCAATAATATATCTACTTATACTTAATATAGTACACTCACCCAATTACCTTGGAGAAACAACAAAAAAGATCTATGAATTTGTCTTTCTTGTTTGTATTTATCCCTCCATTAATGCTGAATGAAAGAAATAAAAAAAAAAAAATATCAGCAATACTACTTAGAAAGAAACGATGATAAAAGAAATAAAAAAAATATGTCAACAATAATATATAGAAAGAAATGGTGAAATGAAAAACAACAAAGTATAAGTAGATATTTATAGGTGATTTGATCAAATAGTTTTTTTTTTAATGAAATTCAAATTATGCGAGATTTTTTCAGTTTTAATTTGATTATGCTTTAAATTAAAATTAAAATATATATATTTGTATTATCAATTAACTTAAATCAATATATATATATATATATATATATATATATATATGTGTGTGTGTGTGTGTGTGTGTGTGTGTGTGTGTGTTAGCGTATTATATTAAATCAAAATCTATATAATTGAATAATTAAATAATTAAATAATTGATTGATAATGATAATTAATTTTAAGTTTCTGATAATTAACAAAAGGTTATCATAATTATAAAAAATATTCCATAATTATAAAAACTATTTCATAAAATTTAATAATTGATTACCGTATTATATAAAATTAAAACCTATTTAAGATTTAATGATTTAATTGATTAATTTAATTAGAATATGTTCCCATTATAATGATCTTAATTACTATATTTAATATAATTATGTGCACATATGAATTAAAAAATAAAATAAAAATTGATAAATTATCAATTATATATTTGCATTATAAAATTATGAGATAAAAAAAATCTAATTGCACGATTTCTTTATTTTAATTTGTTATAATTTTGAATTTGAATATAAATTTGAATTTAAATTAGTGTTATCAATTAATATGAGTTAAACAATTTAAAATTTCAAATAATAAATCTTAAAATATTCAACACGTTCAAATTTGAATATGAATATGAATTTAAATTAGTGTTATCAATTAATATGAATTAAACAATTTAAAATATCAAATCATAAATATCTTAAAATATTGATAATGTTCAAATTTTATTATCATCCACACATGTATATATAGATATTGTTTAAATTATCAATTATATATTTGCATTATAAAATTATGAGATAAAAAAATCTAATTGCTCGATTTTTTATTTTAATTTGTTATAATTTTGAATTTGAATATGAATTTGAATTTAAGTTAGTGTTATCAATTAATATGAATTAAAAAATTTCAAAATTCAAATCATAAATATCTTAAAATATTGATCATGTTCAAATTTGAATATGAATATGAATTTAAATTGGTATTATCAATTAATATGAATTAAAAAAATTAAAATTTAAAATTACCATAAAAATAAAAATCGTTTTCATTTCAGCGAGAAAAGAATCAATATGGTGTTGCTACGTGACATCAAGCTACGTAAAAAAAACCTTCTTTTATATAATACTAGATAGTACCTGTGCAATGCACGGATTTATTGAGAAGGGAATAAATCTTTTGTATATATAAAGTATGTTGACAATGTTGTTAATTTGTTATGTTACTTAAAAAAGATGTAAAACTAATTCAAATTTCTACAATAAGAAACTTATTCATTAATAAAAATAATAAAAAAATAATTAGATGTGTTTATGTCATAATATAAATCATTTAAAAAATATATAATACAACTATAAATTTAAATTTCACAATGCCACTTCGTTGAAGTAAAAAAATTTCTATATATAGACAAATAAAACTATATAACAAAAATAAGATGAAAACAATAAGAAAATTAATTTTAACTAAAAGAACTCACATATTGTTGCATTAAAATATTTTTTATGGAGTTCATTAATTTAAAATTAGAAATTAAGCAATGAATGAAATAATATAAATTTAACAACACATATTTAAATTGTTGTTTCCTTTAAATATAAAAATATTAGAAACAAAATTAAGCAATGAATGGAACAACATTTTTTTATGCTATATTGTCCCCTTTATATTCATTATCATTCATGTTTAATTAATTTTTATTTTTTTCAGATACTTAGGTGATGAAATTATATATTTTATTAGAAAAAATATGTAAAATATAACTAATATCTAAATATATTTAAAAATAAATTTAAATTTGAAATATAGATATAAATATTTATATTAAATTATTTTAATAGTGAAAAATAAAAAAACTATTAAACCTTACTTTTGATTTGATCCTAAAACACATAAAAACTTGTGTTTTACACTAAAATAAATAATGAAAAAACCTTTTGTAGTTTTTTCTTTTTTTTTTACCATATTACATACGTTTCATACCACGATCACTATATACTAAAATTGTTCCTTTAATTATGCAGTAACTTTTTTCGAACATATTTTTTTGAATATTTTTTATCCTTTCTTGGCAACTATCAATGTGCCTATACTTCTGCTTCTCCAAAACCTCCACCAGCAACTGCCAATTACTCCCAATTTATGCCATCTATAATATACCAAATTGAATTATGTAGAAATAAACAAATAATATCAGCATGTAAATATTAAATGACAAATATTAAAAAGAAACAAGAGAATGAAGAAAAAGGTAGAAACTTACCTCCACGAAAGAAGACAAAAAGAAGATTAAGCTATAAAACAAAAAAAATCAATAATAATAAAATTATGAAGCAAGTAAAATCAATAAAGATAAAAGCTCTAAAGTTTTGATGCAAGCACTGAAGACAGATTAGCGTAGAGGAAGAAGAAGTTTGCACAATGTCTAATGTTGACTATGTAAAATATTTATAATAATAATTAGAAATTTAAAAAAGGAAATTACTGAAATTTCAAATCATAAATATTTCTTATTACCTTAATTTGAATGTCTTGTAATTAGCTTTGCATCATAATATATAATTTATCAAAATCAACTTAATTCAGTATTTCAATAATCAATAATTGAATAATAGAACGAATTTGTTTATTTTTATTTATTGACATGTAATCATAAACTTAAATCAATTTTATCTCAAATATTAATATAATCGTTAAAATAATATTCATATTTTTTATTATAAATCTAAATGAAAAATAGAATGATTATTTTTATTTATTAACATGTAACCAATTAATTAGTATTTTTTTGGGGAATCAATTAGTATTTAAGATCAATTATTATTCTTTACGATAATATTAATATTTACATTGAGTTATTTTAAAATTATGATAATATAAAAAAGTTACTATAATTATAAATAATATTTCATAAAATTAATAAATTATTATCTAATTAGATAAAATAAAATATTATTTAAGATTTAATGATTTAATTGAGTAGTTTAATCAGAATATATAATTATTATAAACCTTCTTTTATAATATTTGAAACCTATTTTATAATATATAATCATAATTGATGATTATTTATTAACATGTAACCAATTAATTAGTATTTTTTTGGTGAATCAATTAGTATTTAAGATAATATCAATTATTATTCTTTACGATAATATTAATATTTACATTGAGTTATTTTAAAATTATGATAATAAAAAAAGTTACTATAATTATAAATAATATTTCATAAAATTTAACAAATTATTATCTAATTAGATAAAATAAAATATTATTTAAGATTTAATGATTTAACTATTTAATTGAGTAGTTTAATCAGAATATATAATTATTACAAACCTTCTTTTATAATATTTGAATCATATTTTATAATATATAATTGATAATTGATTATTGATATTGATATTCCTATAATTATGTATTTTATGAATTAAAAAAATTATATTTCATCTAGAAATTTTTTTGAGATGTATTTGCCTAAAATAAATCATGAGAGATTTTTAAATTTAAATTTGAATTATTTAAAAAAATTAAATCAAAAGTATATATTAGTGTTATTAATTAACTTGAATTAGAATGCATAATTAAAATGTCACCAGAATGTGACACATGGACAACCAGTCTTAATCAACAACTGTGTTTTATATAATATATAGATAGATAGATAATTGATGATGATTGATTGATTGATTAATTGATTAATGAGGAATATGAATTAAACAATTTAAATTATTGTGCCTAAATAAAAAAATATTCATATTAATTATTAGGGAATATTTAAAATTAGTGTTATCAATTAATATGAATTAAACAATTTAAAATATCAAATCATAAATATCTTAAAATATTGATAATGTTCAAATTTTATTATCATCCACACATGTATATATAGATATTGTTTAAATTATCAATTATATATTTGCATTATAAAATTATGAGATAAAAAAATCTAATTGCACGATTTTTTTATATTTTAATTTGTTATAATTTTGAATTTTAAATTGAATTTGAATTTAAATTAGTGTTATCAATTAATATGAATTAAACAATTTAAAATTTTAAATAATAAATATTTTAAAATATTGATCACGTTCAAATTTGAATATGAATATGAATTTAAATTGGTATTATCAATTAATATGAATTAAAAAATTTAAAATTTAAAATTACCATAAAAACAAAATCGTCTTCATTTCATAGGGAAAAGAATCAATATGGTGTTGCCACGTGGCATCAACCTACGTAACAAAACCTTCTTTTATATAATACTAGATAGTACCCGTCCGATGCACGGGTAAATTTTAAGGGAGAAATTTTTTAGATTATATAAAAAATTATATTGACAAATTTACTAATTTCTTATATTATTGAAAAAAAAAAGTTATAATCAATTCAAATGTCCGCAATATAGAACTTATTTATTAATAAGAAATAATAAAAGATAATTAAATGCGATTAGTTTTTAATACAACTTTAAATTTAATTTTGACAATATTGTTCTCCTAAAGTCAAAGAAGTTTGTATAAACAAATGAAATTGTATAACAAAACTCAAAATAAAAATAATAATAAAATTATTTTTATCAAAAATAACCCATAGAATATTCCATCATGATCACTTTTATAGAGATCATTAATTTAACCTCCTGTAAAAAAAAATATTGAAAACAAAATTAAGTGAATGAATGAAAAAATGTAAATTTAATAACACATAATTAAACGATTAAAAGTCAGTACAATATCATATTCACATTAATTTTTGTTAAATTTTAATTATGTTAAAATAGTGTAATTTTTATTAAATTGATACATTATTTAATTATTTTAAATATTTTTATATATTTTGAAGATATTAATTTTAATTTTATTAAAATCAATAATAGTTTAATTATTAAAATATTTAGACACCCGAAATTAACATATTATGTAATTTTAGATAGGAATCTAAATTTGACATATGTTTGTTTATATTAAATATGCATATATAAATAAAATAAATGTTTATTAAAAATATTGATATATTATGTGTAATTACATTGAGAAAAAATATTATATCTATCTATCTATCTATATCTATATATTATACTAATCAATAATTAATTAATTGATTATATTGATATTAAAATTAAAAATGTCACCGGAATGTGATATGTAGACAACCCGTCCTAGCCAGCAATTGTGTTATCAAATATCAAATAATAATAATAATAATTTTAAAATTGAATAAAAATTACTTTAATTAAAATATTAAAATATAATTTTAAAATTAATAAAAATTATGCAGGTTATGAAACATTCAAAATATAATTTTAAAAATTCTATTTAAATCTGGAAATAAAATTAATAATATATTAAATTAAATGTCTTACAAATATTAAGATTGTGATTATGCTAATCAATAATTAATTAATTGATTATATTGATATTAAAATTAGAAATGTCACCAAAATGTGACACGTGGACAATTAGTCCTAGTCAACAACCGTGTTTTATATAATACAAGATAATTGATGATTAATTGATTAATGATGAATATGAATTAAACAATTTAAATTATTGAACCTAAATAAAAAATATTCATATTAATTATTAGGGAATATTTAAAATTAGTGTTATCAATTAATATGAATTAAACAATTTAAAATATCAAATCACAAATATCTTAAAATATTGATAATGTTCAAATTTTATTATCATCCACACATGTATATATAGATATTGTTTAAATTATCAATTATATATTTGTATTATAAAATTATGAGATAAAAAAATGTTATTGCACAATTTTTTTTTATTTTAATTTGTTATAATTTTGAATTTGAATTTAAATTAGTGTTATTAATTAATATGAATTAAACAATTTAAAATTTCAAATCATAAATATCTTAAAATATTGATCACGTTCAAATTTGAATATGAATATGAATTTAAATTAGTATTATCAATTAATATGAATTAAAAAATTTAAAATTTAAAATTACCATAAAAAAAATCATCTTCATTTCAGTGGAAAAAGAATCAATATGGTATTGTCACGTGACATTAACCTACTTAACAAAATCTTTTTTATATAATATAACTGATTGATTTAACCTTATTACTAAAAGTCCGATGACGCATTAAGTTGCTATTTGCTACTGTGACATTGGCTAGTTGGAATACGTTGGGACCCCCTTGAGCTTTATTAGAATTTCATAGGACTGAGCATATAAGCATATTCCAGCGGAATATTTGATTTGAGTTTCCTTACTTGCCTAGCAAGTCGAGGTATATTATTGGCCATTACACGTATTCTCTGCGTAATTGCTGTCTCTCTCCCCTTTCTTGTGCCTGCGAACTTGTTTTTTCCAGCTCCCCATAACCCTCTTCCACTGTCTCAGAGACCAAACCAACCTAGAATCATAGGTTTGGTGCAGTCATGTAAGGCCCTGTTGCGTTCATATGTGGGGAACGATCCATTTAGTGGGAGAACCCGTGTTCGATGCAAAATTCTCTTGGACTAACGACAGCCACGCACTGCGAGCGGAATGAGTCTCTGATCCCATGAGTTGGGAGACACCCGTGGTGTCTGACCCAGAACCAAAAAAAAAATAAAGACCAAACCAAGCCAGGTACGTTTTCTCTCACCATTCGGGATGAATAAAACCTTGCAAAGTATATTTGGACATAACAAGTTATTTCACTATGATGCAAATTCCTACTATATGTATCGTACGATGAGAAATTTTTTTTTTCTTTCTTCAGGAGTAGTTCTGATTCGAAAGTTGGAATATGAGTTAGGAAAGCATTTATGTTTTTTGTCATCTATTTTTTCAGCACATATAAGTTTAGGAAAACAAAAGGATATGAAATATTTTAATTCGAAGAAAGAATCATAGTCTTTTATAATCCACTGTGTCGGCCTAGTAGTGAAGGTATTAGTAGTCTCCATAAGTTCTAGGTTCTAATCTTGTTTCCATTATTTGTACATCCAAAAAAATGTTACTCATATTTTTTTTTCACTTAATATATTTTCTCTTATTTTAATAGGCCAAATTCAGGCCAAAACATGTGACAGTGAAAATAACATTAAGTTTTCTCATTCGCTTTGCTTAATTCTTTGTTGTGGATTAGGTATTGTTTTTCCGTCTATGATTGAGTTGTTTATAATAATCATGTCAATTTCAATTAATTAAGCTAAATTATGACTTCATTGTTCGGCAATTTTAGGGGTGTCAATTAGATGGTTGGCATAAATTGAGCTAAACAATAATAGCTGGATAAAAATCAACTCATTAATCTATTTATGATTTATTATAAATATATGGAAGAAATTTACTCTGTGCATAACCATTCAATTAAAATATGCAGATTACTTTACTATTTCATATACAGTTTCATGCTATGCTTGTGTTTTTATTTAGTCTGCATGAAAATAGTCTTGTTCGTGACAGTTTCTTTTTCTTACGGACGTTTTGCAATCCCGATTTGATATCTCAAATCTAAAACTTGTTAGACTTGTCCCATTTCTTATGTTAATAACTACGAGGATAGCTAGCAATTCCTTTTTGACATCCCAATCTAAAACTTGTGCGACTTGTCCCAATACTAGATGTTAGAATCCATGGTTCAAAAGAGAGAAAAGAAGAAAAAGTATAAAACTGAAAAATAGATTTTATTCAAATGAAAAATTCAGTTTATATAGCTAATCCTAATAATGTTAATATCTTATATCTCTAATAGTCCTCCACAAGTTGGAAGGTATTCACAACACTTCTAGCTTGGAATAGACAATACAAGAATCAAATTAATGCAAAATACAATAAAACATGCCAGAAATACATTGGCTAAAAGGTATACAATGACTAAATTGGTTAAGCAGAAGTCATAACACAAGGCTTAACCATTTAACAAAAACAAACACACTTAACCACAAAGCAAACACTATACCTCAAAGTTTAATCACTTGTCAAAAGTACAAATCAATGAGAATGCTTAACCACCACAAGGCAGAAGCAGTAAAACTTAACCATCAATAGTAAAGCCAAAACAATGCTTAATTAACCACTCAAGATACAAGTAAAACAATAAAGAAACAAATCATCGAACAGTTAGTGTGCATAAAGCCATAGAAGGAAATCACCAAACTGATGTAACTAGGCACCAAGAAAAGTAGAACAAGTTTCCCACAACGAACCAAAGTGATGCTAATCCAACTCAAGGGAACCAAAGTCAAAACTATAGCACCACAAAGCCCAAACCAAATGCATGAAGCTTGAACACCAAACAGTCAACGAAAAACTGAGAAACGAGAAGAAAGAACCAAACTCTGTAATAGAGTTACGCTCTTCAAAGAGGATAGATCTCAAACACCTTGTGAGCATAGCAGAAATCACAACTCCAACTCATCAAACTTGTGATTCTGCAACAAATCCAAACACAGAACCTCAAATCCATATCAAAACAAAGCTAATCACCATCTATAAAGCAAGTATGTCTAAAATCTCCATCGTACGAGCATTCATCAAGAAGCTTGCAAGTTCCATTAGAACACACTAGAATCTGATCTAGAAAAGGTTGCGAAACAAATTTTTTTGAACGTTGTCTAGCCTTGCCACCAAAAACAGCAACTCACAATCGGAAATCGAAAATTGCAATCACAATTGCTGTAACACCAAACAACAACTTGAATCCATAAAAAAATACGATGAACTTTGGAATGCAGAGCACACACATAAGTGTCAATCTTATTAGACTTTTTTTAAGAAAATGGAAAAGAAAGTAAAGGGTTTGAATACTGAGAGAGAAAAGAGGGAAAAGTATAAAACTGAAAAATGAATTTTACTGGAATGAGAAAATCAGTTTATATATGTACATTATTACTTATAGCCAAGGACAAAACTTACATACAATTCTACAAGTATTGTATATGTTGTCCAATTAGAATTAGAGTTTTACATTGAAAATATGCATAATTCTTTAATGCAAACCTTTTTTTTTTGTATATTATCGAGATGAAACTCTAATTTTAATTAGAGAACAACATACACAACACATATAAAACTGTATGTAAATTTTTGTTGTTAGAATGTTTTTTAGTGCGAGGTTATATCTTCTTTTTCACATGGAGCTATTTTTCACATGGAGCTATGTCGGACAAGCGGTCTGAAGAGCCCTGAATCACCCCCAAGGCAGAATACAACGGGTACAAATATTTTGAACAATTATGAAAATAAAAGAGGTTTGCTAGGAAGCCCAAGAATTAGAAAATCCTGTAATTCGTTTAAATCATCTGTTGATATACAGGCATGCGGAATCATGTTACACGTATTTCGTGTTATTTGGGTTTGATAGTTTTTATTTCTAAATACTTATCAAACATCGTGTACAAAAAATGTGGTATGGAGCAGGATTTCATGAGTTGCATTCTGATCAAAATATATAACATTAGAGTGTACAAAAAGGAAAGTGGATCATCCATCCTCTCCTCTGTGTTTCCCGCTTAGCACATGGAATTCATGTTGTCAATAAAGGGATATTTGAGTGTCGAGCCTCAAATAGCACAAATCAAGGATCCTCTCTTGTGCTTTCTGGGTGCTTGAGAGAAAACGTCGGTTCCCAGCTGAGAAAACAAAGTCAACATTGCAGCATGCATGAGACTCAGTTTGCTATGATCTCTCTCACTTTGAGGGTTTATCAAATTATACAATACCCACCTGCAACAAGTAGGAGTTAAGGATTCCTATTTGGACAAATCTTTATAAGAAAAGTAATCAAAGCAATTATTATAATGCATAAAAGAAAATAATCATAGTTACCTACCTATTAACAAAAGGAGTTATTGACTTTCAATATACGAAGGGGAACCTCCAACTCGAACTGGTTTTAAGCTTCTCAGAAGCTTTCTTCCATATTCAAATGCTAAAACAAGGAGACCAAAGAAGTATAAAAGGCAAAGATGCAGTTTTTCTAACATGCAGCTCGTAAGGGAGACATTGCTTCCAGCCTGAATGTTTGTTCTGATCAACACCCTTTTCTCTTTCCACCCTGCACAAGATCAGTATATAGTAGATCTTATTAGAAAAAATGTGCACCTAATGACTGTCTCGAGTGACACATCTTGTAATCTCCAATATCATCCAGATAGGTTATTGCAAGTTCAGTCCCATAAGCCTAGATTCATAAGAATATATTGTGACAGAACCAGAATAAAAAACAAAAACAGTGAGGAAATTGAAATTTTATTGAATGAATAACAGGGAAAATCTCCCTATGAAAAATGATACATTGCTCCAGAGGTTTGAGAGGTCTGGATCCACTTCCCACAATTTTCTAATTCTCCTAGTTCCCCTTTTATATGTTTAAAGAGTATACAGTTATTCCCCTTTTATAGATAGTTAGTGACTTACAGCCTATAACAGAAAAACTACCCCCTAACTGGGCCCAACCAACTGTGGCCCAATGCAACCCCTTCTAATATACACTTGCTTAATCATGGACCTGCAATGCAGTTAGAATTAATAGATGTATTATATTTCAAATAGGGAAGCATATGATAGCAGACCATGTGTTTTACTCCTTGGGAGCCAGTGACAGACCTGGAAATATTGGGTAGTGGCCTAGTGGGGGAAAACCTTTTGGTCAAACTGCCCAGTAACTTTTGGTATTTTCAAGTAGTGATATATCTCTTGTAGTTTTTTCATGGAAAGTCCCTGGGTATGCACTGACGAAACATGTCTGTGCTTTGTGAAGACTTGGGGCCATTGGGTGATAATTAAATCATATAACCATGTACGAAACCAATTATCAGTTAACACTTGTGAATGAAATTGGGTTTTGCTGGTTGCTACTGAGAAGGGAGTAGGGTGAACTCCAAAAGAGAGGAATTGGCTGTGGTTAGTAAAAATTAGAATTTACCCAGGGAACCTTGTTTTGGAGCAAACCTTGGGCTTTGGGGTAAAAAATGGCAAATCATGTATGGTAGTAGTAAATTTGAGTGGGGACACTGCCCTTACCCACCAACGTGGGTCTGTCTCTGCTTGGAGCTTAGACATTATTACCACACATTGACAACCCACCAAGCTACAGAAAACAGTCATGGCATGAGTAGTGTGAGCTCATGCTAAATTGCCGAGTGCAAGAAAATCTATAACATTCAATGTGGAATACTTACAAGACTCTTTCTTTGGCAAATTAGTCCAATCATGTGGGCTCATACTCATTTCTGATGCCTTGATCAAGTCAAATAGTGCTTCATTAACCTGAATTTAAAAGTGCTTTAGTCCATTTCCAATGCATCTTGAGAGGCAAAGTACAGCATGCAAATTGCCTGTATTCTATTAACTAATTATCAAGCATATATTACATATATTATATGCAAATTATACCTCTTCAGGCCGCTCATGACTTACTAAATGACCTCCATGAAGATCTACCATTCTAGCCACTGGATGAAGCCTCTCAGCAAGTCTTTTTGCATAATATATCTGAGCAATTATATCATGCCTGAACGTGAAGGAAATGTCTCAATATCTAGGTAAAACTATACAATAAATAAATTGAGTTTCTGTACAGTGTTTTCAGTTTCGTGCATAATTTGCTTTCTGTGCCTGAATGATCTGTGCATGTGTGCCTCAGGGTCAAGTTCCATTTATATTTTGAAAGTGACATTCCAATGAAGCAGCATTACATAAATGTTTCCTAACACAGTACAAACCTGCCATGGATGACTGAAACAAGAAAACCTGCAGATCTGATCACCTCAATCTCTGTTTCAGTCATTTTATGTGTCCAACATGCATTGAGTTGACCATCGAAACCATAGTTAGATTGCATCCCAGTTGTTGATATACCTTTAACATATTGCTGAAAGAGACGTTGGTGGTGAATTAGGAAAATACGGAAAAAGATTTCAAATTCTTATGAAGAACAGCATGATGATTAGGTATAGGGTGTTTTGGGGTTGAGAGGGAAATGAAAGAGAAGGGGAGTAACTAAATGGTGACTTTCCTTCCCCTTATTGGGATGTTCAAAATAAACATGGTAAAGGAAACAAAGGGTTAACTAATAAAAGCCAATGATTCATTATAATGCGTATTTGTAAAGTTAACCTTAAATAATGGACTACAGTATTAAAATTCTACTCACATAATTTAGAAAAAGAAGAGGAATAAAAACTAGATTTCATCTGAGTGATGCAAATGAGTTGAGAGTCGATGTATTCCTTAAAAGAATAGAGTGTATGGGGTTAGTGAACAATGTACTTATCTTGAAACCATGAGTGGGTAAAACGTATTAATTGGATTTTGGCTGGCTTATATGTTATTAATGGCATATATTGAAATCGAGTCAATATTTATAGATTGAATAATTAAAGAATTCTAAATGATATTTATTTAATTCGAGTCAATTTCCTATACAGAGATAGATTGATATGGATATCAATAGGTTTGAAATTAGGCTTAATTGCATTTTTTGCCTCCAAAGTTTCACAATGTTGTGAATTTTACCCCCCAAATTCTTTTTCACGATTTTTGTCCCACAATTTACAAAACATCGCGAATTATGCCCCCACATAAAAAAAATCGCCACTATTAAGACATTTTGTGGTCGTTTTTCCTTTAAACCGCCACAATTAAGACAATTTTTTAACTAATTCTGGCGATTTTTTTTACATGGGAGCAAAATTCACGATGTTTTGTTAATTGAGGGGCAAAGATTGCAAAAAAAAAAAAAATGGGGACAAAATTTGCAACATTGTGAAACTTTGGGGGGAAAAAATGCAATTAAGCCTTGAAATTATTAATTTCTCCTCTAAAATTCCCCAAATTGAGAAAAAATCAGAAAGGGGAATGCTAGAGGATTATGAATAGTTAACTGAAAATCCCTCATAAGTCATTTTCCTTTCCTTCTACAGCAAGTGTCCCAAAAGCCTCCCTTGCCTTATTCTCAATCCAAGCATACCCCTTAAATTACACACTGCAAAAATAATCATCAGACCTGTGTACTCTACTTCTAATCTTAGAGATTCTCAGGTTTTGAAATGTAAAACTTTATACTAGTATATGCATTTTTAGTCTTGGTGGTATATGTTTTTGGATTATTTAATTACACGGATGTGCATCCACCTGTGTAAGTTTCACTTGTCTTTATAAATGCATCTGGTATATTGCTCTTTAACTATAGAAACAAAAACACAGCTACAGCACAAAGTAATAAACTCCAAGCAGACTTAACAACATCTACTTAATTATGATAAGCTTATTTAGTATACTGTACCTGATATAAGATGGCTCTCCTCTTATCTGTTCCAACATATTCCTCAAGATATTCCTGCATGTCATATATAAAACTTATCTTTAAGATTCATCCCAAGGACAGAATGAACATAAATTTCTAGGCTATATCAGTAACTGTAGATCAGAGTTGTTACAAGACAATAAATAGACAACCTTCAGCTCAATGTTAATATTCATGACAAGAGCTAGACGCTTGATATGATTTGAATATATACTGAGTGATTCAATTTTTTAAATCACACTTTTGTTATAGTTGTGGCTCAATGCACTATGTGGAATCAAAGGAATGAAAAAGTTGGGGAGAGAGGTTAGGAAGACAACTTGTTATTGGTTAACAGGAAATAATGAACAAGAGCAAGAAAATGTTCTTACTTGAGAGTAATGGGTGTCCAAGTCAACAGCAGCCCTTTGTTCAGGTGTCTTTGCTTTCAAGAAACGGTATGCAACAGAGAACGTTTGTCGGTCCAACTGCAAAAAATAAAACAAGTAAGCTACTTTATAGGGATTTGAGGTACTGTGTCCAAGTCCATGGTGCCTAAAACTTGAAACCAGTGTAAACATTGATAAGACATTATATATGTCACTGCACATACATTTCTGTTTTCTTATATGTTAAGCATGTGAAAAATTACAAGATTGTACATAGCAATATTTTGATGGCTAATATCAATTAGCTGCATCTTAAGTCTGAGATACCATTTCCTTTTCTTATTGCTACGTTATCTTATCTTTTCTTTTCTTCTTTTACTTTGTACCAGTGTCAACCTCATGGAAATTTATTATAGTTCTTCAACTATTTTCTTTCAATTGTTAAACATGACGAGATAAACAGTAGATATTTAAGATACAATCAACAATAGGTGCAAGCAGAGATTAGAGGATGTTTCCCAACCAACCACCTTAGTTTTCTGATGCACCAGTTCAATGTTCTCTGAAATTGAAAGTCATCTCTGAAAACAGTAAAACAAGAGTTCCTTCCTCCACTAATTGGAAATTTCCCAAAAGATGATAAGAACAATACAATACCTTTGGAAAACATTGAAAACCTCCACCCGTCACATTGAGCAAAGCCAAGGAAAGGACTCTATCAGGAACCATTGCTGCTACTTTACAAGCTATCATAGCTCCTGTCTTTGAAGTGAAAGTTAGTTAAATTAAACAAAGGAAAAATTACTCATTTGGTACCTATAATTGCACAAACTTTACCCTTTAATCCCTACATTTAAAAACCATGCCTTTAAGTCCCTATACAAACACTTTTGGATCCCTCTTGGTCCATGTGTTACAAAATGGCAAGGACTAAAAGGTAAAGTTTGTGTAACGGTAGGAACCAAAAGAGATCCGAAAATGCTTGTACAGGGACGACATATTTTAAGTACAAGGACTAAAAGATAAAGTTTGTGCAACTATAGAGACCAAATAAGTAATTTTTTCTTAAACAAACCTATCCTAAGGCCATGTTTGAATAAACTTCTCGATAAACACTTATAGAACCCTAAGGCCATGCTTGAATAAATTCCTCAATAAGCACTTATAGAATAAGAAAATAAGAAGGTAAAATGAATTAAACTTCTCTCATAAATTAAAATCAACTTATGAACTTTAACTTTTATAGAAGCTTTCTCGCTCAATTTCTCTAAAAGTTTATTCGCATAAGAAGTTCCATTCATTTTACTTTGTTATTTATTTCCCCTTCAAGTCCTTATTGAGATAAATTAAAATCAACTTATGAACTTTAACTTTTATAGAAGCTTTCTCGCTCAATTTCTCTAAAAGTTTATTCGCATAAGAAGTTCCATTCATTTTACTTTGTTATTTATTTCCCCTTCAAGTCCTTATTGAGAAGTTTATGAAAATAGGATCTAAATCTATGTCAGGTATAAAATGACAGACTCAGCACTCACCCATCGAGTGCCCAGAAACATGGGCTTTTTTCCAACCTAGATGATCTAACAAAGCAATTGCATCCTTCGCCATGATCTTGGTTCTGCACCCAACAACCACCACGCGTTAAGACTCACCAATAACAATCTCATTTCAATTTCCAAAAGACGAAGAAGCAGAATATCTCAAAACGCAGCGTCGCAACTCACGAGTATTGAGATTTTTCGACGGGAACGGAGCTCCGACCCACGCCGCGATTGTCAAACGCGCATACATGGATGCGACCATTGCCTTCTTCTCCGCTCCAGACGACGTCGTCGTTGGGGACGGTGGTTCCCGTCAACCCTTTGATTTGTGGGCCCCACGCTTCGTGCGTCGAGGCCAATCCTGACCGTCCGTTCAATCTCCACAAAATCAGCAAAACTTTCGCAGCTAAAATAAATAAATAAATAAATTTATAAATGAAGGGAGCGATGAAGGAAGGACCTATGATGAGAAGCACTTTGGTTGGACCGGCACCGTAAGTTCTGTAGAATATCTTGTTGTCATTGTTGTTGAGGGGCGCGTCGGCGACGGGGGAGGATGGCTGCGTTCCGACGTCGCAAAACGGCATCGTTGCGGAGTAGAGAGAGAGAGGGTAAGAAAATGGATTGTTTTATTGGTTGTTATAAATGTTTGGCGGGAGCACGTGGCGGATAAGAAGCGGTTGGCGCCACGTCGGATGGTCGGTTTGACTCGGCTCGACGCGGACAGGGATGCTGTCAAAGTCAAAATGCCAACTCCAAAGTTGAGGTCATAACCACGATTTTTTTTTTTTTTTTTTTTGAGGGAACGATTTTTATTTTCTTTATTGACGACTTTTTTGAAATTTTTTAGTCAACACGTTCTTCTTTTATGTGCAATAATAATATATATATACATAGGATTGTTAATATACTCTCATCTTCTTTTTAATTGGAGTACGTTAATAATTTATACCAAAAATTTATGGAAAAAATTAACTCTTTCTTTTTTCTGTTAATTTATTTTTTATTAGAAAAAAATCAATTAATTTCTTTTAAGGACGTTAAAGTAATTTTCTATTCAATTTTAAAAAATATATTTCTCTCTCTACTTTTACACTCTTCTGTTTTAAAAAAAAAATAAATTACACGGATCCCCTGAGTTTTATATTACACCGACACTCCCTGCTTTTTTGAACCATACAAAAAACTCTTATTTTTTTTGTTCTAAATTACATGGACCCCCCTGAAGTTTTACTTATATTACACGAACCCTCCCTGAGTTTTACTTATATTACACTGACACTCCTCTTTTTTTGAACTAAAGGGGGTCAAAAATAATGTTTAAAAAGACAGAAAGTGTCGGTGTAATATAGGTAAAACTCAGGAGAGATCCATGTAATTTACTCTAAAAAAAAGTTAACTATATATTTTTAGTTTTTAAATTTTTTTAAAATTCAATTTTTAATTTTTAAACAAAATTTAGTTTTAAAAATTGAATTTTTAAGAAGTTTAGAGACTTTGATCAATTAAATATTTATTTAAAAATTAAAAGTCAAAATTTTAAAAAAATTTAAGAATATTAGCTAATTAAATTTTTATTTAGAGATTAAAAATCAAATTTAAAAAAAAATTATGAACTAAAAATTTAATTAATCCTTAAAAAAAATTATCTATACGAAGAATCATGCCAAGTGATAACGACGCCCGGGCTGGAGATGTGGCTCAGTCTTGGTGTGCGGTGGGAAAAGAGATGGAAAAAATAAAGAAGAGGAGGAAGAAGAAGGAGGGAGGGAGAGAGAAGTGATAGAGCGATGGACAATGGTGTGATGGTGACTCATCGGAGGAGATGGCAGTAGTTGAAAATCGCTTCTAATGGTTGCACGCGGTAGTTCCCAAGGGTGGAGCGGAATGGAGTAGTGTTCCTCACGGTGAATGCCACTAAACAGCGATGCCTTTGCTTGAGACTGGCGATTGCGGCAATTGGTGGCGCGTGTGCGAGTTCCTTCGACTCAGGAAGAAGATCGAAACCATGAAGCTTCCCAATCGAGCTTTCGGAGAACATGTCCTTTGATTGTTCAGAGTCGGAAGTTGCACAAACTAAGCGACGTCGGCAATAGTTATGGCCAGCGATGGTAGCCGCTAGTTGTGGAGGTGAACCTGTGGGTAAGAGTAGAGAGAGAATTCAAGTGAAGGCCATGGCTTGTGATCAATGACGGAGCATAGAACAATTAATTTTGCAGAGACTGAGACTCGGAGTCCGGATTCTCTGCAGCGGTGGATGGAGCTCGATTAATTTACCAGGCGAGGAAGATGAATAAAGTTGAAAATTTTGGATGAAACCTGAAGATGGCATGACAGAGGAGAGAGGAGAGAGGAGAGAGAATTGATTGGGAGAAGAGAGAGAAATACTTTTTATTTTTATAAAAAAAAATATTGGATTATTATAATACCCTTAAAATTAATTAATTAATTAAAAAATAATTGATTTTTTCATCATAAATTTTTGGTGTAGACCGCTAACATATTCCAACTAAAAAGAAGGTAAAAGTATGTTAACGATCTCCATATATATATATATATATATATATAGGAGGAGGGATTCAAGAAACAGTTATAATGAGTAATTAATCTAATGGTAAATATAAGAGAGTTACTCTTTATACTCACTATTTATTTTCTTAAAATCTAATGATTGTAATGAATAATTAATCTTAACCATTAGATTTCAACAAAATGAATTATGAGGATGAAGAATAACTCTCTTAAACTTACTCCCTCCTATATATATATATATATATATATATATATATATATATATATATGAGGTTTGCTAATGAACCCATACCTCTTTTTTAGTACGAGTGCATTTGTAACCCCCCTTCTTATATTAAATTTAATTTAATTATTTAAAATTTTAATTATATATTTATATATAAAGGTTCTAATACATTCTATTAATAACCAAAGTATATTGTTTGTAATTTACATCATTACAATTTACAAAAATACTACTACAAAATTATCTAAGTATGTATACAAGTATTATCTACCCAAAATATTCCCATTCTACAGCTCTGGAAATTTTTGCATCTTCATCTGCTAATTAATTCTTCAGTCACCTGAAATTTACACTTCCCTAGAATCTAGGGACAAAAATTACCAGATCAGACATTTAATTTCTCATACAAGGACAGACATTATCAACCATAAAAATTTATATAATAATTAATAAATCACATAATTAAAACAAATGCAGTATGATTTATGCAAATGCAGTTTTGACTCAAAATCATTTTGACCCTGCTCCATGGAGACTTCCCCTTTGAGTGTTTAGTAAGTAACTGGCCTACCATTACGCACTGCAATTCAGCTATCAGCCCCTACTAAACACGAATAAACTAAACAGAATTAGGAGATCAGAATACCCATGAAGGCCACCACGACCGCATCTCTGTCCAGATTACAGCCACATATGGAATTGCCAATATCCCTCTCCCCACAGACTATAAAATCACAGATTATACAGCCCTGTTTAACTTATTCTGCTCACCCAAAAACAAAACATTTCTCATATATCAAATCATTTCTCATGACTACCGCAGTCCCGGTTAGTCAACATATCTTTTAAAATCCATGGCTACCGCAGTCCCGGTTAGTCAACATAATTCAGTTTTCACTTGAAATCTTTTAAAAATCCCCCAAAAAGACTCATGCATATGCAATATGGTGATAATCATAATTAAATAAGAAATTTTAAATAATCATATACAAATATATAAAAATTCAATAATTAACATTATAACATTGATATTTTAATAAATTATCAATTAAGTCACTATTAGATAAAATTACTAAACTACCCTTAATTTTTCTAGAACTCCAATTATGTCCTCAATGTAAAATTTCCAAATTACCCTCACTCTTTTCTAAAATTTCCAATTTTATCCTTGATCTTTTTATTAAATTCCGAATGTATCCCTAAACTTTCTAGAGAATTTGAAATTACCATTTTACCCTTATACATTTCTATTATTTTCGAAAATGCCCTTAATCTTTTTACAAAATTCTCAATGTGTCCCTACATGTGAAATGACCATTTTGCCCTTGGTTTTTCAAAAATTTCCACATAGTATCCCTTGTAAAATCAACATAACTGAATGGCCTACAAGCCATTTCCTACATCTTTTCCAAAGCAAGAAAGCCAAATTCCAACCAAAAATCAACCAAATCACATTTCAAACAAAATCAAGCAAACCAAAGTTCCAACCATCACAACACACCAAGAATGAAATCAAACATTGTTCCAATCAATAATTTTCCAATCTCTAACATCAAATATACAAAACCCCTAAATCAATTTCAACTTTTCATGGTTCTAGGTCACATCTTGAATTTAACCCTACAACATGTTTTCTCCTAATTCCAAGGGTTCTAAATTGAAATTAAATGCCTAGATCCTTACCTTGAACTCTTAATTTGATGAAGGAACCCTTGAACCTTTTCCTTCCTTCCTCCTTGGTCTTCTTAAATTTTAAAGGTTTTCTCCAATTTCTTTCTCTTTTGGCCAAAATATGTGAGGCAAGGTGAGGTTTGGATGGATTTCTTTCTTAATTTGAGAAGAAAAGATGAAGCTAAGATGAAGAGAAAATGGAGGGGCTGCTACTGTCCACTCTCACGGTTCTATGTTTTGTGTGAAGTTAGCTTTTGTGCTTTTTCCTTTTGGCTTAATTTCTAAGGCTTTAATTAAGAATTTCTTCACCAAAATGAATTTGAGTTTCACGTCCACCTCCTTAGACCATGTGCAGTCCAAAAGCTTGAAATTTGGCAGCCACTTGGACAGCCAAAAGAGTTCCCTACGTGACTTGCCATTTGCTTGGCCAAAAGTCAATAATTGTAGGCAATTTAATGGAATTTTCTAGAATAATTTAGGGCTTTTAATTATCTTACAAACTAATTAGAATTTGAAGAAACTAACACCACCATTGAATTCCTCACTATCAAAAACCTTGGGGTAGTGTCTTGATTATCTCTTAATCAAGGTCTAATTAGCTTAATTTAATCACATTAAAAACTTTGAGTTGTCACATTTTGATTGGCTAACACTTTAAATTTAATTTTTCTTAGTTAAACATTTTTAATAAATATTCTAAGTATACTACAATTATTAGATAATTCCATAGATGTCATACAAATTTTATCTTAATTTTCTACCTTAAAATTTTATCGTAATAATTTCACAGAGTTCTAACTTTCAGAAAATTCTGACAATTCGAATTTAGCATTTTAACTCTTCAACTGTATATATTTTTTAATCTATATTCAATTACCTTTTTATTAAGTTACAGATCAGTCCAAAATTTTACACTTGAAAATTTATCCTGGACAGCTGTCTGACATAACTGTCCAGTCAACAAGCAACTCAGGAAAAAACAAAGACATCCAAAGATTCAGAAAATTCTTCTGAGTAGAACTGTATTAATTTCATTAAGAAAATATGTACAGAAAGTTTCTATAAAATACAGTACATAATTGTTCATAATATTCATATATAAATACGTACAAATAGTAAAATAAAATGAGGATGTTACAGCATTAGCAGTCAACATCATAAGTATTGGATAGAAAAACCAACATCTTTCTTACTTTAAGTAATTTATTTCAGGGTTACTTCAGTAATTTAACTTTTTATTTTTTAACATTAAAAATTAAAAACTCTATTCTCTCTCCTTCCCCTCTCAATCTTACATCACACTTCACGCATGTTCATCAACAATTTGTTTTCTCTTCTCAACTTCGTGAGTGTTGGTGCTCTCTTTCGCAGAGTTGCATTTCACATAAGTTCTTTATGACAGTTCTTCGTTCATCACCTTTTGCTGGTGTCACGTATCATTCTCAGTTTCATCCTATACCATTGACATTCTCAAATTCAAGTAAATAGCATATATTAATTTTTACTTTATTTTAGACGATTATAAAATCTCTCACATTCTCTCAATCTTTCTCAGTGTAAGTCTTTCTTTTTTTTCTTGTTGGCATTTCCGGACCATCATTCAGAATGTACGTGAAGTGTTTGTGAGATTGAGTGGGGGTGGGAGTGGGTCAGGAGAGATAATAGAGTTTTTTTTTATGTTTTAAAAAATTAATCATTAAATTACTTAAATAACCCTGAAACAAATTACTTAAAGTGAAAGAGATTGTTGGTTTTTCTATCCAATAATTATGGTGTTGATTGCTAATGCACTCATATTAAAGAAGATGTATGAGTTCATTAGAAAACCTATATATACATATATATATATATATATATATATATATATATATATATATATATATATATATAAGGGATTGTTGATATCCACCCTATTTTTTTAGTTGGTATGCATTGGAACTCAACACCAAAAACTTTGGACTAAAAACCCATTCAATTCTTTTGATTCTTAAATTTTAATTTAGGAATATTATTGTATTTTATCATTTAATTTAAAAAATAAAATATCATTTTTCTCCCTCCTATCTTTTTTTCCACGTTTTTCTCTCTTATCTCATGTATCCGTTACAATTACTTCCCCACGTTCTCTCTCTTCTCATTTAATTAAAAATAAATAAAAAAAGTCATTTTTCTCTCTCCTCTTCCCCGCGTTCTCTCTCATTCAATTATATGTTCTTTGTTTATCATTCATTTTGTTGTTAACGGTTAATCCTTCTATTTCATATAAGCATGACCTTAACGCTTATACAGGTTTTGTTATGCCTTTTCCTCTTTATTTTGATTTTATCATATTTTATGTTGTCATGCTTAGGAAAATACTAAAATGGCACGCTAGGTGAACATGATCTCAGAAATAAATGACAAGATATCAACTCTGAGGCTACGAGTAAGAGTGATGAGCTTATGGGAAGTCCCAAAGTTTGGTAACAACATTGAAGTTCAATCATTAGAGATGATATTGATTGATGAAGTGGTTAGTATTTAATTTTCTTTTTATATATTGTATGTCTTTTACATACAACAACTTATGTGTTACATAAACATTAAACAGGGAGGAAAGGTTCAAGCAACTATCAAGGATACCACAGTGGTCAAGTATCGATCAAAGATAATTGAAGGAAGATGCTATGTAATTGGGAATTTGGCTGTTTTGAGGAACAATGGAATATATAAGGCAACCAAACATCAATTTAGACTTTTCTTCCATAATAATACAGCTACGATGGAAGTGAATTGTGAAAATATTCCTATATTTAAATATGATTGGGTTGCATTCAATGATATTTTATCTAGAGTTGTTAAAAAAGAATGGATCATTGATACTATAAACTTCTTATTATATTTATTCTCATTATTTTTTATTATTAACAAAGTGATGAGTTTGGATCTCATTAAGTTCAGTTGTTTTGAGTTTTGTAGATGTCCTTGCACAAGTGGTGAATATTAAGAGTGATAAATATGTTCCTCGGAATGGAAATCAAACTAGGAAGATAGAAGTTGAAATGGAAGATTCAAGGTTAGTTCTACTTATTTATTTTAGTATACTACTTATTTACATTGATATTTTTTTTCTATGACAGTGATTTGTAATACTAAATATGTTATTCAATCCAACCTAAACATTTTCATACAGCAACACTAGAATGGTTTGTACATTTTGGGGTAAATATGCTGAGGATATATGTTTTGAGTCGAAGAAGAATGATGTTCATGACTTGATCATTGCATTACATCTTGCTCTTATACGAGATGTTAGAGGTAAAAATTTTAATATATTTTGGTTATTATAATTTTCAATTTTATCAAGTTTTAATATAGTTCACATGAAAATTTTTAACTTCAAATGTCGTGTAAGGAGTCTTGAGTTATCAAACGCTATGTTTGGTTCTAAGTTGTTTATCAATCCTGATTGGGAGGAAGTTGTTGAATTAAAAAAGAGGTAATTCAGCTTATATTCTTTTTTTAATTGTTAAGTTTTTTAAATATATTTAGTTTTGTCTATACACTAACACTTCAATAACTTAAATTACATTTTTGTTATAGATTACATGTTCCTTAGGGTAGTTTATCTTTGAAGTGTGTTGAACAGTCAACAAGTTCTACATTTGAAGTTAAAGAGGATTGGTTGAACTCAACTTATAGAAAAACAATAGCAAAACTCAAACAATTAACACAGGTATAATCATTGTTAAGTGTATATTTAAAGTTTTTAATCGTTATTTTTACTGCAGTAAAAAAAATATTTATTTTTACTGTGATTTGATATGCTAAATATGTTGTGATGTAGGTTGGCATTTGGAATGTTCTAGGAACAGTTCCAAAGTTATTAACAAATTATGACTGGTGGTACTCAGGATGCTCCATTTGCAAAAAAAAAAAGTTGAGTTTGAGCTTGGGACACCCAAATGCAAGCAATGCCATGATAAAGGACCAATTTTGGTCATTCCAAGGTAATCTAATACTCGAAATAGGATTGACTACCTCCTTTCTATATATAAATAAATAAATAAATAAATCTATTTATATTCTCATTAGGGCCTAATTATTATGTAATATTCATATATTTAAACGATTGTTCTTGAATGATCTATTTTTAATAAATATTTTAGTATGTCATAAGTACTTCTACTTATTATTTACGTTTAAATAGATTAGATTATAATTGTTTTTGGAATTCACAATACAAGCACGACAATATATTAAATTTAATCATTATTAAATTTGTAGATATCGTGTTCAACTTGAGGTCAAGGATGATGTTGATATTGCTGAATTTATCATTTGGGATCATGAAGTTTTTAAGTGGATCAACAAGTCAGCTGCAGATGTCAAAAAAGAGGCAGACGAGGTATATTTCACACATATAAAATTCATTATAATATTGCATAATATATTACATGGCATGAGTTAATATACTGTAATATTTTCTTTCAATCTAACTTATTTTTTTCTCAATTTGTAGGCTGGAGAGTTGCCAGGTATTCCCCCTGTTGCGTTGGATTTTTTCTCAGGAAAATATTTTATCTTTAAAATAAGAACTGATGATAAAAAAGGTGGAAGATTTTCAAAAACCTTTAATGTTCAAAAAATGACTAATGATGAGAATCTACTCAAAGAGTATGGGCAAAATAATGAAGTAAAATAGGTATGTCAAATTTTTATGTTATTGTTTTATATACTCATCATTATTTTCTTAATAGCTATATAAGTATCACTTTTTTCATATCTAAAATTTTAGGATTCTGTGGAGAAGAGTTATATTGATCAATGTGCTGAACAATCATTACAAAAGGATGAAGACACGATGAGATTTTAAGCATTTCTAAATTTATCATAAAGTATATTTTCAATCATAATAATTTTGAGTTTTTTAATTGCAGGATTGTATATTTGTTACATGTGAAAACAATCTTGGTTTAATCTCACACATGGATGTCACATCTATGAAAAGAACTCTCGATTCAAATCTTGATCACATTGATCCAAATGAAGATCTTCTTGCACAAGCTTCGTCTACTAAGAAGGACTTGAAACGTGTCAAGATAGAGAAAGATCCTTGAATTTTAATTATCTTAGTACATTTGGTTGACAATTATAATATTAGGACATATTTAATGTTTTTTCATAAACAAGGTTATTAAAATTTAATGTTTTTTCATAAACAAGGTTATTAAAATTATTACAATAAATTAAAATTTATCATCGTAATAATTTGATATTTATTTACTTTAAATATATCATATGAATGATTCTATGCATTTTTCAATAAAATTAATTATAACAATAAAATTTATGAATTGGACCCCTATATATAGATTTCTCTCTTTCATCAATAATTTTAAATTCTTAGTTCAATTTACTTTTCAATTTTCAAAGTTAATATTAAAAAAATTAAAGTTACATTGTTACATCTTCCCTTATCTTGTTTTTATAGTTTTTAATTTCTTTTTTATCTATTTTTTTAAAAAAAATCAATGTGTTATATAACTCTTTTTTTTCAAATAAGATAGTAAAAATTTGAATAAGTCTGTGCATTGCACGGGCTAAAACACTAGTTTTTACTTTATTTTAAACGATTACAAAATGTCTCACGTTCTCTCTCTCCGTCTCTCAATCTTTCTTAGTGTAAGTCTTTTTTTTTCTTGTTGGCATTTTCGGACCATCATCGAGAATGTACGTGAAGTGTTTCTAAGATTGAGTGGGGGTGGGAGTCGGTTAGGAGAGAGAATAGAGTTTTTTATATTTTAAAAAATTAATCATTAAATTACTTAAATAACCCTTAAACAAATTACGTAAAGTGAAAGAGATTGTTGGTTTTTCTATCCAATAATTATGGTGTTGATTGCTAATGCACTCATATTAAAGATGTATGAGTTCATTAGCAAACCCATATATATATATATATATATATATATATATATATATATATATATAGGGATTTGCTACGGAACTCACCTAAAATTTAGTATGAGTGTATTAGCAATCAACACCAAAACTTTGGGACTAAAAATCCAACAACTCTCTTCTTTCAGTAAATTTAAAATAAGGACATTATAGTAATTCATTGTTAAATTTTTTTAAAAAAAAGAAAAAAAAATGGTTTCTCTCTCCTCCCCACTTTTGTCACTCCTTCCCCAATTTTCTAGAAGTAGCAGATTGTAAGCACTGCATCCATGGCAAGATAATCACGAAGAGGCTTTCTTCACATGTGAAATGACTACCTTTACAAACATTTTTTAATGCATACTACTTAATTTTTGTTGCTGGAAACAATGGATATATTAATAAAAGTGAGGCAAACGAGTTATAGATTCAAGCCGTAAAAAATGCATAATTTATTGGGAAGAAAATGAAAACATGAACTATTGGCAACTAAGGTAAGTCGTGGATATCGATCATTGCAGTGCTTTGACGATGCCGGCATCGACATCCATTAAGGTGAGTCATCGGGCTCGGATGCTTTGAGAAATATTGGTCCAATATCGTGAATTAAGGCCGGAGGTAGTTTCAAGGATCTGGAGATGGATCGACGAGTGGGGGAAGGAGAGAGAAAAATAGGGAGGAAAGAGAAACCATTTTTTTTAATTTAACAGTGAATTAGTATAATACCCTTATATTAAATTTACTGAAAGAAGAGAGTTGTTGGGTTTTTAGTCTCAAAATTTTGGTGTTGATTGCTAATGCACTCGTACTAAATTTTAGGTGTGAGTTCATTAGCAAACCCCATATATATATATATATATATATATAATATATATATATATATATATATCGGGGATTGTTAATATCCACTCTACTCTTTTTTAGTTAGTATGCATTAGCACTCAACACTGAAAATTTTGGACTAAAAACCCATTCAATTCTTTTGATTCTTAAATTTTAATTTAGGAATATTATTGTATTTTATCATTTAATTTAAAAAATAAAATATCTTTTTTCTCTCTCCTATCTTTTTTCCACGTTTTTCTCTCTTATCTCATGTATCCGTTACAATTGCTTCCCCACGTTCTCTCTCTTCTCTTTTAATTAAAAATAAATAAATAAAAGTCATTTTTCTCTCTCCTTTTTCCCACGTTCTCTCTCTTCTCTCAATTAACAAGTTTTCTTCTCTGTCCCTCTTTCTCTTCATATACACAAGATACACAAAAGAAAGGACAGAAAAAAAAAAAACATTTTGTAGGGAAGATAGAGAAAGAATTTAGCAAGAAAAAAAATTGAGAGAAAGGAAATGCATATTTCCTAACAATGAGAGAAATGAAGATAGAGAAAGAAGTTGCAACTGATAGAGGAGATAAGACGGAGAAACGTGGGAAAAAAAGATAGGAGAGAGAGAAAATATTTTTTATTTAAATGGTAAAGTACAATAATATCCTTAAATTAAATTTTGTTAAACAAATGAACTAATGGGTTTTTAGTCCAAAATTTTTGGTGTTGAGTGCTAATGCACACCAACTAAAACAAAGTAGGGTGGATGTAACACCCTAATATTTGATTTTATAAATATGCATTAATTATGTTATTTATTTATTTTATAAAGCGTGTTAATCAATTTAATTGCGCAAACATTGTAAGCTAAGAAAACGTAGATTGGAATTTTATGGAATTTTTAAAACTATTTATTAATTGATTTTGAAAGTTGATATCGTGTAGTAAATAAAATGTGTCCTTTAAATTTTGAAAAAGAAAGCGTAGCGTCGTCTCACTTAGAATCATACATTTAAAAGCGAGTAAAGTAGAATAAATAAAATGAGATATCTCTGACTACAAAATATACATATATACATGAAATAGAGAGTGTCATAACATAGATGTTTCCCTGAGTAAGAGTAATATGTACAACCCCAAAGTATAAGCAGAAATACATAGGGTGATAAAGTAAGATGATTGAATATACATATGCAAAAAATCTGAAGCCTAGGTCTACCCATATCAAAATACATAAAAAGGAAAAAGATCCTAGATTCAAAGCAATCATCACTAATACCCAACCCTGTGTAGGAACTACACCAAAAAGCCTAAGTCAAAGGTTAGTGGTAAGAGGGATCCTAACAGCAGGACCGTAGGAAGAAACCTCATGAAGATCATCATTTGGATCCTCCTCAGAGTCCTCATCAGAGTCCTCCACCAACCAACCCACTCCTCCGGTCGAGTCCTCTCCTCCCAACTCTGTTGTAGCGACGGGTGCCTCTTGGTCCCCCTTAGCAGGGACTTCCTCCATCTCTTTTGGCTCTCCTTCTTCCACTGGATCCTCCTTAGGTATCTCGGGATCCTCCTCAATATTAGAGTCCCCAAGCTCTACCACCAGAGGTGCTACCATCCTAGCCCTAGCCCCAACCAAAGACAACACCCGAGGTTTGGCGCCAAAAGGAAAAGTGCGCACTACCAGCGGCACAGATGTCGGAGAGAAGGGGGAAATATTAATCAATGTGCGCTCAAAATCATCAAAGTCCTCCTCTGGTCCATCGGATGAAGAAGACGAAGAAGATGAAGATGTTGAGATCTCCACAATCTCAACTAGCGTTGCGTGGCGATAATATGGTGGGGTGGGCTGAGTCCACCACATATAGTACTCAAATGTCTGGGGCTACTCCTCAAGGCCATCGAAGGGCGTTAGAGTGTAGCAAAGATACCCGATAAAGTGATCCACGCCCCGGACCATGTTGGATATCCATCTTCACAGAATGCAGTCGACCTCTGCTCTTGATCCGCCATTTGATCCTAAAAGAAATAAAACATAAGGGTGAATCTTCTTGCTTCATCAAGCCACACACAAAACAACTTTACAAGTCACACACAATCTACTAACCACAGTGATGTGGTTGTCTAACGGGTGTCACTTGCAACCTTAATCGTTTCCATTACTAACTATGTAAATCATTCTATCAGTGGTCTTACAACAATTAAGTAGGATGACTGTTGGGAGTAGACCCTTCGCCATGGTAAAATGGCAGGCTCTTACCAACATAGTTATGCCTCGCGTTTGTCGAGATTGCCAAGTTGGCATTGTGGAAAACGCAACCACAAACTCGGTGCTAGATCCCCAAGAAACAGCAAGTCAGCGAGCATAGCTCAGGTACCACTCTGTGGGGCCATCCAAATTCTGAGGACTGATTCCTCAATAACTCTCTTCACTAGTATTATCCTTTCTTTGTCACTGTGGGGTTCTGCTGCACATGGTACTGAACAACGATGAATTAGTGTATGAGCCTGAGACCATGTCTTTGGCTCCAAAAACATAACATATATGAGGACACTAGCCTCCCTCACCACACTGGATGAACACCGCCATTCAACCTCAGTTTCACAAGCTCTAACATCTTCTAACAGGAATGCCCCATGCGACTCTCTTTATCTCGTACTTTCCACATCCCACCGCGCACTCGCATAACAATTTTATTAAGTATTATGCACACCTCGCCCTCTCAAATCTTACGATTATCTATACTCACCGTTTGTTCCTCCGTGCAAAGGTCCTAAGTTTATTCTATGTCCAAAGCACAAAATAAGAGTCCAATTATGTAAAAGTTATTATTAAAATTAATAATTTATAACCTAGATATTTTTACACTCTGTTTAAAGTTTATTTGTCCTTTATTGCCAAAATCGCCAAAATTACTAGAACGGAGTTCTAGTCGTCACAAGTACTCGCGCACGAGTCCATTTGAAAATGCCACAATATCAATTATCGCAATAATAACAATTTCACACTACAGTTAAAAATCAACCGTATCATGCAGACAATCACATGCACACATAATTTCAGTGCCCGAGGTTCACACTTCTCCCTCTCCAATACAGTTAAATTCAATAAATATATCGCACATGTCAATTAACAATTGCCCAAGGTTCACAGCCCCAGGTCTTTCAATCAAATTAAAAACAACAAACTAGACAATCATTCATGAGTCAACCAAAATAAATTAAATTCAACTTCGCAAAAGGTAATTAACTTCCATAGATAAAGTAAAGGTTTAAAAGCTTAATCTCCTGAAAACAGGACAGAATGTAGGCTTAAAGTAAAATTAGTAAATGATTTTTATAACACAAAATTTTTATATAGAGTTAAATATCTTGAAATCTATTTTCTGGGATGGTATACCAATTGTCTAGAAAAAATCTACAAAAATTCCTAAAAATTCTAAAAGGAAGTAAGACAGTTTTGACTCCTAAATGACCTTGGTTCAAAGAATTGCACTTTTCTAAACCTTCCCAAAACTAAATGGAGTTGTAATTTTTCCAGATTAAAGCTAACACAATTATCTTCTTAAAAAGGTAAAATTTGCACTCTAATTATTTTTCTATAATTCCCGGTAAATTTTTTATTTAAAGCCAATTTTCCAGACTTGAAACAATTTCACAGCATTCCTTCTCTGTCAAAAGTTCAATTTTAAATTTAGAAGATGAAATTGATAATTAACTTGGGATACATGGTTGGAAATTTTATTTTGTCTAGTTTTAAGATATGTAATCACATTTTTAAGGAGATGAATACAAAGGTGCAGAATTAAATAAAACAGAGCACTGTCCTGCTCAAAATCGAGAACAGATGGGCAGTTTTGCATGTCACGGATGAGTCTCAATTTGAGCTTATCTCACAACGACTTTAATTAAAAATTGTATCATTTTGTTTCTAGTTTCATTTAAAGCAAATTGTACAAAAATCCAACGGTTAGATTTTGAGAAAACCTTGAGACAGTGGCACCTGCCCAAGCAAAAACGTGATTCCAGCCACTGCCTCATATAGTTTGGCTTTGAGTTTCAAGATAAGACCTTGGTTAAAAATTTTGATAAAATTTGGGCATGGTCTCCTTTGTAATTAGAGCCTTCCAAAAGAATTAAAGAGTAAAAAAGATAGACGAAAATGCACATGCATGCATAAACAGCCACAGACCCACACACATTCTCAACAAAACAATGATTTCCATCCAACCAAAATTAACATGCAATGGATTCAATAGCAACAATGGAGACATTCATGCAATACCATGGTTTCGAGTCCACAAAGAAGAAATTCCTCTTACCTAAATTTGAGCTCACAACAAAGAAGATGAAGAGGAGAAAGTGAGAGTGGCAAGAGGTGGCGAGGATGAAGCTTCTAAGCTTGCATGCAACCAAGAAAAAAAAATTGCTTCTCTTCCTTTCTCTCTAGCTCCTCCACGGCCACACCATGAAAAGGGAGAGGAAATGCTTCTAAATCTTGTACTTGTGTTGTGTTAGTGGTGTAGTGTGATGTTTAGTGTTGGTTTTAATGTTAAGTGAGGTGACTTAGTAGGGTTAGGTGGAGGATTTGATGTTGGGCCGTGGGACTTGGAAGTGATGGATGGGTTTGTGATGATTTGATTACCTAGTGGGTTTTAATTACCCACTAGGTAATTAAAGGTAGCTTCTAGGATTAAGGGTTTTAAACACACCAAGTATGATTTATACAGTGTAATTTTACACTGTGTAATTGTCATGCAATGTAATTAAAATGGAATATAAACAATTAAAAATTTTATACAACTTGTTCTCTAATACATCACTTGTATAATTAATTTAATTCTAATTGTCCAAATAAAATTTCATCTGTAAGGAAATTAATTACATACAAAATTTCATAGGAAATAAATTACCAAGCAAAACATAACAATTAAATAATTTAACTCAAATATTACAAACAGACAATCACAGGCAACATTGCGGGCAAATAATTAGATAAAACACTGCCAAAAATTGACTACAGACAAACATTATAATTTAAATAAGCACAGAACATTACAAAATTAAATGATTAAATAAAATACTACAGATAATTCAACCACAGACAAACAGTACAGAAAAGTAACTACAGAGAATTAATTACAAAGAATTACTTTCAGAGAAATAAATATATAATTGAGTTGAAATTTTTAGGGTATTACAGTGGATATTAGCATATATATATATATATATATATATATATATATATATATATATATATATATATATATATATATATATATATATATATAAGTTCACTTGAAGGGTTTATAATCGTTGATCAATTTATTTTTTAAACTAGTTGTTGATTTGAATTAATCTTATTCAACATTAATGAAAGATTAAATGACTCACATTAGTACTCTTTATTATACAATTTATGCACATATTTAAAATATTTTTATGATAATATTTTAAATAAATTTTTGTTTTTACAATTTTTGTTATACAATTTAGATGTTATAATAATTTGATTTAATTTTATTTAGTATACTTAAAATTTAGATGTTATAATTTAGTATACTTTATTTTTTAATTTAATTTTATTTAAATCTTAAATACTATTACAGATGTTATAATAATAATAATAATAATAATAATAATAATAATAATAATAATAATAATATACTCTTAATTTTTTCTTACCAATAATTAGTTTACAACGAAAATATATTTAATGTTTATTTTATAATTTATTCAAATCTTAAATATTTTATACATATATAAATATCTAAATATTATAATAATAACATTGAATATTATATTTTTTCTTATTGAATATTATATTATGCTTATCCTTAACTTTATTTATGTTTTAAATTAGTTGCTTTAAAATATATATATATATATATATATATATATATATATATATAATTTTTAATTATTACTTAAATTTAACTAAATATCTATAAAGTCCTTATTTTTAATTGCTATTGTTTTATAATAATAATAATAATAACAATAACAGTAACAATAACAATAACAATAACAGTAATAATAACAATAACAATAACACTAATAATAACAATAACAATAACAATAACAGTAATAATAATAATAATAATAATAATAATAATAATAATAATAGAGTTCTTTCATAATGGTCAATTATAAGATATTATATTTTTTATTCTTATAATTAAGACCATAAAGAATAATATATATCCATTATGTTTAATAAATATAAAAAAATTATAAAGTAGACAATAATAGTGTAATTATTATTTTTAATAATGTTGCCTTTTTGAATTCACTTAGAATGAGAAAAAAATACAGTAACATATGATAAGTAGCATGCAATAATATTGATAAAAAAATAGTAACACAAATAAATAATAATTCATATTGATTATTTTATTTTCTTAAAATCCTTTTTTTTTGTGTTCGATGATCGCACTTAGGTTCGAATCTATGACCTCATACATTCTATCCCAACCCCCACCACTAGGCCAACCTTAGTGGGTTAAATCCTAAATATTTTATAGATATATAAAATATATCAATATTATAATGATAACATTGACTACATTACTTGACCTTTATCTATCATACAATATGGAAGCCTTTTTCCCCTATATTCTCAGTAGTTTAGTTTCGTGAAAGATCAAAATATAGTTCTTTAGACTATATAACTTGATCTAAATGTTTTCTTATTTTTATTTTCTTAATAAAATGAATTATATTACAGTTTATTTTTGCATTCATTTAGTTTATTGTATCTTTATAAAAAACACTATATAATTTATATAGAAAATTACATCAACTACATTAATGTTAATTATTACACATTTGTTTTAACCACAAGTTAATAACAATAATAATACATAGAGGATGAAGGATGGAGGATTGAATGGTCAGCTGTTTTGTCAGTTTATCCCTCCTTAGTTTTTTTTTTCTTGAGATCATAGGTGTGGTACCACGACATGAGTCATTGGGGGTGGATAGAGTGATTTAGAATTTGACACCACATAGTTATTCTCTACAAAGTCAGCTTGTGACTTGTTAAAGGGATATCATGAGTTTATTAGGTAAAGTATCTAGAGTATGATGTGGAGGTGTCTGTTTACAACAATGGCAAGAGGACCAATCGCGTGAAGTAAAACAATAAGTATATGAGTGTCGTGTCCCAAGAGACTTCTATAACATTCAAGAACTATGCTAAATCACTAACTAAGGCTATAGAACTAGTAACTTGATTGAATCATATCAATTGAAAGTAAGAAAATCAATGAAACTTGTTTGTGTAATTTTATCGAATGTTGGAGGGTGCAAAGAAATAGAGGTAATTCAATGAAAGAAAACATTGTTGGATTCGAATTTCATAGAAGACTCATTACACATGTAATCGAAATCTCAAATCTCATTCTCAATTTAACACAAATTTGATCCATAGAAAATGCTCAAATCTTAATTCCTTAAGGATTTGAACCTTAATTTCTATGCTAGATTTCTAATTCCTTAGGAAATCTAACTTAGAAATTAGATGAAGAGAGAAGTATCTTAAGCAATGAAGAACCTTAATTTTATCCCTAAAATTTAGATTCAACACATTCCTACTCCAGATCTAGAATCAAATTATGTTTTCCAACACAAATTAATTCATAAAAGCAAGGTTGATCAAGCCAAGATAAAGATTGAAGCACAAGAGTAGAAATTGAATGCATTAAAGTAAAGGTGAGAATAGATATGAAATTTACACAGAGATCACATGTTCTGAGCTTCTACTACATTCAAATCCAACAACAATGAAATTCAGTTATTCCTAGCGATGATGAAAGTAAGAATCAAGGAGAAATGGATGAAAATGGAAGATCCAGCAATGAAAGCTCTTCAGAGAGTTCTTCATTCCCAAATTGTCTCCAATGAACTTCTAAAACTAAATGTTCTTCATTTCGCACGTTCTCTACTTAAAGACTAAAATTGCCATGTTAGATTTTTGCTTCGTGTGGCTTAAGCGCCACATTTTTTAGCTTAAGCACCACCCAAATCTGATCTCTGGAACTCGCGTGGCTTAAGTGCCACTTTATCTGGCTTAAGCACCATTCTTCATTTAGTTTTTAGAACTTGCGTGGCTTAAGCGCCACTCCATTAGGCTTAAGCGCCATTCTTCATCTGGTATTTAGAAGCTTCATGGCTTAAGTGTGAAAACTTCTGGCTTAAGCGTGAATTGCTTCTTTTTCCATCTTCATTCCTTCATGAAGAATCATCCAACAATCATTCAATTGACTCCATTATTCCATGCAATATAGCTCTTTCATGTCATATTGTTTTTCTTCAATTTTTATCAATTAACTAAGAAAACTAAAGATTTATTGTAAAGAAAAGTTAAGATAATTGCCTAAAACATAAGATGTAAAAAGCAATTATCAAGGTCCAAGTCACATCCAAGAGAAAAATGTTTTATATGGAAATGCTTACATGGTGGCTTAATGACAAATTACTTTCGTAAAGATAGGAGAATGGCAAAATATACTAATTGTCCTCTCTGTCAACAGTTTGACGAAAGAGAAATCCATATTCTAAGGGATTGCCCAATGGTGAAACAGGTTTGGTAGCATTTTGTGCCTTGTATCTCACCTCAATTTTTTAATTAGGGGCTTTTTAATTGGATGAAGTGGAGTGGGCTCAGCTTTTTCCTATTGTGCTTAATTGTATATGGCATGGTGGGAATAACTTTGTTTTCAATGGAGTTGTTTTTTAGCCGTAGGTCATTGCTCATCAGGCTTTTCAAAAGGCTATGCAAAGTTCTTATGCTGATAAGCTTGCTCATGGGAGCTATAATAAAGTTAAGCAGTATCATGAAACTGATGTTGTTTGGTGTCTTCCTCAAGCTGGCTGGACTAAGGCTAACACAAATGGTTCCGTGAGGTAGCAAGGTACACAAGCTACTTGTACTGGAGTTTTGAGGGATGAATATGGTAGATGGATTAGTGGATTTTTTAGAAACCTTGGATCTACTTGTTGAATCCACATCCCAAGGTTTTAATTATGACAAACCATTAGCAATGCAAATTGTAAGGATGATGGAGGAAAGCTATGATGACTAACATATCTGCTAAGGGTTTCAGTGAAATATATAAAGAGCAGATCATTCTGATGAGTTCAGAACAAGCTTAGAATGGATGTCTCAAGTGTGCATCAAGTGAGAAGTCTCAAAAGAATTGAATGAAGCACATCTGTATGATGAAGTTAGTGCTTCCCTCTGAGGATTCAATCTTGGCATGTTGCAAAGACATCAAGAAGGCCCTTACTCAGAAGATAAGTCAAAGGCTACAGTGACTTGACAACATCAAAATGAAGTTGTACCAAAGTCAACATCATAATGGTGTGCTGAAGGACTCTGAGAATGAAAACATCATAATGATGTTATGAAGTTAAACCAAAATCAAGACAGGGAGAGATTATGAGATGATCACATCAGAATGATGTGCTAAAGTCAAGACCATGAAGGATATGTGCATCAGAGTGGTGAAGCAACAACATGTCTTCTATATGAGGTCACAATGTGTAACACCCCAAGTTTCAAATACTAGGAATATACCTTAAGGAGAACCTTTATTAGGACCCTTTTGTTATATTTTTTGTAAATCCTTGATATTATTATTCGTATAATATTGGTTTTGTCCTAAGCGTGTAACTATGTTTTGATAGTGTGTGTGATTTTCTATGTGCATGTATCTTGTGTATTTTTATTGTTATTGTCGTTATTGTTGTTGTTGTTGTTGTTATTTGTGATGTATTATATTGGTGTGGATGTTAGATTACTATTGTTATCTTTATTATATTATATTATGTTTGGTGTTATTGTTATACAATTACATTAGTGTTGTAGTTATTATAATTGGTGTTAGAGGAGTGTTAGATTAAGTTCTTATAATTAGAATGCTTGAAAAATTGTCTAAGTCTAGTATTAGTTTTATGATGAAAACCCTAGAAAGACCACGTCATATCTTGAGTTATACTTGTCCATTTGGGTGTTGTCTGCGCCATTGGAAAGTTTGTTGAAAAAGCTACAATTCTTCCTTACACCTTAGAAACCAAAAAAGGCTTCTATCTTAGAGAAATTTTGACCCCGAAGTAGGCCACTTGATCATGAAAAATATTTTAAATCCCACATTGGACAAAATAATCTCATAAACCTTAGGAGCACAAAAGAATAAAGAGGGCTTAGAGTTAAATTCGGAGCCCAAGTTTTCATTTTGCTCTTAAAATTCATATTGAAACAAGTTTTACAATTTTTAAATAATTTAAAGCCTTTGATGAAAGATGTAAAAGAAACTAACAGAAGCTTCTTTTTCCCTTCTCCTTAACAGTGATATTTTTATGTTTAAAGGTTTTGTCATTATGTTAAAGCTATTATATATTAAATAAAGTATAAAAATTAAAAACTGGGCTCCTGTACTTGGTGTATTTGCCAAGGTTGGCAAAGTAAAATCAAAAGAACTTGGCTTCTCTATTTTAAGCTATAAACTCTTACTAATTTGGAGTATAGGGATAAAACAAAAATAAGCTTTTGGAGTGAAAAAAGTATGAGTGATCCAGTGATAGTAAGGGAAGGAGTCAAAATGCTTTTGCCATTTTTTTTTCTTTGTCAGACCTATATATACTTTAAAAACAAAATTGATATGTAAGTTTGTGTGTGTACTCGGTGAAGTTTGTGAGGAATAGAAGAGGTTTTATAAGAAAATAAACTTGGATTTTTTTTAGTCTTTAAAGGTGAAGGCCTTATGGCTACAGATCTTTGATAAATCAAATTTCATCTTTAAACCTTCTTAAGTATTCTCAAGGCATCATGAATTAACACTTATTTAAAACTAAGTTTTACAAATAAAGATTGGGTTTTGTCTTACCCTTTATAGTCTCGGGTTTTGGCAAGAAAAGAAGAAATAATGAGTCAAATTTCATGTTAATATCTTATACACTTAATCCTGCTACCTTGGACTAGAATTCAAATTGGGATTTAACTTTCTTCTTATTTTGTTTTCGGGTTGGTGAGAATGGAGAGGAGAATTGTTATGTTACTACCAATTCTAAACACTTAGTCATAATGTTTATAAAATGAATAAAACTTTTGAGTTAATCCCTCTTATAAATTTCTTACTTTTTTTATAAGGAAATTGAGTAAGTCTTTAATTTATTTAATATCAAATCCTTATAATAAATCTAATTAAGTAATATTAAAATCTCTTATAATTTTAGAAAAATGGACGTTTATAAACCTTAATAAGTATTTAAGGTTAGGTGGATCAAATTTATGTATCTAGTAATTCCATAATATTTTGAATATTTACTTAGTTCTTTATTAGATACTAGATTTTGACCCGTGCGTTGCACGGGGTTAAATAATTTTGATTATGTTAATTTGGTAGCATTGTAAAACTGTTTTTTTTTACCGCAGCATTGTAAGACTGTTGTAAAGCATAACTGTGATTATTTTGATTAAATTATAAGGTTAACCATTATTGGTGGAAGAAATAACTGTAAGATACATATTGTACAAAACCAATATGTCATTAAATATTTGTAATTTTCTTTTAAACTCAACATTGAAACTATAGCTGAAAGTTATATATAAATGGATAATGTCTATAACATCACAGCTGGTTATATAAACTCTTGCAAGAACATAATCTTGAGCATGATATATACTCCTTGTGAAATTAAAAATAAGTGTACAAAAAAGAAAAATCTGCTACATTAAAAATCAGAATTAATGAAATAAAAAAAATGAATGTCAAAAGTTTTATGCATAGACTACTTAATAAAATGAATTTAATTGTAGACCTAACTGATACTCTTCCATAGGTTGCAAGCAAACTAACATAAAATTCATTAGCCTGTGCATGCAAAATTGATATAACAACCATCCCTCATACTCATCATATCAAAATTAGACTCACATAAGCACCCAACAAAATGTGTAAAACATCTGCATTATTGGCACTTCTAGACCATTTAACAGAACTACATTAAAAATCAAAATTAATGAAGTAAAAAAAAATGAATGTCAAAACTTTTATGTAGAAACTACTTAATAAAATGAATCTAATTGTAGACCTGAAAGATTCCTTCCATTTTGATGAAGCTATGCAGGCTGGACATATTGGTAGAAGAATTCATTTCAATCATGTAAAATTCAAGAGTTCTGTTGTAACAAAGTCATTCATTCGTATAAGTTGATATTGACTTGCATATTGAAAGTGAGCTTCAATTATTTGTGGAAAAATAAGGTCTCCATACATCGAATTGTGCTAACAATTATATGTAATAGAATAATATTTGTAAAAATTTTAAATTTTGTAAAATAGTACCTAGCTTAGTGTAACAGTCCCAATTTACGGACCTTAGAAATAAATAAAAAAATAAAGAGATACCTTTATGGAATAGTTCTTGTATTTAACCCTTAAGCATTATTAATAATAGTTACCTTATAACAGGAATAAGATAATAGGACCCTGATGGGGAGCCAAGACCCAAGGTGGGCCAAGGCCAACTAAACCACACACACCCCACGGTTTAAATAGAAGAGGAGAGGGAGAGTTAGAGAGAGAAAGTAAAAGAAAGAAAGAGAGATAGAGAGAAGGAGGAAAAGAAGGAAGAAGAGGAAGAAAAGAGGAGCGGAGCAGAGATCCGAGACCCAGTGCCGCGGAGCTCAAATCCGAGACCCCACAGTGTGAGTGCTTCCCCTTCACCCTTCTATGTTATGTTGTTTGTGCTTTGTATCCCTTTCCCCTCTTCTCTCCTTATTAGCTCTTAGTTAGGATCTTGATGGGTTTGAGGAGTTGAGTCTGATTGGGGAGTGTTTAACCTGTTTGAGGGTTGGGTTTTGATGTAGACATGTTTTAGATTTGATCCCACATGTTTGGAAGATGTTGGGAGGCCATGGATGGCCATGGGAACGGAAACGCGAAGGTTCGCGGTTATGCAAAGTCGCAGACTATCGCTTAAGTGAGCTATGTTTGTCGATTAAGCGAGGAGTCACCTGGAAGTGGCGCTTAAGCATAGACATCTGGTGCTTAAGCGAGACCCCGACGCTTAAGCGCAGAGGTATGACACTTAAGCGAGGCACTCTGTCACTTAAGCATGAGACTCCAGGGAGTAGGATTGTCAGTCTAGCTTAAGAGAGGTCAGGTTCTAGCTTAAGCGTAGGTATGATAAGAGAGCAGATTAGGAACCCTTTTCAAGGGGACCTTTGGAAGAATATAAGTGCCATAGATATATAGTTCCTTCCCAAGCTTTTACCCATGTTTATGTATGATTGTTTGACGCTATGTGATGTTAATTGTTGATGATAATGGTAGTTGTATTTGTGTGGTTGTGCCTTATGCTTAGGATTGATTGTATGTAACGGTAAACCCTTTTAATAAAAGACACCTAAAATACTTAAGACTATGCCTATGCCTCTTAGTAAAAAGGTGGGGAGTTACCCCTAAGTTTCAAAAAGGGCTTTTAAGCAAAGTTTATAGTTTCATGAAAGGATTTTAGTAAAAGATATCCCCTCAATGACTGATAAAAACCCCTTTCCGGATCTCAAATTCAGCATCAACGGAAATTACGGAAACAAAAAAATGTGAAGAAAATATAAAGCGGAAAGACAAGAAATGGAAAGAATAATGCCACAATCCTTAGGGATTGATAAGTTGAGGAAGATTCACCACTTTGAATATGGAAATTCAAAGATAAGAATCAAGGGTAGTTCCTAAGAACTAGAGAGTTTCCTCCCACAAAAGCATCAAAGCTTCATTCCAAATGAGAGTCAAAACTCCTTACAAAGTTAACATTTGGCCCTATTTAGTATAGGCCTAAAGGCTTACCAAGGCCCATGACTAAAAGCCCAAACAACTAAAAAGGCCCAAATTAAAAAAATAAACATTATTAAAACATAAAAGGGCCAAATATAAAAGCCCAATAAAAGGCCCAAATACATAAACTTCTATTCTAAGACTGGGCTCCAATTTAATCTCCTATTGTAGCTTTTTAGTCTTCTATCATTCCCTCATTCTTGAAGGAAATTCGACCACGAATTTAGAGCCAAGGTACCTACAACACAAAAACAACACAAGAGACACATGTTTTAGTTTTGAGAAAATATGGAATAAAAAGAAAGAAAGTAGAATAAAATAAATTTTATCTCTATTGAGACTTGAACCCCTTAAAAAGGTAAATATCTTATTATCTATGTGCTTATATATCAATCCTCCCGGATCAAATACAAGTCTAAAGAAACCATCAAACAACACTAAAATGAAATGCTTAAACATAAAATCCATAACCAAGTCAATCCAATAAAAATTATGAACAAGCAATGACATTTTCAAACCAAGAATAGAAAATTTAGATTTTTCCATTTTATGCACAATCCATCTATCAAGACACTTAATTGTTTCATGCTTCATATACTTCCAAAAGAAATGTTCATACATCACTAAACTTTCACTATGAGTTCCTCCTATCAATGAATCATGAAATGAATATTTAGGCACACAAAATGCAACATCTTTAAACATATGCTCTTTATGCCTATAAAACTCATCATTTTCAATTTTCCTATAAACAACAACACACCTAGAGGAAGACTCATCATGATCATACAAGTCCAAATGATGTGCATTAATATCAAATTTCAAAAACTTGGCACCATTACCTAAAACAATATCATGCATACCAAAAGCAACATTCAATTCACAAACATTTTGGGTTAACACATGGTACACATCAATTAAATCACAAGGTTTAGAGATGGTGTAAGCCAAAATTTTCTTCTCTCTATGGTTGCATTGGTCCTCATATGCCTCCACTTCTTCTCCAAATTGTCTTGCCCATTGATCCTTGATGTACAATTCTTCCTTAAGCATCAAAACAAAAGAATTTATATGGTTAGGAGCACAATCAAGTTGACAAGAAGAATTAAATTCACAATCCAATTTAGGAGAAGAAATTAGAGTCTTGCACTCCTCCTTTGAGACCTCATCTTCAATTTCCTTCACATGAGAGACTTCATCATCAAACAAAGGGTTAGAAGAAAAACAAAAATAATCATTTTCCTCTTTATCTTTTGTTTTCTCTTTTTCACTTTCTTTTTCAATTATTTCTCTTTCTCTCATCTCTTTTTCTTTTAACTCATTTTCTTTTGCTCTCATCTCTTTCTCTTTTATTTCATTTTCTTGTAACTCTTTTTCTCTCATTTCCTTTTCTCTTTTCTCTTCTTTTCTCCACTTACTACTCTTTTGCCATTTCCCTACAAATCTTATAGATTGGATCACTCTTATCAATAGTAGAAAGGTATTTCTCATCCTTCTCTTCTTTCTCTTTCTCATGTTTTTCTCTCTTTTTGCTCTTTTCACTCTTTTTGCTTTCTTCTTGCTCTTTTTCTTTTATCTCCCAATTTGGGCATTGATAGGTCATGTGCCCCCATCCCTCATACATGGAGCACTTCATAGTACTAGTTTTAATCCTTGAAGATGACCTCTCTTTATGCTTTCTCTCTCTATCTCTCTTTTGATTCTTTTCTTCTCCATCCTTATATCCTCCATCACTTTTATGATAAGAAGAATAATACATACCTACACAAAAATGGTTAGCACAAATAATAGAAATATGGACCTCACCACTCACTAAGTGTTTCACTCAAAACCACTCGTGTTTCTCTCTTTTGAGGCTTTTTTTTCTATAATGTGCACACTTGCCTTTTTCCACTCAAACTCCTCTTTAGTCCTTAAGAAGCACTCTCAATCACAAATCAAGAATTTGTATTCAAAGTGAAAGATGTAACAAATCCAAGCTCAACTCAAGAGTCCAAAACAAGAAAACTCTAAGACAAAATGATAAAACCCCTCACATGGATCCAAAATTTCAGCATCAATTTTCAGAAAATTGGAAACACAAAATTGAATCAAAAATTAAAAATGGAAAAGATTAGGAATGAAGAACAACGCCACAATTCAAGGTGAATTGATAAGTTGAAAGGAGGATTCGCCACTTGAATTTAGCAATTCAAGATAAGAATCATAAAAGTGCATTCAAGAACCTAGAGAGAGTTCTCACACACAAAGTGTCAATTTCTTACAAAATGAGTCTTAGCCTTCTCCAAGTCAAAGCTAGGCTATTTATACCGTGGGCCTAAAATAAAACACTAAAAAAAAAAGAAATAGGCCCAATAAGTCATAGTTTAGAACAACCCATAAAACTAAAACAAAGTCCAACTAAAATTGACACATAATATCCTATTCTATTATTTGGCTCAAATTAACCCACTTCAAGTCCAAGCCATCTGCTCCATGTTCCCCAAGTGTGTTGAGCTTTCTCTTGAGTTCCTCTTCAAGCTTCTTGGACCTTGATCTATTCAAAGGGCCCATCACTTCAAGCTCTTCCATAGGTGGTCCTCCATCATTCCCTCCTTCTTGAGAAGAATTTGTCCCCAAATTTGGATCACAAGTACCTACATCACAAGGAGACAAATCACTAACATTAAAACTAGTACTCACACCATAATCAAGAGGTAAATCAATTTGGTAAGCATTATCATTTATGCGCTTCAACACTTTAAAAGGACCATCTCCTCTATCTTGAAGTTTAGATTTCTGTTTTAAAGGAAACCTATCCTTCCTCAAATGAACCCAAACCCAATCTTCGGGTTGAAACACCATCTTCTTTCTCCCTTTGTTGGCATATTTAGCATATTGTTCCACCTTCTTCTCAATGTGTGCCTTGACCTTTTCATGCAAACTCTTAACAAAAGCAGCTTTAGAAAGCCCATCCCTATTCAACATAAAAGAAGTGTTAGGTAATGGCAACAAATCAAGAGGGGACAAAGGGTTAAATCCATAAACAGTCTCAAAAGGAGAAAAAGAAGTAGTAGAGTTCACAACCCTATTATAGGCAAATTCAATGTGAGGCAAACAATCTTCCCAAGATTTCAAATTCTTTCCTACCAAGCATCTAAGAAGTTGAGATAAAGTTCTATTCACCACCTCGGTTTGCCCATCCATTTGAGGATGACAAGTAGTAGAGAAAAGAAGCTTAGTGCCAAGCTTACTCCACAATGTCTTCCAAAAGTGGCTTAAGAACTTTGAATCCCTATCCGACACAATGCTTCTTGGTAGTCCATGAAGGCACACCACTTCTTTGAAGAACAAGTCCGCTACCACACAAGCATCATCCACTTTATGGCAAGGAATGAAATGAGCCATCCTTGAGAACCTATCAACCACAACAAAAATAGAATCCTTCCCCTTCTTGGATCTTGGGAGACCAAGCACAAAATCCATAGAAATGTCAATCCAAGGAGAGTTAGGAATAGGTAATGGGGTATATAAACCATGATGCATGACCTTAGATTTGGCCTTTTTACACACTAAACACCTATCACAAAATTTATGCACATCATGCTTCATATGTGGCCAAAAGAAATGTTCATGCAAGATGTCCAATGTCTTAACAACCCCAAAATGACCCATCAAACCACCCTCATGAGCTTCTCTAATCAACAACTCACGCAAAGAACTCTTAGGCACACACAATCTTTTATCTTTAAATAGAAATCCATCATGCCTAAAGAATCCATTGTGAGCAACTTTCTCACATAATTTATACAAACTAGAGAAGTCATCATCACAAGCATACAACTCCTTCATGTGATCAAACCCAAGCATCTTAGTTTCAAGCATGGAGAGTAAAGAATACCTCCTAGAAAGAGTATCGACTACCACATTAGCCTTGCCTTGCTTATGCTTGATCACATAAGGAAATTGTTCCAAAAATTCAACCCATTTTGCATGTCTCTTGTTGAGTTTGCCTTGGCCCTTCAAATGCTTAAGGGATTTATGATCACTATGTATCACAAACTCCTTAGGTAAAAGATAATATTGCCAAGTGTGCAAAACTCTCACAAGCGCATACAATTCTTTGTCATATGTGGAATAATTCAAATGAGCACCCTTCAATTTTTCACTAAAACAAGCAATGGGATGCCCCTCTTGTAGCAACACACCACCTATTCCCACATTAGGTGCATCACATTCAATTTCAAAAGATTTGGAAAAATTAGGCAAAGCAAGAATAGGAGCATGTGTTAGTTTCTCCTTTGTTTCCTCTGGATTGCTTCTATATGTTGGTCTATTGGGTAAAGAAGCTCCTGGAATAAGATCAATTTGATGCTCAATCCCTCTTAGAGGAGGTAAACCATGAGGAATATCTTTAGGAAAAACATCCTCAAATTCCTTCAACAATTTTTCCACACCTAGAGGCAAAACAATTTCACTAGAAGACAAACACAAATGGTTAGGCAAAAGCAAATATAAGGATTGTCTAGCTAGCATCACTCTCTTTATATCTTTTTCTTGAATGAACAAACTTTCTTTTCTCTCAACTTTTTCTTCACTACCTTTCTTTTTACCTCTTTGTTCATGTTTTTCTTTCTTCTAACTCTTTCTACTCTCTTTTTCTTTTTGGCTACTCTTTTCACTCTCTTTACTCTCTTTTTCTCTTTGGCTTTTCTCTCCAATTTTCTCTTTTCCTCCTTTCACTTTTCTCTCTTGCTCTCTTTTTAGCCTCATTTTGATTTGATCTTCACATACCTCTCTTGGAGACAAAGGTGAAAGAATCACCTTATGCCCCTTATGTACAAAAGTGAATTCATTGGACAAACCTTTATGTACAACTTCCCTATCATATTGCCAAGGTCTACCAAGCAAAATGTGACTGGCCTCCATAGGGACAACATCACACAAAACCTCATCAACATATTTACCAATGGAGAATATGAGCAAAACTTGTTTATCAACAATTAATTCTCCATTCTCACTCAACCATTGCAATTTGTAAGGTTTAGGGTGAGGGGTGGTTTTAAGCCCAAGCTTTTCTACCAACCTAGTACTAGCAACATTTGTGCAACTCCCCCCATCAATAATTAGAGAACAAACTTTTCCTTCTACTAAGCACCTAGAATGGAAAATGTTCTCCCTTTGGGTTTCATCCCTTTCCTTACATAGGCTTCCCATAAGCCTTCTCACCATCAAAAGATCCCCCTCTTCGGGTGAGTGATAGCCATCACTCTCACCTTCACTAGAGGAACTATGAGAACTCTTAGAGGATTCACTATCAACATCCCCATTGTCCAACACCACCGTTGTCCTTTTGTTAGGACATTGTGAAGCAATGTGACCCTTCCCCAAGCATTTAAAGCATTTTATGGAACTAGTTTTAATGGAAGGAGAAGTAGTGCGAGAAGTTGTTTTACCACTAGAAGACTTTACATCTTGAGGTTTGGAAGAAGAACCCTTCTTCTTGGATTTGTCCTTCCAAGTTGAAGAGCCCAAGGAAGTCTTCTTGTAGGATTGCTTCCTCTTCAATTGTTGCTCCACTTTTATGGCTCTATGAATAAGCTCATCCATGCTATTGTAACTTTGAAGCTCTACAACATCTTGGATGTCTCTATTCAACCCATGTAAGAACCTCGCCATTGTAGCCTCTTGAGTTTCTTCAATTTCGGCTCTTATCAAAGAAATCTCCATCTCCTTGTAATATTCATCCACACTTCTATTCCCTTGATAAAGCCTTTGTAACTTGTTATGCATCTCTCTTCCATAGTGAGGAGGTACAAATCTTTCCCTCAAAATCCTCTTCATATCCAACCAAGTTGCCACTCTAGGTCTTCTCAATCTATCCACATCAACTTGAATTTGATTCCACCACACAAGAGCATAACCTTCAAACTCTATACTTGCCAACCTCATCTTCTTTTCTTCACTATAGTTATGGCAATTGAAAATTTGATCAACCTTCATTTCCCAATCTAGGTACACCTCCGGTTCATAGGTACCTTGAAACTTTGGAATCTTCACCTTCACATCTTCCATACCATCTCTATGTCTCCTTCCTCTATACCTCATATCTTCCACATTTCCTCCATCACTTCCTTGTGAAGAAACGGGGGACCTATGAGGCCTCCTCCGCTCTATGCCTTCCACCCTTCCACTCAACTCTTGGGTACTTCTTTGCAAATCATCAAACCTTTCTCCCATCCTCCTCTCCATGTTTCTTTGCATCCTCTCCATTTGTTTAGTCATGGATGCCATTAATTTGGCGGTCTTGGGAGAAGGTGGTTCACTATCACTTCCGGATGCCATGGCTACAAAACAAAGGTTAGTGCAACAAATATAATAAAATTGGACCTCACCACTCACTAAGTGTTTACACTCCAAACACTCGTGTTTCTCACTTTCAAGGCTTTTTCTATAATTTTCACTCTTGCCTTTTTCCCACTCTAACCTCTCTTTAGTTCTTAAAAGCACTCTCAATCAACTCATCAAGAGTTTGTATCCAAGTGAAATATGTAACAAATCCAAGCTCAACTCAAGAGTCCAAAATAAGAAAACTCTAAGACAAAACCAAGGAAATTTAGAAGACAAGCAATAAAAGCTAAAAGAAATGAAAGGGACAACTCAAAATAGAATGCCAAGCAAAGACAAGACTAGAAGACACAAGAAAAGAGCAACACAAAACTAAGAAACTCAATTTTTCAACTTGTGAAGAACTAGTGTATTCAAGAGAGCTAAAATGGCATAAAAGTGTATGAAAAAGAAAGAATTAAGCAAAGGTGTAGAAGGACTTCTTATAGGGCATATTTTTTTCTTTCCAATGGCAGTTTTTTTTTCGACTTTTTTTTACACTTTGGCCCCTAAACTTTTCATAATTGCACTTGGGCCCCTAAACTTTTTCTTTTTGCACTTTTGCCCCAATATTTTCTTTTTTTATCTTTAAGTCCTTTTCTTTTGCTAATAAATCCTCAAACTTTTTAATATTTATGAAAAACACCCAAACTCACTTAATTCAAATTTTTTATGGATCAAACACAAGGGTTTACCAAGTCTCTCAAGAACACACATGAACAATGAAGAACATCAAGAACACATGTCCAGACTTTGATTCAAATGAAACAACAAAATAAACTCCACAAAAATGATGCAAGAAATAAAAAAAGGATGGATGCCAATAGAAATTCAACACAAATTTGAATAAGATTTTAGAAAGCACATGAACAGTACCGTGATCATGAACAGTGTCGCAAAGAACAGTGATGCCGCCGATGAACAGTATCATTGATGAACAGCGACATTATCGGAACAGTATCGTGACGAACAGTGCGCGATCGGAACAGTATCGCGATAAACAGTGACGCCACCGATGAACAGTATCGTTGATGAACAGCGACGTTATCGGAACAGTATCGCGACGAACAGTGCGACACCGCCGATGAACAGTATGCCACCGCTGATGAACAGTACAAAATTGATGCTAAATCCAGCTCTGATTACCAAATGATAAAACCCCTCACATGGATCCAAAATTTCAGCATCAATTTTTAGAAAATTGGAAACACAAAATTGAATCAAAAATTAAAAATGGAAAAGATTAGGAATGAAGAACAACGCCACAATTCAAGGTGAATTGATAAGTTGAAAGGAGGATTCGCCACTTGAATTTAGCAACTCAAGATAAGAACCATAAAAGTGCATTCAAAAACCTAGAGAGAGTTCTCACACACAAAGTGTCAATTTCTTACAAAATGAGTCTTAGCCTTCTCCAAGTCAAAGCTAGGCTATTTATACCGTGGGCCTAAAAGAAAACACTAAAAAAAAAAAGAAATAGACCCAATAAGTCATAGTTTAGAACAACCCATAAAAATAAAACAAAGTCCAACTAAAATTGACACATAATATCCTATTCTATTATTTGGCTCAAATTAACCCACTTCAAGTCCAAGCCATCTGCTCCATGTTCCCCAAGTGTGTTGAGCTTTCCCTTGAGTTCCTCTTCAAGCTTCTTGGACCTTGATCTATTCAAAGGGCCCATCACTTCAAGCTCTTCCATAGGTGGTCCTCCATCACAAAACCAAGGAAATTTAGAAGACAAGCAATAAAAGCTAAAAAATAATGAAAGGGACAACTCAAAATAGAATGCCAAGCAAAGACAAGACTAGAAGACACAAGAATAAGAGCAACACAAAACTAAGAAACTCAAAATTTTCAACTTTGTAAAGAACTAGTGTATTTAAGAGAGCTAAAATGGCATAAAAGTGTATGAAAAAGAAAGAATTAAGCAATGGTGTAGAAAGACTTCTTATAGGGCAGATTTTTTTCTTTCCAATGGTATTTTTTTTATTTTTTTTTACACTTTGGCCCCCAAACTTTTCATAATTGCACTTGGGCCCCTATATTTTTTTGTATTTTCACTTTTGCCCCAATATTTTCTTTTTTTATCTTTAAGTCCTTTTCTTTTGCTAATAAGTCCTCAAACTTTATAATATTTACAAAAAACACCCAAACTCACTTAATTCAAATTTTTTATGGATCAAACACAAGGGTTTGCCAAGTCTCTCAAGAACACACATGAACAATGATGAACACTCAAGAACACAAAGTGCAGAATTTTTTACTCAATCAAAACAATGATGCAAAATCAACGAAAATGATACAAACAGCAAAAAAATAGGTGCCAAAAAGTAATTTGATCTCAAATTGAATCAAATTGACGCAAAAAGCAAAAGGAAATTGACATGAACTGATATGAACCCCTATGAGGAATGGATGATTGGATCAACTAAGAATGGAATTTATGCCAAATCGCAACCTCCTCGACGTCTTTTTGTCAAACGTCCATATCTCACGTTATAAATTCAGAATTGAGTGATTCCAAAACGAGGTGAAAGATCTTTTCCTGAACTGCAAGATAGACTCAAGAATCACCGAAAACGACCTTGTAAATTGTGAGATACGATCCGAGCTTAGTCGAGACGAAAATTGGGGATTTGAGGATTAGGATTTTGACTCAAAGGGGATTTGAGAACGAAAACAAACACAGGAACCAAAGTTGGAAGGCTCCACAATCCACGGATTGATAAGCTTGCGAACGCCACAAGGATAAGCACCCTTGATAAGTTCAGAGATTCTCAGAATCAGAAGAACCTAAGAGAACTAGTCTCACACCCAAAGGTTAACTTGTAATCTGAATCCTCCCTTTCATTCATAAAATGTGACATACATATAGGGAGTGGCTGCTGCCTTCCAAAAATAACCAAAAACACACCAACAGGCCTGCCTAATTAAATAATATTCTAATGCAGCCCACTCAACATAAAACAAAGAAAATAACCAAATGTTTTGGGCCTATGTGCTAAAACAAAATAGTGCAGCCCAAACACTTTATTACAACTTTATTTAATAGAAAATAAACTAGATAATATCTTCATCATTTTGGGATGCAACTCAAGCCCAATTGGTATGTCCAGCTATGCTTATTCCTCAAAGTCTTCAATCTGGATTAAATGCACCATTTTCAGCTCTTCTCCCTCCAGACTTGGGCTTGTCTCAAATAAAGTAGCCACTAAGTGATTTAGAGCCTCTTTAGCCTTCTTAGCTCTTGCTCTTGTCATTGGGCCTCCTAGATTTTGGATGTCCTCCATGTTGTCTGCCTTGGTCATGCCACCTCCTATGTCCTTATCATTCCCTCCTTCTTGGCTTGAATTTGTCCTCAAATTGGATTCTTCATCACCTACATCAAAGAGAGACAAATCAGAAACATTAAAGGTAGCACTAACTCCATACTCACCAGGAAGATCTATTTTGTAGGCATTATCATTAATCTTGGGTAACACTTGGAATGGACCATCTCCTCTAGGTTGAAGCTTAGATTTCCTTTGAAAAGGAAACCTCTCCTTTCTCATATGCACCCAAACCCAATCACCCGGTTCAAAGACCACCTTCTTGAAAAACAAATCTGCCACATGACAAGCATCATCTACCTTCTTACAAGGTAAGAAATGAGCCGTCTTAGAGAACCTATCTACAACCACAAAAATTGAATCTTTGCCACTTTTAGACCGAGGAAGACCCAAAACAAAATCCATAGAAATATCAATCCAAGGATAGTCAGGAATTGGCAAAGGTGTATATAAACCATGAGGCATTACCTTTGATTTAGACTGTTTACAAATAATGCATTTTTCACAAAATTTATGCACATCATGTCTCATGCGAGGCCAAAAGAAATGTTCATGCAACAAGTCTAAAGTCTTTTGAATACCAAAATGCCCCATTAAACCCCCCTCATGTGCTTCTCTCACAAGTAACTTTCTTATGGAACTTTTAGGCACACATAATTGTTTTTCTTTAAACAAATAGCCCTTATGCCTAAAGTATCCATTTTGGGCAGAATTCACACAAGAAGCATACACATGCGAAAAATATGGATCATGCTCATACAATTCTTTTATGTGCTCAAAATCAAGGAATTTAGTTTCAAGAGCAGAGAACAAAGCATACCTTCTTGAGAGTGCATCTGCTACCACATTGGACTTACCTTTCTTGTGCTTGATCACATAGGGAAATTGCTCCAAGAAATCAACCCATTTGGCATGCCTTTTGTTAAGCTTGCCTTGTCCCCTTAAGTACTTCAAGGACTCATGGTCACTATGGATAACAAACTCTTTGGGCAAGAGATAGTGCTGCCATGTTTGTAAAGCCCTTGGAATGGGGTGTCTATATTTGATGGTGATGTTGTTGATTGCCCTACAATCTGAGCACATCCTCCAAGTACCATCTTTCTTTGGTACCAAAATAACCGGGACAACACATGGACTCAAGCTTTCTTGGACCCACCCTTTTTGCATCAAGTCTTCAACTTGCTTTTGAATCTCCTTGGTCTCTTGGGGATTACTCCTATAGGCTGGCCTATTAGGTAATGAAGCTCCTGGAATGAGATCAATTTGATGTTCTATGCCTCTTAGAGGGGGTAGACCATGAGGCACCTCTTTGGGAAAAACATCTTCAAATTCCTGCAACAAAGAAGAAACCTCATTTGGAAAAGGGTTAGTAGGACCTGCATCTTTTAAGGTACTCTCTTTACTCAAAAGTAAGAGCATTGGCTTTTTCAAATGCATAGCCTTTTTCACCTCTTTTTCTTTTTATAAACAGATTTGATTCTTTTCTCTCTTTTTCTTCCTCTTTTCCACTCTTTTCTCTCTTTTTCTTGTCACTCTCTTTTTCTTTTCTCTCTTGTTTTCTTTTATCTCTCATTTTATTTTGATCCTCACACACCTCCCTTGGAGATAAAGGTGCAAGAGTAATCTTGCGCTCTTTGTGTGTAAAAGAGAACTTGTTGGAGTATCCGTCATGGTTGGCCTTTTTGTCGAATTGCCAAGGTCTACCAAGAAGTAAGTGGCAAGCCTCCATTGGCACCACATCACACAAAACAACATCTTCATATTTCCCAATGGAAAATCCCACTTCAACTTGCTTGTTCACGATCATCTCACCATCTTCACTAAGCCATTGTAGTTTGTAAGGCCGTGGATGTGGTTTAGTCTCCAAGTTCAGTTTTGAAACCAACCTTGCACTAGCCACATTAGTGCAGCTCCCGCCATCAATGATCACATAGCACACCTTCCCTTGGATGATGAATCTTGTGTGGAAAATATTTTCCCTTTGGCTTTCATCCAAGTCCTTTGCTTGGCTGCCCAACAACCTCCGCACCATGAATAAATCTCCTTCTGGTATCATTTCCTCATCATATTCTTCTTCATCACTAGGTGGAGTAGAATCTGAAGAAGATTTACTAGTAATCTCCCCATTCTCTTTAAGTAGCATGGTCTTCTTGGTAGGACATTCAGAGGCTATGTGACCTCTCCCCAAACACTTGAAACATTTTATCTCACTACTCCTTGTCTTTTTAGGGGCCTCATTGGACTTAAATTGAGTCCTTTGAGGTGCAGCAGTGGAATTGCTTGGAGAAGTACCTCCCTCCTTCTTATTTCTTTCCTTCCAATTTGGGGAATTAAAGTTTGAAGAGCTCCTTCTCATGGCACCTTTTCTCTTGAGTTGCTGTTCTACCTTAGTAGCTTGGTGCACTAAGTCCTCCAACTCCACAACATCCCTTATATCACTATTCAGCCCATGTAAGAAACGTGCCATAGTAGCTTCCCTATCTTCACTGATATTGGCTCTAATCAAGGACACCTCCATCTCTTAATACTCATCTACACTCTTGTGACCTTGTGTGAGCCTTTGAAGCTTGTTGTGAAGGTCTCTATGATAATGAGAAGGAACAAATCTTCTTCTCATCAACCTTTTCATCTCCTCCCAACTATTCACCCAGGGTTCTCCATATCTCGCCCTCTCCTTTTGTAATTGGTCCCACCAAATGAGAGCATAATCAGTGAACTCCATGGCTGCCACCTTCATCTTCTTATCTTCTGTATAGTCGTGGCATGCAAATAATTGCTCAATCTTCATCTCCCACTCCAAATAAGCCTCTGGATCACTTTTCCCTTGGAAAGGTGGTATGTTAAGCTTCACTCCCTCAATTCTATCCTCTCTAGCATCACCATCATTATCTTTTCTCCTCCTTCTATTAGACCTCCTTCTTCCTCCATCATCATCATGATTCCCTTGATTTTCTAACTGCTCAATTCTCTCATATAACTCCTCTGTATGCTCCCTCATCATCCTTTGCATTTGAGTTGTAATGGCATCAATTAGCAATCTGTTGTCTCCTGTATGAGGAGGGTTATTTTCACCACCAGTACCTGCCATGATTCAAACAAAAGAAACAGAAGTGAAAGCAATAGGACCTCACCACACTTCTCACGTGTTTACACTCTTAGAGATGTATCACTCGTGTTTGTTCTTGCCTTTTACCACTCAATAGCTCTCTTTAAGTTCTTAATAGAATCTCCAAGAACACACAAGAGTACAATCCCAAACTCAAAAGAAATGGTGATGAGACACAAACACAGTTTTGAAAAGATGCCAACGAAGACAAGACAAAGCAAAACAGATTGGAGGAAAGATTCAAGGAAGACTCCTAGGACTTGATTTAAACAAGTAGTGTGTAATTGAACTTAAATAACAAGTTGCCGCACTTTTACTTTAAACTCTTTTTTTTTTGTACTTTCTTTCTTTCTTTTTTTTTCAACCTTACTGCAGTAATTATTTTTTTAAATGTCAACAACAAGCACTTTTTTTTTTTTTTGAACTTGTGCAGCCTCTAATAGTTGGAATTTGTAATTTTGGAATGAAACTTTGAAATTGCAGCAATTGAGAATGAAACTAGACAGAATTCCCAACAAAACAAGCTATTACTTAACACACTAACAACATACTACTCAAGGAACATGGATTCAAAGGATTAAAGTTCATGAACAATAATGAACATAGGATGAACACTAAGAACACAAATACAGAAATGTATGAACTGAACAAGAAATTGAAGGAAGCAAACAACCAAAAGATAGGAAGACCAAATTAGGAAAAAATACAAGGCTGAAACAGAATTGCACAATTCAATTTTAGAAAACAAAATTTAGGGTTTAGGGTTACCAATTGAGTGACCAGAACCGAGCTCTGAATACCAAATGACATGAACCCCCTTTACGGATCAATTATTCAGCATCTCAATGGGTAAAAATTTGAAGATAAAAATTTGGGAACAAAAAGGAAAAGATTGAGGTATAGAAGATGGAAAGAACGACGCCACAATCCCTAAGGATTGATAAGTCGAGGAAGATTTGCCATTTTGAATACGAAAATTCAAAGATAAGAATCAATGGCAGTTCCTGAGAACCTAGAGAGTTTCCTCTCACAAAAGCTCAAAGCTTCATTTCCAAATGAGTAAAAACTGATTACAGAAATCACATTTGGCCCTATTTATAACTACTGGCCTAAAGGGTTACCAAGACCCATTTCTAATATGCCCAATAACTAAAAAGGCCTAAAAATTAAAAAGAAACATAATTAAAAACATAAAAGGCTAATTACAATGGCCCAATAAAAGGCCCAAATACATAAACTCCTATTTTAAGACTGGCTTTCATTTTAATCTCCTCTTGTAGCTTTTTAGTCCTCTATCATGAACAGTACGCAAGAAATTCACCGAAACAGTGCAGATCCGGTTTGAGCTGAAATTGACGCAAGAAATAAAAAGAAAAGTCACCGAATAGAAATTGACCTGGAAATGAATGCACCGAACAGATTTGGCCAAAGAAATGATGCACCAGCTTGCACCAAGAGTTGACGCACCAACATCCAATGGAATCAAAGCATCGAATAGTTTATGAGCAAAAACATAAGGCACCGCTAAAACCAGGTTGTGACGCAAAATAGCAATTCAAATCTGCACCTCCACTTAAATCGCATGACGCAACCACAAATTGAATCAGCACCGACACAACCAACTCGTGAAGTATTTCACGGATGTGCACAAATCGGAAATTTTGATGAACAGTATCACGCGATGAACAATACACGATTGGTGAACAGTACGCAAACGTCGAAAAGTTTGTCGATGAATAGTACCACACCGAAAGAACAGTGTCATGCGATGAACAGTGCACGATCGGTGAACAGTACGCAAATGGTGAACAGTGTCACCGATGAACAGTTCCATGAGATGAACAGTACCATGTCGAGATGAACAGTGACACGGGATTTGATGCTGAATCCTTGCTCCGAATACCAAATGATAAAAATCTCTTTCCGGATCTCAAATTCAGCATCAATGGAAATTACGAAAACAAAAAAATGTGAAGAAAATATAAAGCGGAAAGACAAGAAATGGAAAAAACAACGCCACAATCCCTAGGGATCGATAAGTTGAGGAAGATTCGCCACTTTGAATATGGAAATTCAAAGATAAGAATCAAGGGTAGTTCCTAAGAACTAGAGAGTTTCCTCCCACAAAAGCATCAAAGCTTCATTCCAAATGAGAGTCAAAACTTCTTACAAAGTTAACATTTGGCCCTATTTATAGTATAGGCCTAAATGCTTACCAAGGCCCATGACTAAAAGTCCAAACAACTAAAAAGGCCCAAATTAAAAAAATAAACATTATTAAAACATAAAAGGGCCAAATATAAAAGCCCAATAAAAGGCCCAAATACATAAACTTCTATTCTAAGACTGGGCTCCAATTTAATCTCCTATTGTAGTTTTTTAGTCTTCTATCATAATGTATCTCCAAATACATAATAATGAATAAAAAAAAAGAATTCCCAATACAGTCCTAAAGGATTATATAGAAAATTTGAAAGTTTGAAAAAAAAAAATTTGTAGTGATAATCAAATACAATATTTTAATTTTGTTTAAAGTGAGTTTATCTATAGATTCTATACACTTTTAAATTCCTTTGAAGAAAAAAAATATAAAAAAATGAATTAGATTAATAATGACATAAAATTGATGATTTAAAATAGATAAATTGTTCTTTCATTATTTCATTATATTAATATATATCAAAGTTTTAAAAATTTATTTTTATTTTTAAATAAAGACTGGTATATCTATATCTCCTAATAGGGAGACTTCTCACGAAATTGAAAATATATAAACTATAGTTAAACTTTCTCATTATATTTATTGAACAACTTTTAATAACAATTTTTTAATTAATATATTAATTATTAATTGTTACTAATTTATTTATATTATTTATAATATTAAAAATATGTTTTCTAAGATTAAAAACCAAATAATATATATATATATATATATATTATATATATATATATATTATATATATATATATATATATATTCTGTCTTAATTATTTTTAATTATATTAATAAGATTAAAATTAAAATTACATAATTAACACGATTTAATTTAATGCTTTTGACACGAATCTACTTAACGGATCGTCTTGAAAACAGGTAAAGGATAGAAAGAGGAACTTGACCCTAACCGCGACCTGCCGGTAGAACCAAAGTTATCAAGAAAGCGTGACCCTAACCGCGACCTGCCGGTAGAACCAACACTATAAAGTTCTTAACCCAAGAACAAAGGGGAAGCTCTCACAATGGAGAAACACTCAATTTGATTAATCTAAAAATTCTGCCTTGGAAGCTTACAAGAGGTTCCTATTTATAGGCTATGCTAGGCAGCCCTTAAAAGAAGTAAAATTCCACTAACAATCCCACTAGGCATTAATTACCCACTAACATTTATTTCCCACTACCAATCACAATGGTTCATGAATTATCACAATGGTTCATGAATCATCATAATGGTTCACCAACCATCACAATGGTTCACCAACCATCATAATGGTTCATTAACCATCACAATGGTTCACTAACCATCACAATGGTTCATGAATTCCCACCAACCATCACAATGGTTCATTAAGTCCCACTAAACTTTCCACTAAGCATTTATTCCCCACTAAGCTTTTACATTCCACTGAGCATTAATTTCCCACTATCTTCTTGTCTTATGAATTTGGGATTTTCATGCTGTCTTCATTTTGGGCTCAAATCTTGATCAACTTGTAGAAAAGTGACCCACTTTGGAGTAGCCTCTAATCCACTTTGAGCTGAACTTTTCTTGATCTCCATTATTAGGCCTTGCAATGCTTGCTTCATCGTCTTTGTCTTGGACCTAGTCATGGGACCTCCAATGTCACACAAAGTGTCTTTAGGTTGGCTTGTTGGATCTCTATCATTCCCTCCCTCTTCGAAAGGATTCGTCCTCGAATCAAGTCCATCTCCTACATCAAACAAAGATAAATCAGCCACATTAAAGGTAGAACTTACATTACCATAATCAGTTGGCAAATCCAGCTTGTAAGCATTGTCATTAATCTTTTCTAACACTTGAAAAGGTCCATCTCCTCTTGGTTGCAACTTGGATTTCCTTTGAGTAGGAAACCTTTCTTTTCTCATATGAACCCAAACCCAATCTCCAGGTTCAAAAGTCACTTTGACACGCCCCTTATTTGCTTGCTTTGCATATTGCCCATTCCTTTTCTCAATGTTGGCTCGAACCTTGGCATGCAACTCCCTAACAAAATTTGCCTTATGCTTTCCATCCAAATTAACATACTCATTAGTTGGCAAAGGTAAGATAGAAGGAGTTAAAGGATTAAATCCATACACAACTTCAAAAGGAGAATAAGAAGTAGTAGAATAAACAGTCCTATTATAAGCAAACTCAACATGTGGCAAGCATTTCTCCCATTGTTTCAAATTCTTTTGAATGATAGCACACAACAAGGTAGTAAATGTTCTATTGACAACTTTGGTTTGTCCATCCGTTTGAGGATGTGCAACAGTAGAAAACAAGAGTTTTGTTCCTAGCTTATTCCACAAAGTTCGCCAAAAGTGACTTAGGAACTTCACATCTCTATCACTTACTATGGTTCTTGGCAATCCATGCAAACACAAAACTTCTTTAAAGAACAAATCAGCAATGTTTGATGCATAATTGGTTTTAGAACATGCAATGAAATGTGCCATTTTACTAAATCTATCAACAACAACAAAAATGCTGTCTTTTCCACTTTGAGACCTAGGCAATCCTAATACAAAATCCATTGAAACATCAGTCCAAGGTTGATTAGGCACAGGCAAAGGAGTATAGAAACCATGGGGCATGACTTTAGATTTGGCTTGCTTACATGTAACACACTTATTACAAACAGATTGCACATCATGTTTCATGTTAGGCCAATAAAAATGCTCATGCAGAATTTCTAAAGTCTTTTGAACTCCAAAATGTCCCATTAGTCCACCACCGTGAGTTTCCCTAACTAGCATTTCACGCAAGGAACAAAGAGGCACACAAAATTTCTTATCTTTAAACATATGGTGTTCATGCCTATAGAACTCATCATTCCCAATTTCTCCACAAATAATACCACACATAGAGAAAGTTTCATCATGATCATACAAGTCCAAATGATGTGTGTTATTCTCAAGTCTCAAGGACTTTGCATCATTACCAAAACAAAGATCATGCAAATCATATGCATCATTCAAATCACAAGTATCATGCAAGTCAAGATTATGCAAATCATATGCATCATGCAAATCACAAGTATCATGCAAATCATCATATGCATCATTCAAATCACAAGTATCATGCAAGTCAAGATTATGCAAATCATATGCATCATGCAAATCACAAGTATCATGCAAATCAAGAATTAACACATGTTGCACATCAACTAAAGCATAAGGTCTAGAGATGGTGTGAGTTAAAGGTTTCTTCTTCCAATGGTTGCCTTGTTCCTCATATGCATCCACCTCTTCTCCAAATTGCTTTGCCCATTGATCTTTAATGTACAATTCTTCCTTGGGCATCAAAACAAAACAATTTGCATGGTTAGATGTACAAAAAGCATTACTAGAAGAATTAAGTCCACGATCAAATTTAGAAGAAAATATTAAAGTAGAAGGGGACTCTTGTTTGGCTTTAAGAGATAGCCAATCTTTACAATTGTTCAAAGATGGAACTTCCAACCCTTGAGGTACTTGTTTCATGGAAAGATTAAGGACTTCTTTTTGTGCTTTGCCTTCTTCCATAGGAAACTCTTCTTCAAGTCCCTTCAAAAGAGAATCATCACTTATAAACAAAGGGTTAGAACATAAAACTTTGCATTCCTCTTTTGGAAGCACTTCTTCAATTTCCTTCACAAAAGACTTATCACAATTGAACAATGGGTTAGAATAGAAACAAAAGTATTCTTCTTTTTCTCTTAATTCTTTCTTTTTCATCTCTTTTTCTTTTATCACTTCTTCTCTCAACTCCTTTTCTTTTATCTCTTCTTCTCTCAACTCCTTTTCTTTTATCTCATTTTCTCTCAACTCATTTTCTTTTATCACTTTTTCTCTCAATTCTTTTTTTTTCAACTCTTTTTCTTTTATCCCTTCTTCTCTCAACTCCTTTTCTTTTATCCCTTCTTCTCTCAACTCCTTTTCTTTTATCTCATTTTCTCTCAACTCATTTTCTTTTATCACTTTTTCTCTCAATTCTTTTTCTTTCAACTCTCTTTCTCTTAATTCTTTTTCTTTCAACTCTTTTTCTCTCAACTTTCTTTCTCTCAATTCTTTTTCTCTCAACTCTTTTGCTTTTCTCATCTTTATTTTGTATTCAAAGTCTAGCTTTGGATACAAAGGAGTAAGTTTTTGCTCATTGTGAACAAAAGAGGACCTTTGTAATTTTCTATGCAAATCCCTTTTGTAACAACTTGGTACAAACCTCCTTCTCATGACATCCTTCATCTCATCCCATGTACAAATAGGTTTTTCTCCACATCTACGCCTCCTACTCACAAACTGATCCCACCAAATACTAGCATAATCAATGAATTTAGAAATTACTAGTTTAATCTTCTCCTCCTCCAAGTAATCATGAAGATAAAACACATGTTCAATTTTTCTCTCCCACTCTAAATATAATTCAGGATCATTCTTACCTTGGAATGATGGTATTGTCATCTTGATATTTCTCAAATTATTGTCACTTCTTGATTCACCTTTTCTTCTCCTTCCACTTTTTCTCCTATATGAATAATCATCTTCCTCTTCCTCATCACTATTGCACTTAGGAAGGTTCCTAGATCTGGATGTAGATTGTAAATCATCAAATCTTGCATTTAGAGCCTTGAATTGTTCTTGAATAGCATTCATGAACAACTTGAGTTCAGCATCTCCTACTCCTTCTCCTCCACTCATGATTAAAGTGCTGCAAAAATTGAGTTAGAAAAATCCTCACACAAACACTCTCTCACGTGTTTATACTCAAAATATGTCACTCGTGTTTTCACTCAATTTGGCTTTTTCCCTCTGATAGCCTTACCACTCTTGCCTTTTACCACTCAACTTCACCTTATGAGCTCTTAAGTAAGAACCTTTAAGGATGATTCTACTCAACAAGAAACAATAGAGAATTGGTGATATGATAACTTTAGGGAGTAAGCACACGAGATAGTAGAACAGAAACAAGGAATACAAGATATTTTTCTTTTCTGATTGTGCAATATGTAATTTGAAGCAAAAGATTGATTGCTACCCAAGAACTTTTTTTTTTTCGTTTTTTTTTTCAACTTTTTTTTTTCAATCTGGATTTTTTTTCTTCAATAATTTCTATTTTTTTTTGCACGAATTTTTTTTTTATAGATAGAAAAGAAGAAGCACAAAGAAAGATAACAAAAGAAGATGAACAGACTTAGACAAAGAGAACAAAAGAAGATGAACAGACTTAACAAAGAAAACAAAGGAAAAGAACAAAACAAGACTGAATAGAACAAACAGAATAGAAATAGAACAAAAACACAGGTTGACACAATAGAAGAAATGAAAAACAAACAAGCAGAGACAATTTTTTTTGTTTAGGATTGAAGAAGATAAACAAAGAAAGGATAGATAACACCTGAATTCAAGAGCCGAAGCTCTGATGCCAAATGACACGAATCTACTTAACGGATCGTCTTGAAAACAGGTAAAGGATAGAAAGAGGAACTTGACCCTAACCGCGACCTGCCGGTAGAACCAAAGTTATCAAGAAAGCGTGACCCTAACCGCGACCTGCCGGTAGAACCAACACTATAAAGTTCTTAACCCAAGAACAAAGGGGAAGCTCTCACAATGGAGAAACACTCAATTTGATTAATCTGAAAATTCTGCCTTGGAAGCTTACAAGAGGTTCCTATTTATAGGCTATGCTAGGCAGCCCTTAAAAGAAGTAAAATTCCACTAACAATCCCACTAGGCATTAATTACCCACTAACATTTATTTCCCACTACCAATCACAATGGTTCATGAATTATCACAATGGTTCATGAATCATCATAATGGTTCACCAACCATCACAATGGTTCACCAACCATCACAATGGTTCACTAACCATCACAATGGTTCATGAATTCCCACCAACCATCACAATGGTTCATTAAGTCCCACTAAACTTTCCACTAAGCATTTATTCCCCACTAAGCTTTTACATTCCACTGAGCATTAATTTCCCACTATCTTCTTGTCTTATGAATTTGGGATTTTCATGCTGTCTTCATTTTGGGCTCAAATCTTGATCAACTTGTAGAAAAGTGACCCACTTTGGAGTAGCCTCTAATCCACTTTGAGCTGAACTTTTCTTGATCTCCATTATTAGGCCTTGCAATGCTTGCTTCATCGTCTTTGTCTTGGACCTAGTCATGGGACCTCCAATGTCACACAAAGTGTCTTTAGGTTGGCTTGTTGGATCTCTATCAGCTTTATAATAGAAACTATTATATTATTATATTTTTTTATTGGTTCATACTTTTTGAATTTATACAAATTCATTAAATATTGATAGAAGATAAAAATTAGTTTAATATTAATATTTTAGTTTTTTTGTTTCTCAATGAAAATCAATAAAAATCATTCCTAAGAATACCTTTTAATCCGTGAAACAAACACACTGTAACAATCAAGAAAATAAAAAGACAAATAACATTGTAGGCAACAAATTATTTAAATAAAGTAATTTCAAATTTTTTGATACTATCTCGTAACGTATCCATTTAATAAGTTATTTAGAACTCATCATTTTCTTAGAATACGATCGGTTAGGAAAATAAAAAGACAAACAAAAAATTTATAGGTAACAACTATTTAAATAGACTAATTAAAAATTTACTAACACATATTATCACGATCATGATTGAGTTTAAAAACCTAAAATAGAAATTGACGATTCAATATATATAATTATAATGTTGTTCTACTTTATTAATTGATGTTTATAATTTCACAGTATTGCTATAGTATGATTCTAGAAATTATTATTGTATTAGAGTTTGGATATATTCCGGTTTGAGCTTGTGCGTATGTGTATGTTGTATCCTGTGAATATTGCTATGAATGTTATAATATGTTATGCTTGGTATGAGTAAAATATGCATGCTTAGTATGTCATGGTGTATTGTTGATATGAAATAAATGAGGACCAAACCTATGTGAGGCAGGATCCCCATGTGATATATATTTTACAACTCATCACTTAAAATATCTCAAGCACAAAAAAAAAATTCGTTGTTACTCTTCGTAGACTTTGGAAAACTCAAAACACTATTGCTTATAGATAGTTATTCCAATGTCACCCTTATACACATATATTAATAAAAATTATTTAATAAAATTATAATTAATTAATTAATTCACAATTATTTTCAAGAAAACATTTGGCTTTTAAATTTTTAGATTATATATTGATAGATAAACATATACAAGGACCTCCCTTATCAAATTATAAATTATTTTTTATACATTAATTTCTTTTTTCTAGATTATGTTTTATTTCAAAAAAAACATTTACAATATTATTAAGTGTCAAATGTTATGCTTTTAATAATAATATAAATATATTTACATCTGACAACTTTTTTTATGTTATTTCATAATTTCAATTGGGTTTCTAAATTATAATATCATCTAACTATAAAATAGTTAAACTTTAACAAAATTAACTAGCAATGGCGAGGGAATTGTGAGGGACAACTTTCCTCGCCAAATAACATAGTTTGCTCTTACCGTTGAGGCAAATTTGCGAGGCAAGCAATCCATCGCAAAATTGCAAAGGATTTGCGAGGGACTATTCCCTCGCAACACTAAATTCTAATTTGTCAACGTATTTAACGACGCTTTTGCGACGGATATTTCCTTCGCCAATTAGCGTGGAAATAGCGAGGGATATATGTCCTCGCTAAGTAAAAAATTGTGTTTACGTTTTTTATTATGCTTTTATCGTGGAATTTGCGATGGATGTATGCCCTCGCTAAATTATTTTCCAATTTGGCGAGGGATTACCGAGGGAATCGTACGTCTATGTGAATCCCTCACTAATTAGTGAGGGAATAACGAGGCAAATTTTCATTCACTAAACTTTCGCTAATTTCCCTCGCTAATATTTGAATTTATTGTAGTGTAAGTTAAAAGAAGTCATGAGCATCTGTGTGAATCATGCATCATACCATGACATATATATGTGTTTTTAAAAGTTGTTTATGAACCTAACTGTGGAGGCCGTGAAGAGCTAGTTGAGTTCTGACCTTGGGGGTGTTATCTGGTTTAGAATCTCCTTTAAGCTCATAATGGTCCCATGGTTGGAGTATCCTTGCAAGACTGTGTAACCCTGATGAGCTGCTAAGGGTATCATCCTGGTTGAGACTGTTAGTGTCAGATGCCCATGGTGTGGCTATTTGTTGATTGCACGTACTCCTAGGCTATTTTCACAAAAGAGTTTTGAATGGTACCACATGCATATAAAGCTAAGAGCATAAAATACATTGCATTGCATGAATACTTGATTGTGGTTGTGCTTGACGTATGTGAATGCTAAGAGATAATTGTTATATGTTTGTGTAGCTACCTGACTCCATTTTCTTACCAAAAGCATGTAGTGAGATATATCTCACTCCCTTTGTTTTGTATTTTCTTATGTATGTGTAAGTGATCGGTGATGTCCAGCAGGACCAAGAAGATGATGCTAGAGAGGAGGCATAGGCCTTCGTTTATTGCCTTTTATTTTATTGTTTGTTATGAGAGTTGTAAAGCTCTGATAGGTTGTGAAAATCGAGGCTTGGAGATCTTTAAGTCTTTGATTTTAGAACTTTAATCTACTAGGTTATTTATTAAATTTGGATTTGTTTTGTTATGAACCTTTTGTATGGTCTTTGTAATGCCAAGTTTGTTTTGATTTAAATAAGTATTTATGAGGCTGTTTATGTGTGGTTTGAGAATGTGATGTTCTTTACTCACGAAAAGTTTTTGAAAAAACTGTCTTTCTTTTTCGCTTCATGATATTTTGTAATATTTATGGTATCGGGATAAAAGGTGTCACATAAGGAAGATGTGCTGATATCCTGTGCCGATAGTCAGAGGAGCTAAGACTAGATATTTCTGAATTTTTGATTGTTATGTTTAATTGTATCCCTATGCTATGATGATGAACCTTTGTCTGTTGAAGTAGAGAAATATTATATGTATAGATATTGATGAGAACGACACTTGAAAAATTAATAAGTCTATGTGGATGTATTCAAAGAGTGCGTTTTAGTTACGTGGCTTGGTGTAACCAAGTTAGGCATAAGGCCTAATGGGAGATGGAGCGGGAAGTTATGGTTTGGTACGTCGTAAGTTGATATGTATGACCTTGGCTAAGGTCTAAGAGGTGGAAGATATAGAATGTGTGACGTCCCAATGTGTAGGTCGACCACTTACATTCCGAGACCGATAGTGCCAGCTCGTAACACCTTGATAAGCGTAGAGACAACTTCATGATGACGCGAAGGGTATACCTTGTGATGAAAAAGGGATGTGATCCCATGGGGAGATTGCCCCATGATTTGAGTACATGTACATATATGATTATTGATATTGAGCAACATCGGGAATGGTTTCGAGTACCATGTGGATTGTGGAGCTGCATAGGTATGGGACTATGGTAGCAGTTGAAGTATACTAACTCCTCATCACTTTTCGATGGTTGTATTGTGATTGGTGATTGATCAATCGTGGAGTATGGATCCATTGTGTTTGGAAGGTTGAGTTGTTAGGATGAGATAGACACTAGGTTTCCCTAGTATATTTGACAATAGTTTATACCGTTAGTAATACATATATATGTTAGAATCAAGTCTCACTCCTTTCTCTTTCGTTTATGTGTTTGTACTTATTGATTGGATACGTGAAGATGACGATCAAACCCAACGATCGAGCTTTCTTGCTAACACAGTTATTTCAGAGATTACGGAGACTAATGAGAAGATACGAGCTATTAATCAATGTTTATCATTCGTTTGTTATCACCAACTCATAAAAATGCTCAATCCCTAATTCCTTACAAGAAGAGCGGGCCCGCTGTCTAGGTGGTGGTGGTGCCTTAGTGGCCTTGCTGAAACAATGCTTAGCAATGTAGGAACTGTCAATTGGAGGGCGAAGAGCAGTGAACTGCAGACCCTCAATGTTCACCTTTGCAGCTTTGCACAGGGTGGTGATCAAGGAAGGGAGACCCAGCTGCCTATGGCTTTTAGAAGTCGCAATATCACAAATCTCATGGGAAAGATAATGACCAATGTCAATACGCATTCCAGTCAACACAACATAGATAAAATAGGCCCTTTTTAAGGTGATATCAGAACCATGAGAGCTGGGTGCAATGTTAAATTGCATAAACACCATCCATATGCGAGCTTCAGTTGTCAAAGCAGACCTCAAGATGCTTTTGGCTTCTCCTGAACAAGTACCACCATGAAGGCACAACTTTTGAACAATGGCATTAGCATCCACGCCACCAGCACCATCTTTCCAGTCTAAGAATGTAGAACGAACTGTATCAGGTAAATTCAGAGGGGTCTACAACACCCTGTTGATGTCCTTGGGGTCAAAAGGAACCCATACTCCCCTCACAAATGATTTCCTTGGCCTCACCCCTGTTTTGTCTTCATTCTTTGCGTTTGCGAAAAATTCTTTTACCACCGAGTCATTGATAAATTCAGGAGGGTTGGTTAGACGATTCCACTTCCTCTTTTCAATTTTAGCTTGGAACTCTGGATATTCATCAGGCTGCAGATGCACCTTTCGTTCAGGCAAAATGGAAGATGTCTTCACAGTTTCAAAGTGAGCCTGGTAATCCGGTGACCTGAATTTGAGCCTTTTAAAGGATTGGGTCAATTGAACTGGAGCAGGAATTGCTTCTTCATCAGAAGAGGGACCTAAGTTTGCAAGTTGAGAGGATGATGCTGCCCTTTTCTTTTTGGTAGCAGCAAGCTGACTTTGGTGCTTTGAATTTTTAGCCTTAGGATTTTTAGACTTAGGAGGAGCCATCTAAAAAAAACCAGAACAAATAAACAAGGAACCACATCAGCAAAAGTGAAAAGAGAAATAAAATTAATTACTAATTGACAATAAGAGGACTAAGGAAAGAAAGAAAGAAGAAAAGAAAAGAAAAAGAAACATAAAAGAACAAAACATAAATAACAGCAGAAAAAAAATGCACTGTCAGAAAATTCGAGCCCAGTTGAACCATAGTTGCGGCTGGGCTGAAATAAAGGAAATAGCTTATGCCTGGCTTGAGCCCAGCTAGACCACAGTTGCGGCTGGGCTGAAATAAAAGAAATTTTCTGAAAACACACAAGTGGGCCAGCGAGAGTCTTGTGGCATTGGGCCATGGCATGATGTAGAGACTTAAAAGTACACAATGAAACATAATACAGCAAAGATGAACACGAAGAAAATGAAACAAAAACATAGATAAATAGAAAACTAACTAAAACAAAAATAAAGATAAAAATTGTAAAAAGAGAGAAACACAAACGTTCAAATTTACAATACAACTAACAACAAGAGCAACATTAACATAGTGCACAATTAAAGTAAAATTAACTAACAATAATAACCACATAAATCACGGAAATATCAAATGAACAGAACAGGACATAATCAACACTAAGAGCCACATGGTTACGACACCAAATTTGTGCATAATTCAAAACAAAACCACACGGATGACTGAATAACTATATAAAGCAATTAACCTAAAAAAAAATAAAAGAAATAAAAAAAAAAATATATATATATATATATATATATATATATATATATATATATATATATATATATATATATAGCATGGGCCAAGAAGAACAGCCCGCAACAAGAAATATAGTCCACACAATAGCCACAAAGAATCGCAGAATGAACTAAACTAGAAATTCCAAATACTAAACTAAAATGAAATGGAACATGTATGATTACCAAACCCAATACAAGACGCACAAGCAGCCACACGGACCCACAACAGTTTCGAACAAGCCTTGAATCCCCAAAAATCCACGAAATAAACTATAACAAGTAAACAGCAAAAATAATAATAATAATAAAAAATGAAACAAAGACAAAATAAAAATCTCAAATTAAAAACTAGCTGCTCAAAACGCACAACATGACCCCATCACATATTAAAGGAAACTGACAAATCCAAACAAAAGATAACAAGCACATAAAGTGGGGGCACTTGTTTAACAGTACCAACGAAATTGGTAAAAATATAAAAATAAAAAATAAAAAATACAAAGAAGAACAGCACCAAAGCCACCGAGACGCACAACAATGGAAAGAAAAACTAAAACACACTAATTTCGTGAATCCCACCCCCAATTACTTTTCATACCCCCCAATTGCCTTTCACACCCCCAATGAACCAAGGCCACCGTGATGCGAAAACAAAGTAGAAAAAGAATTAAAAGAAAAAATAAACAATAGCCACAACCCCAACGAACCACAACAAAGAGACATCACCAAGGCCACCGTGACGCAAAAACAAAGCCGAAAAAGAATTAAAAGAAAAATAAACAAGAGCCACAACCCCAACGAACCCACAATAAGTACCAGGCACGGTTTAATCCCCAACCAAAGCAACAAAATTTCCAATGAACATGCGAATCCCAAACACAGAATAGGCAAATCAATGGATGAAAAAGCTAAACGCACCCCGAAATTGATGAAAAATGCGCAACTGTTGTACCACGACTTCGTTTGCGCGTGGGGTGAGTGTTGAGGTGCACAGTGATGCGAAAAAAAAGGAGGAGTGTGCGAAAGGGTTCGAAGCTGAGGATGGGTTCTCAGTTTGATTGTACGTGAGAGAGAAATTGGAGTGTGAGTGAGTTACGAGAAAGAGTGGGAAAAGAAAAATAAAAAATAAAAGTGTTTTTTTTTTCAAATTAAAGCTGGGTTCAAAAAGTGTCAAGCCCAGCTGAAACTTGGCAGAGAGCAACTTGTGTTCCAGGGGTCATCGGGCCCAGCTGAAACATAATCGAGCTGGGCTGAAACTCGGCAGAGACTAACATTTGTTCCAGAGGCTTTTCGGCCCAGCTGAAGGGTAACCGAGCTGGGCTGAAAATTATGCAGAAACAAGAAATTATACAGCTTTTTGATCCGGCTTAGCTGGACAAAGTTCTGGCTGAGCTCGAGTAGCAGCAGAGAGCTTTCTTGAAATTTAACATGGGAACAAACAACAACAAAAAAAGACATGGATAAACCTAGGCACACCAAGCTAACTAAGACAAATCAAACAATTAAATATAAAGAACTAAACATAACATGTTACGACCAAGAACACATTAAACAACAAGGGAAGCACAAACTAACTCAAAACACAAAGATTAAATTAAAAGGAAAGGTTAGAAAATTGGGTTGCCTCCCAACAAGCGCTTGTTTAACGTCGCGAGCTTGACGTACCAAAGACCTCAAGGGTCATTCAAAAGCACAATGGTGGTAAGCCTTTCAACTTCACTACCTAGATAAGGCTTGAGTCTTTGACAATTAACCACCCAATTCCTTTGTGAATGAGGATCTTCCACTTCAATTGCTCCATATGGCTTCACCTCCTTGACTATGAAAGGCCCGGACCATTTTGATTTTAGCTTCCCAGGAAAGAGTCTAAGTCGGGAGTTGAATAAAAACACTTGTTGTCCCGGCTTAAACTCTCTATGGAGGATCTTCTTGTCATGATAGGCCTTTATCTTCTGTTTATAATGCTTTGAGGACTCATAAGCATTAAGCCTCATTTCTTCAAGCTCATGCAACTGCAACTTCCTTTTTTCTGTTGATGTGGATGGATCAAAATTCAAGAATTTGAGGGCCCAATAAGCCTTGTGCTCTAGCTCCACAGGGAGATGACATGCTTTCCCATACACCAACTGAAATGGAGATAGGCCAATAGGTGTTTTGAAAGCCGTCATATAAGCCCAAAGAGCGTCATCCAACTTCATGGACCAATCTTTCCCAGAAGATGCAACAGTTTTCTCTAGGATGCGCTTGATCTCTCTGTTGGAAACTTCAGCTTGTCCATTGGTTTGGGGATGATATGAAGAGGCCACTTTGTGTCTAACACCATAGTGTTCTAACACCATTTTCAATTGTGCATTACAAAAATGTGACCCTCCATCACTAATGAGAGGAACACCAAAACGGGCAAAGATATTCTTCTTCAAGAACTTGATTACCGTTTTTGCATCACTTTTTGGGGTTGCAATGGCTTCTACCCACTTGGAAACATAGTCCACTGCCACTAGTATATATTCATTGGACAAGGATGATGGCAATGGACCCATGAAGTCTATACCCCAACAGTCAAACACTTCAACTTCAAGAATGTTTTGCAAAGGCATCTCATGCCTCTTGGAAATACCTCCAGTCCTTTGACATTTGTCACAATGAAGCACATGCTCATGAGCATCCTTGAAAATAATTGGCCAAAAGAAACCAGATTGCAGGACTTTTGCAGCAGTCCTTTCTCCATTGTAGTGCCCTCCATAGGGTGAATTATGGCAATGCCACAAGATGCTCCTTGATTCCTCCTTGCTAACACATCTTCTAAGCAAATTATCTGCTCCAATTTTGAACAAGTGTGGATCATCCCACACATAATAATGAGCATCACGGAGAAACTTTTTCTTTTGGTGCCAAGTGAAATCTTCAGGAATAACACCCGCCGCCTTGAAATTTGCCATGTCCGCAAACCAAGGGCGCTCATGCACCACCAATAAGGACTCATCAGGAAATTCATCACGAATCTCCTTCTCTTTAAAGGTAACTTCTTCATTCACCAATCTAGAAAGATGATCGGCTACAACATTTTCACAACCCTTTTTGTCCTTGATTTCCAAGTCAAACTCTTGAAGCAACAGAATCCACCTAATCAACCTTGGTTTGGAGTCAGCTTTAGTCAAAAGATATTTGATGGTAGAGTGATCTGTGAAGATAGTGAATTTTGAGCCAATCAAATAAGGTTTGAACTTCTCCAAAGCATAGACAATAGCTAGCAATTCCTTCTCTGTGGTGGCATAATTCAACTGAGCATCATTCAACACCTTGCTAGCATAATAAATAGAATGAAAGACCTTATTTCTCCACTGTCCTAAAACAACACCCACAGCATAATCACTTGCATCACACATGAGTTCAAAGTCTTGACTCCAATTTGGGGCCACAATGACAGGAGCTGAGATGAGCTTCTCTTTGAGAATGTTGAAGGCCTTTAAACAATCATCATCAAACTTGAAAGCGGTGTCCTTGTTCAACAAATTGCACAAGGGTTTGGCTACCTTGGAAAAATCCTTGATAAACCTTCTATAAAACCCCGCATGCCCAAGAAAACTACGGACACCCTTCACATTAGCTGGAGGAGGTAGCTTCTCAATGACATCAACTTTAGCTTTATCTACCTCTATTCCCCTTGATGAGATCTTATGACCCAAGACAATTCCTTCTTGGACCATAAAATGGCATTTTTCCCAATTAAGCACAAGATTAGTCTCCACACATCTCTTCAACACCAATTCAAGGTTGGACAAACAATGATCAAATGAGGAGCCAAAAATGGAGAAATCATCCATGAACACTTCAATACATTTCTCCACAAGATCCGCAAAAATAGCCAACATACACCGTTGGAAAGTGGCAGGAGCATTACACAACCCAAATGGCATCCTCCTATAAGCAAAAATACCAAAAGGGCATGTGAAAGTTGTCTTCTCTTGATCATTTGGATCCACAACAATTTGGTTATATCCAGAATAACCATCTAAGAAGCAATAGAATGCTTGGCCGGATAACCTCTCAAGCATTTGATCCATAAAGGGCAATGGAAAGTGATCTTTTCTAGTGGCTTGGTTAAGCTTGCGATAATCAATACACATCCTCCATCCGGTGACGGTTCTTGTTGGAATCAATTCATTCTTGTCATTGCGCACAACCGTCATACCACCCTTCTTAGGGACCACTTGAACGGGACTAACCCATGAGCTATCGGAAATAGGATAAATCATCCCGGCTTCCAAAAGCTTGAGAACTTCCTTCCTCACTTCCTCCTTCATGATAGGATTTAACCGCCTTTGAGGTTGAGTGACTGGCTTATAATCTTGCTCCATGTGAATTTTGTGCATGCAATAGGATGGACTAATCCCTTTGAGGTCGGAGATAGACCACCCAATAGCTTCCTTGTTGGCTTCCAAGACTTCAATTAATTTTTCTTCCTCCATAGGAGATATAGAGCTACTAATGATCACTGGCTTGTTGCCATCCTTCTCAAGAAAGACATATTTCAGATGTGCCGACAACACCTTCAATTGAAGCTTTAGCTCTTCTCCTTTATCTTTTTCTCTAAGATCTTCAATTTGAATTTCATTTGGAGGAACTTCTTTCAATGTCTCCAAACTCTTCAATCAATCTTCAATTTCTTTTTCCTCCTCCTCATTGAGAGCTTCAAATGCATCTATAAGGGCTTTCTCAAGAGGTGAAGCACTAGATAGTTGCTTCTTGGAGTTGATAAAGACTTCATCAAGGACATCCACCCGGAAACAACCTTCTTCATCATTTGGGTGATTCATGGATTCAAACACATTGAACTTGAGCTCTTCATCATGCACCCTAAGCTTCATTTCTCCATCATGAACATCAATCAAGACTTTAGCCGTACTCATAAAAGGTCTTCCCAAAATAAGTGGCACCTCGGAATCTTCCTCCATGTCCATCACCACAAAGTCGGTTGGAAAAAGAAATTTATCCACTTTGACTAGGACATCTTCAAGAACACCATAAGGATGCTTAATTGAGCGATCCGCCAATTGTAAAGTCATTCGAGTGGGTTTGACCTCAAGATCACCAATTTTAGCCAAAAAGGAGAGGGGCATAAGATTGATGCTAGCTCCAAGATCAAGTAAAGCTTTTCCCACCTTGAGATTTCCAATAGTGATTGGAATAGTGAAGCTACCCGGATCCTTTAATTTTGGTGGCAAATCCTTTTGAAAAATAGCACTACATCCGGCCACCAATTGAATGGTCTCCTTTTCAATGAATTTGGTCTTTTTAATGAGGAGTTCCTTCATAAATTTGGCATAGGTAGGCATTTGCTCCAAGGCTTCATGAAAAGGGATGTTGATTTGCAATCTTTTGAAGATCTCTAGAAACCTTGCAAATTGCCTTTCCTTGTCCTTCCTTGTTGGAGCATGTGGATATGGAAGATCTGTGACGGGAGGGTTAACTACCACCTTCTTCTCTTCTTTGGCTAATTGACTCTTGGTTTTTTATTTCTCCACCATCCTTCACTCCACTTTTCTCGCTCTCTTTTTCACTTTTCTTCATTTTTTCACTCTCAATTTTTTCACTCTCCTCGATCTTTTTCTCACTTTCTTTTTCCAGCTCCTTTTCTTCATCATCTTTCACATCTTCAACTACTCCCTCTTGCTCACTTTTCTCTCCACTCAAGTCACCTACCATTGTACCTCTTCTTGTAGTGATAACCTTGCAATGCTCCTTAGGATTAGTTTGAGTATTGGCCGAGAATGCTCCACTTTTAAGTTCCGCTAATTCCTTAGCAACTTGTCCCACTTGCACTTCAAGGTTTTTGATTGAAGCATCTGTATTCTTTTGGTTGGTGATAGAGACTTGGATGAATTGATTCAGAGTGTCTTCCAACTTGGAAGTGCGGTCTTGATGGAGAGGTTGATGTTGTTGTTGGCCTTGATGAGCTTGATTTCCATGAGGTGGTATGTTTGAAGGACCGACATCTTGCTTCCAACCATAGTTGATGTTGTTCCTCCACCCTTGATTGAAAGCATTGTTGTAAGGAGGATTGCCATAATTTCCTTGCCGATTTTGGTTTCCCATATAATTAAGCTCTTCTTGGGATTCCGGTGGCATAATGCATTGGCCACTTAGATGACCACCCCCACACAATTCACAACTAAGAACTTGTTGAGCTCCCGGTTGAGTAACTTGCACGACTTGGAGTTGTGGAATCTTGGCAATTTGCTTGGTGAGTGCATCTAGTTGTTGAGTGAGAAGTTTGTTTTGAGCAAGGATAGCATCTTGAGAATTCAACTCAAGGACTCCTCTCTTTTGCACCTGAATCAGGGTTCTGTCATGTTGAACCTCATAATCATTGGAGGCCATATTCTCAATGATCTCCTTGGCCTCATCCGGTGTCTTGTACATAATTTTGCTTCCAGCTGAAGCATCAAGCATGAGCTTAGTTTGAGGCCTTAACCCTGCCAAGAAGGTGTTAATTTGAGCGGCCTCATTAAGACCATGAGATGGACACCTCCTTAACAAGCCATTAAATCTCTCCCAAGCTTCACATAAGGGCTCATCTAACCCTTGGGTGAAAGTAGAAATAGCTGTCTTCTGTTGGTTGATCTTGGACTGAGGAAAGAAGCGATTCAAGAATCTATCAACCAACTCATCCAAGTTAGAGGAGTATTTGGGGGAATGGCTCGGTACCAATCTGTGTCTTTCCCATCAAGAGAGAATGGGAAAAGACTAAGCCGGATGTAATCATCATTCACTTGATGGAGCTTCACCGTGTTGCAAACATCAATAAAATTAGCCAAGTGAGCATAAGGATCTTCATTGTCAAGGCCATGGAATTTGTTGTGCTTGATTAAATGAATGAGAGAAGCCTTCATTTCCACATTAATAGCTTGCACTTCAGGTCTAGCAATGGTGTTGAAATATCTTGGTCCGGTGTTGGCAATGTAATCATTCAAAGTCCGCCTTAGTGGGTGAGCTTCTTCCTCCGCCATGATAAATTCTTCTTCTTCTTGAATGGGTGGCAAAGGAAGATTAGGCAAAACAGGTGAACTAGGCTCTTGGATGGCTAATCTCTCTAGTGTCTTCCTCTTCCTTGTCAAACTATTGTTCTTTCGAGCTGTCCTTTCAATCTCCGGGTCAAAATACAAGGGGTCGGTTGAGCTTCTAGTTTGCATAAACAAGGAAAACAAGACACTAAAAGAGGTAAGTTAGCACAAGAGAATAGACACAAATTAAATTAAAACCAACAAATAAAAGAATAAAAGAATAGTGCCTAAGCAAATAGAAAATGTAAAATTGCGAATATTGAGACGCAAGTCCCCGGCAACGGCGCCAAAAACTTGTTACATCATTGGCAAGTGTACCAAGTCGTACAAGTAGTATAAAATGGAAGTCCAAGTATCGTATCCATTGGGACTTGTTCAATATTCGGAAATTTACGCACTTTTTACTCACTAGGCAAAATATACAGCAAAGTTGAAGTAGCAATGATTGAAAATAAAGATAAAGGTAGAAACTTTGGAAATAAAGCTAATGAAAAGAGTTTTTGTTTCTCAAAGGTCCAAGTTGCAGAAAAAGGTTATGAGAAACTATGATAATGAACATTGGGGTTCGACTTCACTAAACCACTCCCTCATACATATACAAGCTATTAATCAATGTTTTTCATTCGTTTGTTATCACCAACTCATAAAAATGTTCAATCCCTAATTCCTTACAAGAAGAGCCTAAGTTCCTTGACTAAACTACCAATCCCTTGCATAGCTTAGCCAAGTTACTTGCTTTAAGAAAAGGAGTCAAAGGTGACTAATGGGCTTTGCTCTATCCCTAGATACAAGACCCATTAGGTGCTCTTCTCCGGTTCATAGTTCAAATACATTTTCCAATCGCATTTAAACCATAAAATCAAGCAAAGGGTGATCAAGCCAAAGCAAGCATTAAGTAAAGAAGAAAGCACGTAACGGTGAATAATAAGCATGTATTAATAACTCAAAAGATATACATGAGTATGGGTTTAGTTACATCAAACCCCAATGAAGGGGAGCTCAGCTACTCATGGTTGAGAGGAGCATCAAAAAATGGTGAAGTGAAGAAGAAGATGAAAATGGAGACTTGAGAGTATCCCACTCAGCTGCCTTTGTGCCACCCTAGGTCAGAGAAGAAGAATGTTCTATTCTCCCTCCAAAAACCCCCTTTAATAGCTTTGTCTTTTATCCATAAAGTGCCAACGCAACATTTTCAGCCCAGCTGAAAATAAGTTTCAGCTGGGCCGAAACGTCAATAATGTTCACTGGAACAAGCTCGGCTGGGCTCACCAACTGGTTCAGCTGGGCTGAACTTCCTTTCTCAAAATTAGGTGCTCTCTGTCAGTTTCTGAGCTGGGCTGGCCTATCATTTCGGCTGGACCGAATTGCCTTCAACAATTTAGATGCTACTGACTTGATTTCGGCCCAACCGGCACTAATTTCAGCTGGGCCGATGAGAACTTTCTTCCTTGATCTTGATCTTAAGCTACTCCAAATTCCATCTCCAATTTCTATGCATCAAAAAATACTAAAACATGAGACTAATTTCCAAATTTACATAACTAAATATATATCTCAAAACTAATTCTTTTTGAACTAAAAAGAGGTGTAAACAAAGGTTTAAATAAGGGATAGATGAAATAATTGCACTTAAATATACCACACATGTAAGTATAAAATGCAATTATCAATAATTACCATAATAGGTGTACTTTATGTGGAATTAAGACATGAGTTACTTCCCTAATTGTAATGTTTATGTAATGTCGCAATCGGAATCATGATGGGAGATAGCAAAAAGAAAATAAAAAAAAGAAAAAGAAAATACAATGGAGTCGCCACCAAATTTATTCACTAGGAAAATTTGGAAGAAAAAAAAAACCTTTTTATTAAGAGAATAAAAGAAAACTGGTCTACGAAAGAAAATGATAGGTTCGGAAGTCAGTTATGCATAGGGAAGGGCGAAAACTAAATTCCACAACACCCCTAATACATCCCATAGAGGGTTACCTTATAATTAATTGTGCAAATTATTGTTAAGTTCTAAAATTTTGTTTTACCCCTTTTTATTTAATAACATAATCATAAAAATGAATATATATTTTAAAATTCAAGAAACTATAAAGATTTATTATTATTTTTATTTAAAAGAGAATTTTTTTTTGAAAATTTATTTTGACATCGACAAGGATTCTCCATGCTTCTACGTATCCTCCGGTGCAATGAGAAACTCAGAGTCACGTAGTTCTTTTGAAAATATTTGTGTGTTGGGTATTTTTTTTATTAAATATGACCTCACCAACACTTGTAAATATCTTTTGCAATGGATACAAGTGCCCAAATCAAGAATTGTCTCATATCTACATTGTGAAGATAATTTCAACAAACTTAAAGACAATAATTTGGAGAGCACAATGAGCCCAACACTTTATATTCAAGATGCAGCTTTGGCTTGGAGTTTATTTGGATGGAAGACATAGCTTTTGGGCTAAAGAACCAATTAAGGCCCATTTTCTAATTTTCCATGAATTTCGTATTTAATTTTGTTGTAATAAGTTCAGATGACTTTTCATATGTTCTATGCTAGTTATTGTGTTTTTTAGGCTTCCTAAGCCATTATAATGATTAGTGGGTCTTAATGAACCATTGTGATGGTTAGTATGACTTAATGAATCATTATAATGGTTGGTGGGGTTTTTATTTCTAGTGGAAATTTAATGCTTAGTGGGAATTCATTTCCTAATGGAAAATAAAGGCTTAGTGGGAATTAATTGCTTAGTGGAAATTTTAGAAGGAAGCCTAGCCTATAAATAGGGGAAACTTTGTAGCTTTGAGGCAAGTTGAATTGGAATGAAATCTGAATTTTCAAGGCGATCCATTTCGTTTTCGTGTTCGTGTCATTTGGCATCAAAGCTTCGGCTCCTTGAAGTTCAGGTTTGAGTTTTCTTTGTTTCAATCCTTTTTAAAATTATCTAGTTCTTCAGTTTGTGTTCATCTTGTTTCTTGTGCTATTCTGTTCCATTTCTATAAGTCTTGTTTTATTTCCTTTTTAGTGTTTCCTTTGTGTCTTTTCATTTTCCCCTTCATCTTCTTTGTGTTCTACATCAGATTTCTAGTTGAATTTTGAGTTCTATCTGGAAAAAAATTTCATGCAAAAAGAAATTAAAAAAAAAAGTTGCTGGAATCATTATTCTGTTTGAAAAAAAAAGAGTTGTGAAAAAAAATCTAAGAGGAGTCAAGAGTGCATCAACAACTTATTGCACAATTCAATTTCTTAAAAAAAAAAAAGGGAAAGCAAAATTTATCTTAAATTGAAAGGACTCAATATATTCTCTTTGTGTAATCTGATCTTGTGGTGTCTTTGTTCTTTTTCCTATCTTTGTTGTGTCTATCCATCTTCTTCTTCTTCTCATATTCCTTGTTTGCTTTTTGCTCTCTAAATTCTAAGTCACTTGATTATCCCCCTTGCTGTCTTGAAAAGCATCATTGATAAGGTTCTCTCTTTAAGAACTTACAAGAGGAAGTTGAGTGGTAAAAGGCAAGAGTGGTAAGATCATCATCAAGTAAAAGCCTTGATTGTGTGAAACACAAGTGATCCCATTATTTGAGTGAAACACTTAGTGAGTGGAGAGGATCCATATTTTTTCTTGTTTGTTGTTTGATGCTGATGAAAACCCCTTTCCGGATCTCAAATTCAGCATCAACGGAAATTACGGAAACTCAAAAGGTGAAGAAAATTTAAAGCGGAAAGACAAGAAATGGAAAGAACAACGCCACAATCCCTAGGGATTGATAAGTTGAGGAGGATTCGCCACTTTGAATATGGAAATTCAAAGATAAGAATCAAGGGTAGTTCCTAAGAACCTAGAGAGTTTCCTCTCACAAAAGCATCAAAGCTTCATTCCCAAATGAGAGTCAAAACTGATTACAAAGTTAACATTTGGCCTATTTATAATATGAACCTAAAAGGCTTACCAAGGCCCATTACTAAAAGCCCAAACAACTAAAAAGGCCCAAATTAAAAAATAAACATCATTAAAAACATAAAAAGCTCAACAAAAGCCCAATTTAGGCCCAAATTACATAAACTTCTATTCTAAGATTTGGCTCCACTTTAAGCTCTTCATGTACCATTCTAGTCCTCTATCATTCCCTCCTTCTTGAAGGAAATTCGACCTCGAATTTAGGGCCAAGGTACCTACATCATAAAAACAACATAAAACAACATGTTTTAGTTTTGAGAAAATATTAAAAAAGAAAATCCTATCTCTATTGAGACTTGGATTCCTTAAAAAGGAAAATCTCTTATTATCTATGTGCTTATATATCAATCCTCCCGGATCAAATACAAGCCTAAAGAAACCATCAATTAACACTAAAATGAAATGCTTAATCACAAATTTCAAAGACAAGTCAATCCAATGAAAATTATGAGCAAACAATGACATTTTCAAACCAAGAATGGAAAAATTAGATTTATCCATTTTATGCACAATCCATCTATCAAGACACTTGAGTGTACCATACATTACTAAACGCTCACTATGAGTTGCTTCAATTAATGAATCATGAAATGAACATTTAGGCACACAAAATGCAGCATCTTTAAACCTATGCTCTTTATGCCTATAGAAATCATCATTTTCAATTTTCCCATAAACAACAACACACATAGAGGAAGACTCAACATGATCATACAAGTCCAAATAATGTGCATTAATATCAAATTTCAAGAACTTGGCACCATCACCTAAAACAATATCATGCATACCAAAAGCAACATTCAATTCACAAACATTTTGGGTTAACACATGGCACACATCAATTAAATCACAAGGTTTAGAGATGGTGTAAGTCAAAATTTTCTTCTCTCTATGGTTGCATTGGTCCTCATATGTCTCCACTTCTTCTCCAAATTGTCTTGCCCATTGATCCTTGATGTACAATTCTTCTCTAGGCATCAAAACAAAAGAATTATGGTAAGGTGCACAATCAAATTTACAAGAAGAATTAAATTCACAATCCAATTTAGGAGAAGGAATTAGAGTTTTGCACTCCCCCTTTGAGGACTCCTTTTCAATTTCTTTCACAAGAGAGACATCACTTTCAAACAAAGTTTTGCATTCATCCTTTTGAAGCTCTTCAAATTCCTTGAGCAAAGAATCATCACAAACAAGGAAAGGATTAGAATGAAAACAAGAACAATCATATTCCTCTTTATCTTTTGCTCTCTCTTTTTCACTCTCTTTTTCAGTTATTTTCTTTTCTCTCATCTCTTTTTCTTTTAACTCATTTTCTTTTGCTCTCATCTCTTTCTCTTTTATTTCTTTTTCTTTCACCTCTTTTCTCTCTTGTTCTATTTTCTTTCTCAACTTAATTTGATCCTCACTTGCTTCCTTAGGTGAAAGTGATGCAAGTTTTACCTTATGTCCTTCATGTGTAAAAGAAATCTTGTGGGTCTTTCCATGGTGCTTCACATTTCTTTCAATTTGCCAAGGTTTACCTAACAAGATATGACATGTTTCTATGGGAGCTACATCACACAACACAACATCTTTATATGTTCCAATGTTAAAGGGCACCAACACTTGTTGGTCTACAACCAACTCACCTTCACATGGCAATTTCAAGCAATAAGGTGTAGGGTGTGGGGTGGTTTGAAAATTAAGTTTGCTAACCAACCTAGTGCTAGCCACATTAATACAGCTAGCCACATTAATACAACTATCCCCATCAATAATCAAAGAACACACATTCCCTAGAACCAAGCATCTAGTATGAAATATGTTCTCCTTTTCAATTTCATCCCTACCCTCACATTGAATTCCCAACAACCTCTTACACATCATTAATTCTCTTTCTAGAGGTTTGGTACCACATGCACTATGATTATCACTAGAGATATTAGATGAACACGTATAAGATAATTCACTCGTGACAACTTCATTTTCCTTCAAGACCTTGGTTTTCATGTTTGGACAATGCAATGCAATATGGCCTTTACCCAAGCATTTAAAACATTTAATTGTACCACTCTTAGAAGTAGAAGAAGTGCTAGGGTTAGGAACATGTTTACCACTTGGAGAATTTGAAGCTTGTTGCTTAGGTGAGGAAGATCCCTCCTTCTTGGACTTGTCCTTACCATTAGAAGAGTCATAGTGATAGGTCTTCTTGTAGGAATGCTTCCTCTCAAGTTGTCTCTCCACTTTGTTGGCTTGGTGCACTAGATCCTCCAAGCTCTCATAGTGTTGTAACTTCACTATGTATTGAATGTCTCTATTAAGCCCACGTAAGAACCTTGCCATGGCGGTTTTAGGTTCTTGTGCATTGGCTCTCCTCATAGTCATTTTCATCTCTTTGTAGTATTCATCAACACTCTTGCTACCTTGTGTGAGACTTTGTAGCTTATCATAAGCATCTCTCTCATAGGAAGGTGGTAAGAATGTCTTCCTCATCAAATCCTTCATTTCTTGCCAAGTTGCTATCTTAGGCATCCTTATCCTCTCTCTTCCATCCTCCTTATACTTCCACCATGCAAGTGCACTCCCTACAAACTTCAAGGTAACCTTCCTAATTTTCTTCTCCTCACTATAGTCATGGCATGAAAAGACTTGGTCAACTTTCATCTCCCACTCAATGTATGCTTCCGGATCATTCTTCCCTTGAAAACTAGGAATTTTAAGTTTCTCCTCTTCCATACTATCCTTTATTTTATTTTCTCCCTCATTATCTCCTCCATGTCTCCTAAGCCTCCTTTCTCCTTCATCTTCCCCATAACCTCCATCACTTCTATGATAAGAAGAACAATACATACCTACACAAAAATGATTAGCACAAATAATAGAAATATGGACCTCACCACTCACTAAGTGTTTCTCTCTTTTGAAGGCTTTTTCTATAATGTGCACACTTGCCTTTTTCCACTCAAACTCCTCTTTAGTCCTTAAGAAGCACTCTCAATCACAAATCAAGAATTTGTATTCAAAGTGAAAGATTTAACAAATCCAAACTCAACTCAAGAGTCCAAAACAAGAAAACTCTAAGACAAAACCAAGGAAATTTAGAAGACAAGCAATAAAAGCTAAAAGAAATGAAAGGGACAACTCAAAATAGAATGCCAAGCAAAGACATGACTAGAAGACACAAGAAAAGAGCAACACAAAACTAAGAAACTCAATTTTTCAACTTGTGAAGAACTAGTGTATTCAAGAGAGCTAAAATGGCATAAAAGTGTATGAAAAAGAAAGAATTAAGCAAAGGTGTAGAAGGACTTCTTATAGGGCAGATTTTTTTCTTTCCAATGGTATAATTTTTTTTTTGAATTTTTTTTTACACTTTGGCCCCCAAACTTTTCATAATTGCACTTGGGCCCCTAAACTTTTTCTTTTTGCACTTTTGCCCCAATATTTTCTTTTTTTATCTTTAAGTCCTTTTCTTTTGCTAATAAGTCCTCAAACTTTTTAATATTTACGAAAAACACCCAAACTCACTTAATTCAAATTTTTATAGATCAAACACAAGGGTTTTGCCAAAGACTCTCAAGAACACACATGAACACTATGAATATTCTTCCCCAAATTCAAATTTCAGAATTTCAGTGTGCAGATTTGGACTCAAATTAAACACAACACAATCCAAAAAATATAGATCAAAACAATAAAAATCACAAATCAAACGAACAGTACCGAAACATGAACAGTACCGCGATATGAACAGTGCAACGATCGGGATGAACAGTATAGCGTCGGTGAACAGTGCCGCCCCGGGTGAACAGTGCAACGATCAGCAGTACGTGCGGCGGACAGGGCGGTGAACAGTGCTCCGCGTCGATGAACAGTGGTCGCGATGAACAGTACCGCCAACATAACCGATGAACAGTAACCCGGTGATGAACAGTGCAGACGCCACGATGAACAGTGCGCGCGCCGCCGATGAACAGTACGAAAATGATACTAAATCTAGCTCTGATTACCAAATGATGAAAACCCCTTTCCGGATCTCAAATTCAGCATCAACGGAAATTACGGAAACTCAAAAGGTGAAGAAAATTTAAAGCGGAAAGACAAGAAATGGAAAGAACAACGCCACAATCCCTAGGGATTGATAAGTTGAGGAGGATTCGCCACTTTGAATATGGAAATTCAAAGATAAGAATCAAGGGTAGTTCCTAAGAACCTAAAGAGTTTCCTCTCACAAAAGCATCAAAGCTTCATTCCCAAATGAGAGTCAAAACTGATTACAAAGTTAACATTTGGCATATTTATAATATGAACCTAAAAGGCTTACCAAGGCTCATTACTAAAAGCCCAAACAACTAAAAAGGCCTAAATTAAAAAATAAACATCATTAAAAACATAAAAAGCTCAACAAAAGCCCAATTTAGGCCCAAATTACATAAACTTCTATTCTAAGATTTGGCTCCACTTTAAGCTCTTCATGTACCATTCTAGTCCTCTATCATTTGGTCGATTTTTCTTTTCAAAATAAATGACTATAATTGTTATCACTATTATTTTCCTATCAAAACAAAATAAAATGGGTTAATTTGGGGTGACGCCTTGTTAATCCCAAGTTTTAACATGGCATACACCCGAGTTGGGACAACTTGGTGTCATATTTAACTAAAAACACACAAGAGACAAGTAAATTACTATAGTTATTATTACTATTATATTTAAATGAAACTGATTAATTTAGGCGTGACGCCTTTTTAATCTTATGTTTTGACATGACACACCCGAGTTGACAACTTGGTGAGGTGACACAACACGGAAACGAAATGAATTGCCTTGAAAATTCAGATTTCATTGCAATTCAACTTGCCTCAAAGCTACAAAGTTTCCCCTATTTATAGGCTAGGCTTCCTTCTAAACTTTCCAATAAGCAATTAATTCCCACTAGGAAATTAATTCCCACTAAGCCTTTATTTTCCATTAGGAAATGAATTCCCACTAAGCATTAAATTTCCACTAGAAATAAAAACCCCACCTACCACTATAATGATTCATTAAGTCCTACTAACCATCACAATGGTTCATTAAGACCCACTAATCATTATAATGGCTTAGGAAGCCTAAAAAACACAAAAACTGGCCTAGAACATATGAAAAGTCATTTGAACTTATTACAACAAAATTAAATACGAAATTCATGGAAAATTAGAAAATGGGCCTCAATTGGTTCTTTAGCCCAAAAGTTATGTCTTCCATCCAAATAAACTTCAGCCCAAAGCTGCATCTTGAATATAAAGTGTTGGGCTCATTGTACTCTCCAAATTATTGTCTTCAAGTTTGCTGAAATTATCTTCACAATGTAGATATGAGACAATTCTTGATTTGAGCACTTGTATCCATTGCAAAAGATATTTGAAATAATTGGACCTCAATGGGATCATATCATTCCCTCCCTCTTCAAAAAGATTCGTCCTCGAATCAAGTTCACCATCTACATCAAACAAGGTTAAGTCAGCAACAATAAAAGTGACATTGACTTGATACTTACCATGAAACTCAAGTTTATAAGCATTATCATTGATCTTTTCAACTACTTGGAATGGCCAATGCCTCTTGGTTACAATATCAAGTTTCTTTGAAATCTCAAGTTCATATTCATATGATGCTTTGCTTTCCACCTTTGGAAGCACTTCTTCAAGTCCCTTCAAAATAGAATCATCATTTATAAACAAAGGGTTAGAACATATGACTTTGCATTCCTCCTTTGGAACCACTGCTTTGATTTCCTTCAAAAGAGAATCATCACAATTAAACAATGGGTTAGAGTAGAAACAAGAATATTCTTCCTTTTGTTTATCTTTTTCTCTCAATTCTTTTTCTTTTTCTCTTTCTAGTTCTCTCTATTTTTCTCTCCCTTTCTTTTAATTCTTTTGTCAATGTCTCCCACTTGGGCATGGATAGGTCATATGCCCTCTCCTAGAAAACATGAGACATTCAGGTTCCCTACTTCTAGTTGGGTGAATAGATGTAGTGAGTTTAGCACTAGTAGAGATACTCTCCATCTTTTGTTTGGTCCTCCAACCTAACCTTTCATCTCTTTCATTAGCTCTTCTTTTTCTCTCTTCTTCTATACGTCTCCTTTGATATTCTCTCGGAACATACCTCTTTCTCATCAAGGTCTTCATTTCCAACCATGTTGCCACCGTGTTTCATTGAATATTTTCCTATCTCTCTTTTCTTTATCCCACCAAATAAGAGCATAATCTTTAAACTCTAGAGCGGCTACCTTAACCTTTTCGTCTTCACTATATTGGTAACATGCAAGCACTTGCTCCATTTTCATCTCCCACTTTAAGTAAGCCTCCGGATCACTCCTTCCTTGGAAGCTTGGAACCTTTACCTTCAAAACCTCTAACTCTTTCCACCTTTTTGCATGCCTCCTATTTCTCCTTTTCAACTCATCCATGCTAAAGCCCCAATGAGTAGTCATAGCGCGCGCCGCCGATGAACAGTACGAAAATGATACTAAATCTAGCTCTGATTACCAAATGAGAGTCAAAACTGATTACAAAGTTAACATTTGGCCTATTTATAATATGAACCTAAAAGGCTTACCAAGGCCCATTACTAAAAGCCCAAACAACTAAAAAGGCCCAAATTAAAAAATAAACATCATTAAAAACATAAAAAGCTCAACAAAAGCCCAATTTAGGCCTAAATTACATAAACTTCTATTCTAAGATTTGGCTCCACTTTAAGCTCTTCATGTACCATTCTAGTCCTCTATCATTTCCATTTCTTGTCTTTTCGAAATAAAGTCTTATGATTAACAAGGCGTCAAGCCTAATTAAATTAGCCATTTTCAATTAAATTAAAATGTCAATGATTAACTTGCTACTCTTTTTTTTTTTTTTTACCAATGGGAAATAAAACAAAACCAAAGAGCTAGACAGTTCTAGTAACAAAGAGTTTGGTTCCGGCGACGGAAAAAAAATATCGCAGACGGAAATGAGATGGAAGTGTTTGGTATCAAAGAGTTTGAAGAGAGTTAAGTTACAAATTTCTATCTTCTCAAAAATCATTTCAAACAGTAAAAATCGATTATTTCACTTAAATAATCAATTTTTTTGACCAATTTAATCGATTATTTGTACATCATAATCAATTTTAAGGGTTACAACACCAATTTAATCGATTATTTGTGTATTATAATCGATTATTTGTGCATTTTAATCAATTTTTTGTGTATTATAATCGATTTTTGTGTGTCTATTTAATTCTCTCCTCTCTATTTTATCTATACCAAACAACTTTACAATATTATCTCTACTCTATTTATCACCCATTTCTCTTAAAACAAACAACACAAAATACAACTTTATTTCTACTTTATTTCTTCTTTTTTAAATTATCTCTCTTCTATTTCCATCTACCCTTTTCTTTCTTCTAAACCAAACACAGCGTAAGAGAGGAAGGAGAGTGAGTCCAAACAACACAAGGAGAAGAAGATTCTGCTCCCCACTTGGCCAACTAATCTGCACAGGCATTAGCTACTCTGAAGGGATGGATAAAAGAGACATTCCAATCCCGAGAAAGAAGGGTGCGAATCTGAGCAATAAGTGGCGCATAAGGATGAGTTGAAACTATATCACCATTGATAAGGTGAATAGCAAGCTTTGAGTCTGATTCACAGATAAGTGAGTGGTAACCATTGGACCAAGTCAACTGCAACCCATGCAGAATTGCCAAAAGCTCCGCATTTAAGCTAGATGAGTATCCACAAGAACCCGAGAAGCCCAACAACCAATTACCAGTAGCATCTCTGAATAAGCCACTATAACCCGAGCGACCTGGATTTCCCATGGAGCTACCATCAGTATTGAGTTTGACTGTTCTCCGGAGGGGGAAGCCAACGAACCAAAATTTCACTATGCCCTTTAACTGTCTTGACAAGAGTATGTTGTATGATTTCATGCATACTCTTAATGCAGCAAGTAATATACCATAACGGCCAATCCTTATCCTCGAAGACAGCATGATTCCTGGCCCTCCAAATCCACCACCATGTCACCGCAAAGAGGGTTCCCTGAGGACCTGTGGCGTTCAGCTTGAGCCAATTACCTGTATCATTAGAAACTGAATTGTGTTGAAGCACCATTCCTAACGAATGCCAAACCTGAATAGCTTTTGGGCAATCCTTTAATAAATGAAATCGATTCCTGATAAAAACCACACCTAGGACATGTGGCATCCATGGAAATATGTCTTTGGAACAGAAAAAGGTTAGTTGGTAAACAAGCATGATCAATAATCCAAAGAAAATGTAAAATATTTTCAGGAAGGGATAGCAACCAAACCCAGGAACCGGTCCCTGATGAGGCACCACTGGTAAGACGAGCATTGGTGAGCCAACGGAAGGCAGTTTTGGCACTATACAACCTATCAGGAGTAGGGTCCCACACAATACAATCACGACAAGAATCATCCAAATACAAGCTGCGGATTCTATTTTTAATCCCCTCCGGAATCATAGTAGCCAGATGATGAAATTGCCACGTACCATTCTGCCATATGTCACGTACCATTTAGTGAATATCTTGAATATTCACATCGTCTAACTGTGGTGATATTGGCCCATCCGAGAGAAATTTATCATCCCATAATGAAATGTCCCCAGACCTAACCCGAAAACGAAAGCCATCATGAAGAATTTTCGCTACCTGGGTAATTGAATGCCAAGTATAAGAACAACCATTATACTCCTTCAACCACAGAACCGAGCTCCCCCTGAGATATTTACTAGATAAAATTTGGACCCACAATTTATGAGGTTCATTAATCAGGCTACAAATATGCTTACCCAGAATAGAAGTATTGGCATCACGCGAGTTCCGTATGCCTAAACCACCTTTAGATCTTGGTTAGGTTTTAGTGTCCCATTTAACCCAATGTCTTCTTGAACTTCCCCAAATGAACTTTCTGGTAATTGCATACAAAGAATCACAAACTCCTTGAGGGAACCATAAATTCTGCATGGCATAAATTGGGATAGAAGGAAAGGACAAATTTGGCAAGCATGACACGGCCAGCTCTACCAAGTAAATTAGACTTCCATCCAGCCAATTTCCCATTAATTCTGTCAAAAACAAAGGAGAAATCTGAATTTTTAACTCTTCTAGTGAGCAAAGGAAAACCATAGTAGTTATCAATTTTCTGAGTATATATGTTTAAAACCCAAAATATTCATAAACTTAGAAATTTTCCTTTGTAGGACATTTTTGAAGCTAGAAACTTGGACTTCTGAATATTAATTTTTAACCTGAAGCTTTGCAAAAGGAATCAAGCACCTCCTAAATGAGCATCATTTGAGAAGTTTTAGCACCGGTGAAGAGGAGACAATCATCCGCAAAAAATAAATGAGAGATTGGGGGACCATTCCTTGAAACTTTAACCGGCTGCCACCTTTTAGCTTGCACTTTTTGTTGAATCAAAATGACCAATTTTTTCATGCACAATACAAACAAATTAGGAGACATGGGATCCCCTGACGGAGACCTCATTGTTCCACTTCAAGGAGAGAGAAGTAGATGTTGTACAACTCATAATTAGCTTAACAATAGAAGGAGGGAAACCAAACTCATGTAAAGTTAATTGGAGGAAATTCCAATCTACTCTATCATAAGCTTTTTCAAAGTCAATTTTAAAAAGCAACCGACCACTCTTGCCTTTCTTCTTATGCATAGAGTGAACAATCTCCTGAGCAATAAGAGCATTGTCCCTTGTCCCTCTCCCCGGAATAAAACTACTCTGTAAGGGACCAATAAGGGAATTGAGATGGGGCCTTATACGATGCACCAAAACTTTGGAAATTGTCTTAATCAACACATTACACAAACTGATGGGTCTGAACTCCTTCAAAGTGGTAGGATTATCCACTTTAGGAATTGGGATAATAAGGGACTTTGCAAGAGATGGATGAATGTTGCCAGTCACAAAGGATTGTGCCACCAACTCCCATACATCATGCCCAACCACTTCCCAAATGGAATGGTAGAAAATGGGTTGGAAGCCATCAGGTCCAGGGGCTTTGTAAGGTCCCATGGAAAAAATAACATTCTTAACCTCCTCCATAGACACTGGTTTAATAAGAGAATCAAATAAAGGGGAACTAATAGTAGGGATACCTTCCAGAATAAGACTACAAGGGTCACAAGGAGCCCTATTTTGGAAAATGGTCCTTGAAGAAATTATTCGCTTCCCTTTTCAGAACTTCATCATCATAGCACCATGTCCCATCAATCATAAGGCTAGAAATCTTATTCCTCATCCTTCTAATAATGGTTTGAGTATGGAAGAATTTAGAGTTCTTATTCCCACATCTCACCCATCTTTCCCTTGACTTTTGGTACCACAACATCTCTTCTTGCTGAAGAATGAGATCATATTCTTTTTGTAGATCCTTTTCAAGTGTAACGAGATCAGAAGAGTAAAGGATATCTAACTGTTGATGAACGCCCTTCATTCTAGCCTCTAGTCTCCGTTTCCTCTTTAAAATGTTACCAAAGACCTCCGAATTAAATTTTTTCGAAGCTTCAGTGAGAAGACCTAGTTTATGAATAACTGTACCCATTCCATTCATCCAAGTAGAAGTAACCACATCAGCATAATTCGGGTGAGACAGCCAGGCAGCTTGGAAATGAAAGGAGTTTACCTTTTTAGATTTATCTTTGCAACAACCAATTAGGAGGAAATTATGATTAGAGTTGTTGCATGGGAGAACCTCCGCAAGGGCATGAGGGAAGAGAATCCGCCAGTCCGGATTAGCCATGCATCTGTCTAACTTCTTACAAATATGAACTCCATTAGTAGAATTCCTTCTCCAAGTATAGAAACCACCAACAGTGTCCATGTCAACTAAATTACAATGATTCATCATATTAGCCAAAAGCAAGGCTCTGGCACAAGAAAAGGTCCCACCGAAGACTTCATTTGACTTGAGAATCTCATTCAAATCTCCTGCCAACAACCAAGGTCCAATAATCTTATCCCCAAGCTCCACCAGATATTCCCACAATCCATTACGAATATTAGGAATAGGCGAAGCGTAGACAGCAGTGCAATGCCAAACAACATTCATACGTCGAATAGAGAAAGTGATAGCTTGTGGATTACTATCAACAAGATCATAAAGACAATCATGGCGACACGTCAGGATCCAAATGCCTCCAGAGTGACCACGTGCTTCTTGAATAAAAAGGGGTTTGAAGCCCGCTGCCTCCCACCAACTACTAGTACAAGCAAAATTCACATGAGTCTCATACACCATAATAATATAAGGAGAATATTTCTTAATCATATCTCTAATATGACGCCAAGTGCTTTTACTAGTTGCACCTCTGATATTCCAAGAGACCACAGAAAATTCTTTGAAGAAATTCATGGAATTTGGATATAAGAAGAATATGATTGGCTTAAGAAACAGTATGCCCAGGTGGGTCTCCTGAATGTGTTGTGACCATAAGCTCCACCTGATGTTGCAAGGTAGAAACATCCACGTTAGAAGTCTCCTCATCAAGAGGCATTGTGAATCTAACCGAGGATTGACGTTGCATGGGTATCGTTGTCTTCATTCCCTGACCCAAGTCATAGATGACCACAGGTTTAGAAGCACTTGGGGCTCCATCATCACATTTTGGTGGAATCATTTTCCTTTTCTCTTTGGTCACGTGTTTGGCAGCAAGTGGGGCCCTAGTCAAACTCGTCACTTGTTCTGGCTCTTTTCTCGGCCTTTTGTTTTTTGAAACAACCTTCTGTTGGTTGGTATCCTTTACATATGATTCTGAGGGACCGACCTTTAGGATATTTAACGTCCTTCTTTCCGTTATTAGAAGATGATGGCCCCTGATCTTTTGTGCCACTATTTTGTTTTTTAGCATCCCCAAATTTGCGGCTTCTCCTTTTTACCACCATCCAATCCCCATGCACGGGATCCCCCAAATCCGTTATTCCCTCATTAATAGTATTATTTGTAACCTCCTTTGATTGTGTTGGCCCTACCACATTCAAAGCAGTTGCTTGTGTTGTCGCCCCGAAATCGTGCACTTCCACAGCCACCATACCACCACCTGGAATCACCGTATCCTTATTCAAATGTTGTTGTGCCACCACCTCTTTGTTTGGAACTTGAACCTTGCAGTCCCTCGACAAATGGCCATAACAACCACAGGTAGAACATATTCGACCCAGTCCTTCATACTCCACACGGTACCAATGTCCCTGCAACCCAACTCTTCCCACCACAGGCTTGTTCAAATCTACCTCTACACAAACACGTGCAAACTTTCCTCTCCTGACATCCAGGGTGTTGACATCCACCTTCACAGGCCTTTCAACCACTGCCGCCAAAGCTAGCAAAATACTCTCGTCATAAAACACTAGCTTTAGACCAGGGAATCGAATCCAAACCATTGTTCTATCGATAGTTGCTGTTGGAGAGATAAAATCAGGTCTCCATGTCTGCACCGTCAAGTAGTGATCGAAAATCATCCAAGGCCCATCATTCATAACTTGCCAATATCATGTCTTCTTCCAGATCAAACTTGATCATGTAATAATCATTGCCAATATCCAACATATCAAACCCCGCAACGAGTTTCCTCATTCGTGAGAGACGATCTTTCATGATATTATAACCAATCCTTTTACCTAGTAACTTCACCACCAGAGCATCTTGCCATGGCATGCAAAGACCCTCAAACACAGAATCTGCAATGATCACCATTGGTTTAAGAGGATTGCCATCCTCATACTGTATCTTCGCAAGGTTATCCCTCAGCAAATCAACCGTTGGCCTAGAAAAAGGTTTCTCTTTGCCCCCCCATCATCTTATCTCTGAATGAAATCTTAATGCCATTAATGCCTCCACCGCCGTCCGGAGGTTCATTGTCCAAGCTCGCGACACCAGCAGTACCTGTAGAGAAAACAATACCCTGAGGGGTTGCCATTTCATTTCAATCAAATTTAAATTGTTTCCTCTTTGATTAACTTGCTACTGAGAAGTGGTAACCAGATAAATAAATAAGTTATATTAATTTTACTTCCAATTTCTATATATCTTTCACTTTTGCTTCCTCTTTGGGGATTTTAATAACAAGAAAAGTATAAAATAAAGTAAGAGGGAAACTACATAGAAATGAAAAAAAAATGTAATGAGTTAACTTAATTAGAATATAAATTTTACTGATTTTTCTTTTGCTTAGTTAAACGTTAATTTATTTTATATCCAGCCTAGACATTAGTAATTTATTATTCACAAATCTGATTATATATTAACAATAAATATAAAAATGGTACTCTCTCTTGTCCATATTATAAGGTATAGTTTAGAAGAAATTGATGGTCCTTAATATAAGATATTTTATAATTTTTATAAAACTATTTTTTTTCCTTATGTGCCCCTATTAAAGATTATGAGTATTTGTGTTGTTATTGAATAATGAGAAGAGAATTTGAGAATTCATTAATAAATGTTTTCTCTCATATGTTTTGACCCTCATATGATTAATGAGGGTAAAATTGGGAGATTAGTAAAAAAAATTTAAAAATCAATAAAATCAAGTGAATTAATTACTTTAATTAGTCTGTGTAATTGTTGTCCAAAGTACTTATAATATGACCAGAGAGAGTAATAAGCTAGATAATACACTAACGCAATAAACATGACATTAATTGCCCCCAAAATTTTAGCAAATATAATTATAGCATAAGAAAGGAAATTAATCAGTAAATAAAGAAGAAAGTGAGCAAGGCTAACACAATATATATGCACCGAAAACAATAACAATAAAAACAAAAAACAAATGAAAGGCAAATTGGGCCTAACCCACGTTGGTTTAGTAACCCAAGGAATGAAATTGGTCTGCACCCAAATAAAAGTCCAAAAATAAAAACAAAAGAAAACTTAATCTGGAGTGCAGATCATCTGCAGTAAAATGGAGTAGTATTTCATGTAGTAAGCAGTTTATTGGTCAGTATAACACTTGAACTATACACCTTATCACACTAGATCTTTTTTATATACACCCACATTTATTCTATTTCATTTATTTTATTATTTTTTACTCTATTTAGCTGTGATTTCAATTGAGATCTTATGCTCTTCAAGTACTATGTTCTTCAAATTGATGCACTGTGTGTAATATATTATGTTTTATTTCTTTTAATCCATTGATGTGAAGTTATTGGAATTATGCTAAATTAATATATTCTTATACCACATACTACCCCATGATCAGATGAAATAAAACATCATGTATTCCACTTTTGGAAGCCTTAAACACCATATGACTGCGTTTGAATTATATTTGCTGTTGCTCCTAGACTTTTACACTTGGTAATTTGTTATTTCTTTCCAAGCAACTCTATGCCTTTGACAACATTCTATACGAGCATCAACTGTTCGATCATTTGCATTGCTGAATCTTAACTCATCCAACCACCAATATATCCTGGACACATTAGCGACCTAACACCTCCAACCCAGCAGCGTGAATCCTGGTCCAGAATCTACCTTTTTACTTCTTCTTTTTTTATAAAAAAAACAGAAGAAAAAAAAATAAACAACCCCCCCGTATCAATAAGGGAACTTGATGCCTACAAGTTAGACTAAAGCTATGTTTGGAAATCCGGTGGTAGGTAGCAAAACATAGGTTGGAATAAGTAACAAAAGTGTTACTTTTGCTTCAAACGTAGGTTGGAGGCTATCCAACCGATTTCCAAACAGGTACTAATACTAAAAGTATATTAAACAATAGTCATGCAAGCTGTATAAATGAAACATGTTGTTTTATTATGGTTAAATTAATCTGTAGGTTCCTATACTATTCGAAAATTTTTAATTAGGTCCCTGAATTATTTCTTTTTTCAATTGGGCCCTTGAACTTTTATTTATTTTTTAATTAGGTCCCTTCCGTTAACTACCGTTAGCTCCATTAACGGCAGGGACCTAATTAAAAAATAAATAGAAGTTTAGGGACCTAATTGAAAAAATTGTTTAGGAACCAAATTAAAAAAATTTAAATAGTTCAGGGACCTACTGAGTAATTATCAAATTTTACCCAGGTTATCACACTATACTTCTCAAGCATATGTAGACTACTTCTAAATTTAGTATTGTCCATTTTACAAATCTACACTGAGTATTCTTAACTCTCAAAGTCAGTATTCTCACATCTCCAGTCCAGTATTATCACTTTTGCGGATTCTAAACTCAGTATTCTCAACCTCTGCAGGTTCTTCAACCAGTATTCTCAAACTCTAGAAGCATCAATCCCCTTACTACACTTCTAGTTTCCCCCTACAGACAAACCTAATGCACCCCTTCTAAATACATTTTTCAATTAAGTGATACTTTTTGTATGATTTTTAATTTACTTTTAATTTATTCAGTAGGTCCCTGAACTATTTAAAAAAAATTAATTAGGTCCCTAAACAATTTTTTAATAAAGTCCTTGAACTTCTATTTATTTTTTAATTAGGTCCCTACTGTTAATGGAGTTAACGGTAGTTAACGGAAGGGACCTAATTAAAAATTAAAAAAAATCAGGGATCCAATTGAAAAAAAAAATAGTTCAGGGACCTAATTCAAAATTGTCGAATAGTATAGGGACCTACAGATTAATTTAACCTTTTATTATTAAACCTACAGCTCCTTCTTTATGCTACGGAAATAATAACGTGTAGTTAAAAAAAGAAAGAAAGAGGAAAAAAATGAAGTAGAATAAATGTGGGTGTATATAAAAAAAATCTAGTGTGATCAGGTATAGGTATATAGTTCAAGTATTATACTGACCAATAAACTGTTTACTGTACTAAATATTGCTCTATTTTACTGTAGAGGATTTGTACTCCTTAATTTGAGCCTTATTCTTTTCGGTGAGAGCGTGAGAGAAAGGCATCGATGCCCTGTGCCAGCAGTAGCCAACATGGTAGTGCAGGAGAGAATGGTGCGTGCGAGAGAGGAGGAAATGAGGGGGGTGCGGTGATTGATCTGTTTGTGGATTCAACTTTGGCTTGACAGTGTATTCATTTTATTTTTCACGGGTACTGAAGAACTTGATGCATTACATTTGCATAATGGAAATACAATAATCATCAAAAGGGAAGTAAGAAAAAGAAAGAAAATTAGATCATTACCCCCCTAATTCAGCTCACTTGAGCCAAAAGGGTGAGCTAGGAACCGGGTAGAAGAAGACTTTTATCTCTTCTCTTTGATTTGGTTTCTGACATCTGAAGATATGAATAAGAGACTGGTGGAATTTGTGAAACTGAAACACACGGCTAGTTACTATGCTGCACTGTTATGGGTTGACTTGCATTATCTTTTTTTTTTCAATTTTTTTATTTTACATTTTTATATGTAAAAGTGGATTGGAAAGTTGTCTTAAATGGCTCCAATGTCCCAATGTTTTTTTTTTAACGAAAAAATTAGCCTTTGGAACATTAATTGGCTCAACTTCAAAAGGAATAAAAGAGGAAAATAATGATAATTGAAAAGTGGATGACAAAATATATGGTAAAAATGAGAAATGCAAGGATAATAAAATCAAGGTAAAAATTGGGTGTTTACATGTAATATGATAATTGGCAATCGTGTATTATGATATTATTGTTATTGTTATTGTTACCTTGTATGCTTGTGTTGAGATTATAATGTTATGATGATGTATATATGTACATGAGGTGGATCAAGTGATATCATGGTAATGTGTTGAGATTTATATGTGGCTCAAGTTCATGTGGGACAGGGACCACCTTGTTATGATAAGTGTGTAAATCCATGATTGTCTTGTATGTCTCATGCATGCATCATATCATATTATGTTTTTCGAAAGTTGTTTATGAACCTAACTAGGGAGACCGTGAAGAGCTCGTTGAGTTCAGGTCTTGGGGTTGTTATCTGGTTTGGAATCTCCTTTAAGCTCATGCTGATCCCATGGGTTAGAGTATTCTTGCAAGACTGGGTAACCCTGATGAGCTACTAGGGATATCATCCTAGTTGAAACTATTAGTGTCAGATGCCCATGGTGTGGCTATTCGTTGACTGCATATACTCCCTGGCTACTTTCACAAAAGTGTTTTACTGGTATCACATGTATATGAGAAAAAAGAAAGGAACATCACATTGCATACACATTATTATGAGTTTGTTTGACTTGTGTGGTTTATGATGTGGATGCTAGGTATGCCTTGTGTTGTACTTGTGTGATGTGTGAATGATTTTAACCATAGTCATGAGATGTTGTGAATATGTGAAACTATTGTGGTGACTTGTAATGGGATGGGATGTGGCTCTTTAAGGGCATGGAGAGAGATATACCTAGAATGACACTATGTGAGTATGGGCTAGAATGTATATTACTTTTGAGCTTAGACTGATGCAAGGTGAGCGTTAGGGAGTAAAGACCGAGTAAGGAAAGTGGAGTTACCAAGAGAGAGGGAGTTGTAAAAGTAGCTTACTATTTAAAGAATAAATCCTAATGTATTTATGACGATGAACTAGAGTAGTAAGCGAGTATAGGAGATGAGTCAAAGGTAAGATTTTATGATTGATGGATGTAGACCCAACCACAAAAGTGATGGAGTATAATAGAAACTCAATAAGAGTAAAGCCATGAGAAGCAAATGATCGGGTTGTTCTGGTAGAGGAGTCTAACCCAACGTTAGAGTCCCTAGAGCACTCACTTAGACATTATGTCTCACCCCTTTAAGTTCCATCCTTTTTAGGAAACAGGTGATGGCGTGAGTCGTTGGAGCATGGTGTAACACCCTCAATTTTATTTTACTACTTGTACATATTTTATTTATATAAATATTATGAGAAATTATGTACTGTATTTTATAGAAACTTTCTGTACATATTTTCATAATAAAATTAATATAGTTCTATTCAGTAAAATTTTCTGAGTCTTTTAATACTTTTGTTTTTGCCTAAAATTCTTGTTGACCGGACAGTTGTATCAGACAACTGTCCAGGATAAAATTTTCCAGTGTAAAATTTTGGAGTAAACTGTAATCTAATAAATAGATAATTGAATATAGATTTAAAATATATACAGTTGCAAAAGTAAAATGCTAATTTCGAATTGTTAGGATTTTCTGAAAGTTAGAACTCTGAGAAATTTTTACGATAAAATTCTAAGGTAGAAAATTAAGATAAAATTTGTATGAGACATATGGAATTTTCTATTAATTATAATATATTTAGAATAATTATTAAAAAAATTTAACTAAGAAAAATAAAAGTAAAAGTGTTAGCCAATCAAATTTTGACAACTCAAAGTTTCTAGTGTAATTAAATTAAGCTAATTAGGCTTTGATTAAGAGATAATTAAGACACTACCCCAAGGTTTTTGATAGTGAGGAATTTAATGGTGGTGTTAGTTTCTTCAAATTCTAATTAGTTTGTAAGATAATTAAAAGCCCCAAATAAATTGTAGAAAAATCCATAATTTTCTACAACTTTTGACCCTTTGACCACGCAAATGGCAACCAACGTAGGGAGCTTTCTTTGGACGTCCAAGTAGCTATAAATTTTGACCAAATGGACTGTCTTAAAGTCCTGCAGCTGGATGTGAAGATGAAATTCAATTTGGTGGAGAAATTTTTTATAAAACCTAAGAAACAAAAGCAAAAGAAAAAGCTTTCAACTTTGCTCCTCTCAAACTCCCAAAACCGTGAGTTTCTCAACAACAGCCCCTCCATGAAACCCTCATCCTTTCTTCCAATTGCAAGAGAGAAACCAACCAAAACCTCTCAAATTTCAATATAGCTTTGGCCAAATAGAAGGAAATTGGGAGAAAAGCTTAGAAAATTCAAGAAGACAAGGGAGAAAGGGAGAAATGGGTTCAAAGGGTTTCTTCATCAAACTAAGGACCTAAGGTAAGGATCTTGGCATTTAATTTCAATTTAGACAAATTGGAAGTAGTGAAAACATGTCTTTAAGTTTGGATTTGAAGATTCAATCAAGAACCATGAAATAGATTATTGAAACCATGTTTTTGCTTGAATCTTTGATATGTTATGATGGATTGAATTTGATTTGGTTGTTTTGGAAATGTTGTTGGAAATGGCTTGAAGACCATTCAGCCATGACTAGATTACAAGGGATACTATGTGGAAATTTTTATAAAACCAAGGGCAAAATGGTCATTTCACATATAGGGACACATTGGGAATTTTGTAAAAAGATTAAGGGTAATTTCGGAAATAATAGAAATGTATAAGGGTAAAATAGTAATTTCATATGCTCTAGAAAGTTTAGGGATAATTTCGGAAATTAATAAAAAGATCAAGGGCAAAATTAGAAATTATAGAAAATAGTGAGGGTAAGTTGGTAATTTTACATTGAGGACATAATTGGAATTTCAGAAAAAGATTTAGGGTAGGTTAGTAATTTTTCCTAATAATGATTTAATTGATAATTTACTAAAATATTAATGTTATAATGTTAATTGTTTAATTTTTGTATTCTTGTAGGTTATGGTTTAAGATTGTTTATCTAATTGTGATTATTAACATATTGCATATGCATGAGTTTTTGGGGGTTTTACAAAGATTCAAGTGAAAAAAATGATTGATGTTGGCTAACTGGGACTGCGGCAGCCATGAAAAGAAAAGAAAAGAAATGAAAAGAAAAGAAAGAAAAGAAGAAAGAAAAGAAAGAATAAATGTTGACTAACCGGGACTGCGGTAGTCATGAGAATTGAATCTTTGGGGTGAGCAGAGTAAGTTAGACAGGATTGTATAGTCTGTGATTATATAGTCTGTGGGGTGAAGGATATTGGCAATTCCACATGTGGCTGGAAACTGGACTGAGTTGCGGTCGTGGTGGCCTTCCTGGGTATCCTGATCTCCTAATTCTGTCTAGTTTATTCGCGTTTAGTAGGGGCTTGATAAAAACCCCTTTTCCGGATCTCAAATTCAGCATCAACGGAAATTACGGAAACTCAAAAGGTGAAGAAAATATAAAGCGGAAAGACAAGAAATGGAAAGAACAACGCCACAATCCCTAGAGATTGATAAGTTGAGGAGGATTCGCCACTTTGAATATGGAAATTCAAAGATAAGAATCAAGGGTAGTTCCTAAGAACCTAGAGAGTTTCCTCTCACAAAAGCATCAAAGCTTCATTCCAAATGAGAGTCAAAAACTCCTTACAAAGTTAACATTTGGCCTATTTATAATATGAACCTAAAAGGCTTACCAAGGCCCATTACTAAAAGCCCAAACAACTAAAAAGGCCCAAATTAAAAATAAACATCATTAAAAACATAAAAAGCTCAACAAAAGCCCAATTTAGGCCCAAATTACATAAACTTCTATTCTAAGATTTGGCTCCACTTTAAGCTCTTCATGTACCATTCTAGTCCTCTATCAGGGCTGATAGCTGAACTGCAGTGCGTAATGGTAGGTCAGTTTCTTACTAAACGCTCAAAGGGGAAGTCTCCATGGAGCAGTGTCAAAATGGTTTTGAGTCAAAACTACATTTGCATAAATCATACTGCATTGGCTTATTTATGTAATTAATTAGTTATTATATGAAATGTATCTGATTGAAAAAAAAAATTTGTATGAGAAATTAAATGCCTGATCCGGTAAATTTTGTCCCTAGATTCTAGGGAAGTTTAAATTGCAGGTGACTGAAGATTAGTTAGAAGATAAAGATGCAGAGATCACCAGAGCTGTAGGATGGGAATATTTTGGGTAGATAATAATTTTATTTCTTAGAAATATTTTGTAGTAGCGTTTCTGTAAATTGTAATATTGTAAATCTGAATTTATTTTGGATTTAAAATAGAGTATATTAGAACTTTTATGTATAATATAAATTAAATAGTTAAATTAAATGTTTTATTATAAGGGGGGTTACACATGGAGCCTTGTCATGGAAGATATAATTTAGTTTTTATTTTTATTTTTATGTATTTCCTTTTATGTTGTATGATGTAAATGTTATGAGAAATAAATTGTGATTATATAATACATGGAATTAAGTTGTAATTTATATGTTTATTCATTAGCCTCCTTATGATGAATTCGTATGAATGTTTTTAATTTTCACGTCTCTAGAAATCTTAAGCATAGTTACGGTAATACCCTTAGGGTGTTACACAATGACTGAGGGCTCATCAGAAGACTAGAGTTAGCAACATTTGAATGGTGCATGAAGCAACAATCATGCCTTCCATATGAATCACAATCACTGAGGATTCATTAGAAGACTAAGGTTGACATCAGAATGGGATATAATGCAACATCATGTCTTCCATATGCAGTTACGATCACAGAGGGCTCATCAGAAGACTAAGGTTGACAACATCACATGTTCCATATAAATCACAATCATTTGAGGGTTCATCAGAACATTGATGTTAACAACATTTGAAGATGCAAAAAGTTGATAGCTGAGACATGTCCTTGAGAGAATCTGATGTGGAACATCAAAATCAAGTTAAGAAGACTTTCAGAAGTCTGTACCAAGGACAAAACACAAACAACAACAACAACAACCTGCACAAGTAACCTATGTTGGAGTATGCTACTTCAGAATGATGTGTGCTGTGAAGAGGTGTTAAGTTTGATGAAGTTGTGCTCCCTACAAAGTCATATCATGAAGTCTTCATAAGAAGGAACCTACACCAAAATAGGTTCTTCCTCAGCAACATCATAATGCATTTCTAATGTACCTTCAGAAGCTTATCAGAATTGTTCATTAGAATGGAAACTTCAGAACGAAATCAAAAATCTGTCAAGTCAAGTACAACTGGCACATTTTAAACTTCTTCAAGAAGTTGTAGAGCCAAGGACCCTACTTCCAACGACTACTTTCTTGGGGTATTATAAAAGGACTTGAAGGAAGCTTTTGAAGATAACTTGAAGCAATCTAGTGAGCGAGAAAAACACGAGCTATCACCTCTATGTGAGGAATCTGCATTCTACTTCAAGCTTCTCTGCTTGAGAGTGACCCACTTCTGTAAAACACATCTGAGTTATATCTTGTACTAGATAGAAGTGAGATTTGTAATTCCCTAAGTGAAAATCCCCTTTATAGGGAGAATCTATGTTCTGTGTAGTGATACATAGAAAACCTTTGCCGAGCTGGGAAACTCTTCAAGCCAAGACTAAGGTGTGGTGGTGTGGTGAGGGAGCAAGTGTATTGAGACCTTAAGGCAGTGAGGTGCACTGATTAAGGGGTTGTGCTAGCAAGTAGCTGGTTGTTGAAAATCCAGTAGGTAGTTGGTGGATGAAAATCTAGTAGGTAGTTGATGGTTGAAAATCTAGAAAGTAGTTGGTGGTTGCTGTTGTTTTCCAGTAGGTAGTTGTGGTTGTGATTAATGGAAATCTCACCAAAAGGGTGAAGACTGGACGTAGCCCTAGGTTGGGGTGAACCACTATAAAAATCTACTATGTTCATCCTTCTTCTCCCTTTTCTATTTACTGTTTTGTGTACATGAGCTTTATAACTTGCTTTCTATCAACAAACTTTTGTAAAACAGTACTAAGGAAACTAAACATAGTGCTTTATACTTGAAACGTACACCATTTTCAAACCATTCAAGCTTTTCGAGTGAAACCAAAGCCCACAACTTTGTTTTAGTACCCTTTAAATATGTTTTGAGGTCCCACATAAGTTTAAGCATTGTACAATGAATTTGGTAAAAAAACCTGTTTCCTAGAAACATGCATTTTGCAAACTTGTAATGTGCACCATTTCCAAACCACGTTGATTTTTTGAGTCAAACCAAAGCTATTAGGTCACATTTAATGCATATAAATCATTTTTCAAGTCCCAAAGGATTTCAAGTTTTGTAGCTCAATTGGCGCAGAAAATCGTTTTCTAGAATTCCTTAAAACCGCAAACTTAAAATGCGCGTAGTTTTCAAACTATAACTCCGATTTGGACGAAACCAAAGCTCACGATCTTGTTTTTAAGTGAACTAAATATTTTTTTGGGTTTTAAAATGAAAATATCATTGTATGATAGGGTTGCTTCCCAAAATCACCTCCTATAAAACTCAATTCAAAGGAAATCCTTAGGTGAAAGACATATTCTTGACCTAGAGACCTACCTAAGAGTTTACCTACAACTTATATAGGGTACAATAAGTCTAAACCTTAAATACTAAGTAGATTTAAGTATTGTCTTGAAGATAGTTATATTGTCTACCTAGTAGCTTAGATAGATTTCTACCAAATCCACTCTATTTTAGTAAGCTTTTAATTTGATAATGAACTTACATAGATAGACCTAGTTTATATCCATTGCAAACAAACCTTACCTGTCTCTTTATGTTGAAAAGGATAGTAAGTTAGAAATGAACTCTGTCAAAGGGAATACCTTCTTATAGGAGTCGTATGAGACTAAGTCATAGAGTAATGGATTTGTCTGGAAATAGATGAAATAGATTATACTTTTAGATCACCTTACGTTAAGCATAATTTCGAGGACAAAATTCCTAAAAGGGTGGGAGAGTTGTAACACCCTAAAAATTAAAACTCAATAAGTGTGTACTTGTGTGATTTAATTATGATTTAATTGGGATTTATTTGTTTTAAATAAGAAAATGTGTTTTGGGTAATTAAATATAATTAGTGATTAATTAAGTAATTAAGAAAAATAATGGAACATAATTAAAACAAGTATTACTTAATAATGGTTAAATAGAGACATTAAAAATTTGTAAAGGGAAGTTTAAAATTTGAAAAATTAAACATAGACTCATCTTGGTCAAAGTCAATGGGAAGAGATTTGGTCAACTCATTAATGACATTATGGTAAATATGTAGAACTTTTGTCTAGAATAGAGAAGTTAGAGTTTTAATGGGACAAATGACTTACTAATAAGTTGGTAATAACTTTAATTAGTGAAATTAAATGTTCTAAGGTAATTAGTGATCTAGAAATTCTAATTAAGGTAATTAAATTTAATTAAGCCCAATTTTATTAATTCAAGTCTAGAAAGAACTAGATAGAAATAAAAATAGAATTAATGATTTATATGACTTAATTGAATTGCTTCACTGTTAAATTAGTTCTAAATGTCTGATTCATTTAAGAATTAACAAGGTTGATAGAAATAATTTATTAGGAATTTCATTAATTAGAGATTGTGTCTTAGAACAATACTAATTATGGTCATGTTGTTAGTGACCCAGATGACCAAAACTACACAATGACCCAAAACCCTAACACTGCAAAACCCTAACCCTAATAGGCCTCGTATGGGCCCATTTTAAAAACAACATGGACCCTCTTTGCCTAGAAAAGGGCACCGGCCCTAGGAGAGAGAAGGGGGGAGGCACTTTTGCTTTTTCTCTTTTATCTCTCATTAAAAGTGTGTGTGTGAGAACTTTTCCTCATTTCTTCATCTTCTTCTCCAAGACACTCCATTTTTTTTCTCTCTACCTTCTCACTACAAGCTCCATCTTCTCTCTAAGATTTGAGCACCAAGATCCCATTTTTCACCGTTTAATTTTTGATATTAGGAGAGGGAAGTTAGCTCTACCCAACAACTTCATTTTTGCTGCATTTGGTTTTGATAACTTGGAGGTATGGAGGAGTTTCTTCTTCTCTAAGCCATTTCCTCTTTTCTTGTTGATTATTGGTTGTTGTTGTTGTTGGTTGCATGTTGACACCATGGGTGTCATGGGAACACTTAAAAATCTTGAAATGAGCTATTTCTCATTTTGCTACTGCTGCTGTATAATAATTTCGTGCCTATTTTATGAGTGGTTTTGGTGATGTGAAATCATTTTCATAAGTATTGACACCTCTGGAAGTCTTGGTAATTTTTTCAAAAATTTTAGAGCACTGCAACTATTTTAAATAAATTTATTTTCGAAAACTGTTGAAACTGTGAAGTGGACTGTTTTGATTTTTATAAAAATTTTGGAATGTGACTTTGGAAAACTGGAACCATAGACTTGTTTTATAAATCATTTGGACTATCCCTGATTTTATTGAAGCCAGAAAAGCTTGGGAAGTATTTTTATTAATTTAATCTTTGAAAAACCGAAATGCTGGACAGTTAGGAAATTAAATGGAAAAAAATACTTTTCGTGAAAGATTTGTGTTGACAAAAACATATGATACATTTTAGACCTTGTGGAGTGTCCAGTAATTTTTTCAGATTTTTAGAACCACTTTTTGTAATTATTGGCATTTTCTTGATGAAAACTCTGTTTTGGAGTAACAATGACCTTTAAATACAAAAAATGGCATTTTTCATGGTTTGATGGTGCTGGAAAATTATATGTGATAGTTTACATGTTAAGGATGCTCTGTAACACCCTAAAAATTTGCAACTCAAATTATAGTAAATATTGTGTATGTGTTCTTTATGAATATTTAATTAATGTTGAAATTAATTACAACGAAAATTTAATGTAGTTGATTAAGAAAATTTTAATTATATGAATGTTATTTTATGTGACAAGTTTTAGTAAAATTTGAATTTAATTAAAAATCTAATTTTGCACTGCGTAAAATTGTATTGTGCAAGATTACACTATATAATTTCTACATTATATAAAATTACACTATGCAAAATTAGACAGTGTAAATTCACATTGTGCAATTTAACACTGAGTATAATTAATTTGAATCATACACTTATCTAGATAATTAACACTACTACCTATGTTAATTAGTACCAAACTTACTAATTTTAGTAAAAGCAAATTACCAAATATGTCTAATTTCTACTTTAACCAATTAAAGCCAAAATTTTAAAAGTCAATTTTGCCAATAAAGGCCTTAACTTGGCCGGCCAGCTCTAGGCCTCAGCACACATCAAATTAGTGTCAATCCTTACATCAAAGTGTCTTGCAGTTCTACAAGCTAATAACCAATAGCCTAATGCCAAGTCCTTAATACCTATTCAAATAGAAAACTAAAGAGAAGGGGAACCATTCTGTTGTGTGTGTGTGCCGTGAAACTTAAAGAGAGAGGGAGGAGAAAATTTCTTGAGTTTCCTACTTGGTTCTTGGACTCAAAGTGCTCAAATCTTGCATCTTTTGCTGCTTTTGTGCTTGAATCTTGAGGTATGGAGGGGTTCTCTTCCTTTCTAAGCTATTCTTTGTTTTTCTTGTTGAATGTTGGTTGTTGTTGGTGGTGGTGGCCTATAGACACCATGGGTGTCACAAAAACTCTTGAAAACCTTGAAATGAGTTAAATGCTATTTTGGTACTGCAGTATATTTTGAATTTTTGTGCTTATTTTTCTGCATGGTTTTGGTGATGTAAATACATTTTTTAAGTTTTGATGCCTCTGGATGTCATGGTATTTTTCAGAATTTTTTGAGCACTGTAACTATTTTTACCGGATTCATTTTCGAAAGTTGTTGAATCTGAGAAATGGGCTATTTTTATTTTTATAAAAATTTTAGGATGAGAACATGGAAAACTGGAACCATGGGTTTACTTCATAAATCATGGGGACCATCCCAGAAATTTTGTGAAGCCAGAAAAGCCTGGGAAGTATTTTTCTCAATTTAATCTTTGAAAAACCAAAAAGTTGGACAACTGAGAGATTAAATGGAAAAAATACTTTTTGTACGAAATTTTATTTGAGAAAATTATATGACAGATTTTGGACCATTTGGAGTGTCCATCAATTTTTCCAAATTTTTAGATGCACCTTTTGTATTTATTGGAATTTTCTCATTACAAACTCTATTTTGGAACAACAGTGACATTTAAATACAAAAAGAGCATTTTTTGTGGTTTGATGATGTTGGAAAAATTATATGTGATATTATACTAGGGATGCTCTCTGTAAGATTTCATGAAAAACGAAGTTGATCTAGTATTTTCTAAAAATCTTGAAGTGTGTATTACAGAGTGTGTCCAGCCACTGTTTTAAATTAAAATTATTACTTAGGAGTTGAATTTTTACTTGAAAATTTTATGTGAAGAAATATGTATATTAATGAGTGTCTCTATAAAATTTTGTAGAATTCTAAGTTGATTTAGTATGTCTAATAATTTGTGATATGTAAGTTCAGTACTATGTGCATAATTAAAATGCAATTGGATTAATTGTGTAAGTGATGTTGTTTGTATTAATTGTGTTTGTGATGGAGTATTCTACCTTAAAAGGAGAGTCTTCATATAAATATGAGTGTAATGATCATGGATGAATTATATGTGACTTGTTGACGTGTGATTATTGTAATTGTCTTATTTATAATTATTAAATTGGAGACCAGGATGAATGTGATCCTTGGACAACGAGTGCTGAAAGAATTTGTTTGTGCATGCAATTTTGTGATAAATTGTTGGAACAAGAATCTTGTATTCTTGTATGGAGACAAATGAACTCCAATGGAGCGCATTTGTGATGCTAGAATGTCATTCTAGCAGCTAATAACATTCACTACGAATAATAGTAAACCAATTATAATTGAAGACTGCGAATCTAATAATATGATGGGTTAGTAATTATTAAGTACCTACGCACATGGACGATGCCGGATATTTGGACTTAGAATGAAAATTAGGACCTTTGCACGGATCTTGAGACTCAATAATTAAATCAAGCATAAAACTTGAGAGTGAGCAAGGATTCAATAACATATAATAAGAAGGTGAAATCATGAATTGGGTCATGATTGGGTGAAGTACATTACACACGTATGTTTTGTAATTTGAAAATTACTGTTTGCTTCTAGACGTTGTAAGAGACAAAGGAGGAGGAAGAACCTCTACCGTTGGGTCGTGTATGACCATTGGGAACAGAAGTTGTTTGTTGATAAGGTGATACGTTAATTGAAGAGGATAACCTTACGCAATCAAATAATCGAATGGACAAGTGTTGGAGAGGTCGTGTGTAAGCTTTGCCTACGGTGAGCATTGTGCTTGTGAGACGACGGGGATGTAATTTTTAACCACCGTGATAGTGGGGGAGTTGGATCTTCATGTTGTATGTCTGGGACATATGTTGATTGAGGACCATCGTCGAGTACCTTTGGATGTAATTCGGTTAGGATGAGTGGTTAAGGAGTTAGTCCTCAGATATTAGGTGGCCTTACAGAGTGGTACCTGGGGTATGATTGCTGACTTGAAGATCTAGGGGGTAAGGCGCCGAGTTGTGACTGGAAGATCACATATGCCAACTTGGCAACCCTGACAAACGTGAGCCATAACTGTGTTGGTGAGAGCCCACCATAGTACCTTGGTGAAGGGTGTACTCCCGACAAGTCATCCAGCTTAATTATGTAAGTCCACTGAGTTCTTGGAGTTCCAGTGGCAGCGGGTCCGAGTTGTGACAAGTTGTATGAGTTAGAGAATTTAGAAAAATGAATTTAAGACTTTCAAGTCAGACTCGTGAAAGTACCACTAGGTTGTGGTTGATGTTGTATGTTGTTTGTGATCGTATGGTCATTTGTTTATTGGTATAGATGAGGAGGGAGGCTCACTCTATACGCTTTATTTTTCATATTTCGATGACTCAGAGGAGGCCCACGATGAGGGTTTGGGTGATAGCATATGAAGGGTGGTGGACCCACGACGAGGACTTTCATGAAGACTATTTCGTGGGTCACATCCATTTTGGCATGGCGCCTATCACGGGACGGCACGTGCAACCTACTTATTTTGACTTCTTTTTGTTGTTCACTCCGCCGACCCTGCCCTACTACCGTTATACGACACCATTGGAGATTGTAGAGATTTCTTTGTCATCTTCCGAGTCTTCATCGTTGTCTTCTTCAGACGCATCTTTGAGGGTCCATCTGCTCCGTATACTAACCCTGATGCCACACCATCCGATGAGCTCACACCTAGGATGGTGCTTCCCACTTTCCGCCTGAACCCTTTTAGGGTTCAAAGTTTGACCCATGCTGGGGCGAGTGCCCATAGGACGGCACCACTAGGTGTGGACTTGAGGAGGAGGATCCCGACATGATGGAGGAAGATCCCAAGGAGGATCCTGTGGATGATAGCCATGAGATTTCTTCTCAAGGATCTTGCTAGAGATCCTCTGACATTACATCTCTTTTGGGTATAGTTTGACATAGAGGGTAAGGTATAGAGATGATTGCTCTGAGTCATAGGTTTTTCCTTTTTTTTTTATTTGATATGGGTGGGCCTAGATTAAGAAATTTTGTACTTAGTCAGTCATCTATTTTACATACATTGTTCTACTATTTTGTACTTAGGCTGTATATGATACTTAATCCGTGATGGTGACGCTTCTAACCCTTTTACTCTCAAATGCTTATTTATATATGTATTTTGGTGGCCACGGAGGCATACCTTATTTATATTCTTGTCATATTTTATTTTCACTATGTATTGTTTATTTCGAGATGAATAAATGTGCGATGTTTGAGCGACATTGTTTTATGCGAAAACGAAGTATCATGGACCTTAAATTGAAAGTTTAAATTTTCTACCAATTTTACTCAAACACTTATCTTTTTATTATGAAGTTTATGAAAAATAATGAATTAACACGTTTTACCAAAATAGAAATGAGTTTAAATGTCGTTTATACGTAAACCCGGATTAGGGTGTTACATGCTCTCTGTAAATTTCATGAAAAACGGAGTTGATTTAGTAATTTCTAAAAATCTTGAAATGAGTTTTACATAGTGCATCCAGCAACTATTTTTAAATTAAAAATATTATTTTTGTGTTGAATTGTTGGGAGCTGAATTTTTATGATGAAATATACATGTTAAATTTAAGTTGATTTAATATGATAAATAATTTTTATAAGTAAGTTCAGCACTAGTATATAAGTGAAATTTAATTGAGATAATTGTGTATGTGATGTTGTTTGACTTATTTGTATTTATGAATGAGTATTCTACCTTAAAAGGAGAATCCTTATATGAACATGAGTGTATTTGATTTTTTATTAATTGTACTTGAATTGTTGGCTTGTTGATTATTATAATTGTATTATTATAATTGTTAAATTGGAGACCGGGAGAATTGTGATCCTCGGGCAATGAGTGCTGAAAATTTGTTTGTGCATGTGGATTGTGTAATGATTTTATTGATTGGGGAGTAAGAATGTTGAATTCTTGTATTGGGACAAATGAACTTTAATGGAGCGCATTTGTGATGCTAGAATGTCGTTCTAGCAATTAATATCCTTCACTACAAAAAGTAGTGAATTAATTATAAATGAAAAGAGTGTGAACCTAATAATTATATGAGTTAGTAATTAATAAGCACCAATGCATATGGACAATGTCGGATTTTTGGACTTAGAAATTAAAAAAAAATTAGGACCTTTGAACGGACTTTGAGAACCGATGACTAAATTAAGCATAAAACTTGAGAGTGAGCAAGGAATAAGTAGTAATAAGATGGTGAAATCATGAATGTGGTTCATGATTGGGTGAAGTGCATTATGCATGCGTTTTTCGTTGTTTGAAATTATTGTTTGCATTGAATGTTGTGAGAAACAGAAGGAAAAGGAAGAATCCTTTTCCGTTGGGTCGTGCGTGACCGTTGGAAGTGAAATAAGTTCATGAAGCGGATGATACGCCGTTTGGGAAGCATAATCTTATGTGATGAGAAGCCAAATGGGCAAGTGTTGAAGAGGTCGTGTGGAAGCTTCGTCTGCAGTGAGCAATATGCTTGTAAGGGATGGGGTTGTAATGTTTGACTACTGTGATAGTAGGGGAGTTGGATCTCCGTGTGATATGTCAGGGACATATGTTGATTGAGGACTGCTATCGAGTACTTTTGGCAGAGAAGCCCACATGGACCTGTAAAGAATAAATCCTGATAGAGTGAGTGGTTGAGGAGTCAGTCCTTAGAGATTGGATGGTCAGACAGAGTGGTACCTAGCAGGTGGATCGCTAACTTGCGGTTTCTTGGGGATATGGCGCTGAGTTGTGGTCGCACTTCCATATAGCCGACTTGGCAACCTCGACAAATGCGGGACATAATCGTGTTGGTGAGAGCCCTACCATTGTACTGTGGTGAAGGGTGTACTCCCAACAAGTCATCTAGTTTAAATTGTGTAAGTCCACTGGGTTCTAGGAGTTCCAGTGGCAGTGGGTCCGAGTTGTGGCAAGTTATGTGAGTTGGAGAGTCAGTGAAATGGGTGGAGGTTTTCTGGTGAGACTCGTGAGAGCACCACAACACTGTGGTTGATGTTGTATGTTTGTCTGTGACCGTAAGGTCGTTTGGTTGTTGGTTTAGAAGAGGAGGGAGACTCAGTCCATACGCCTTTATTTTTCATATTTAGATGAATGATCCTGTGTAAACAACGAAGATGGAATGGTAAAGCTACGACAAGCACTGTGGACATGGGCAGACATTTTAAGAGAAAGAAGATGATCCTTCTAGGATGCTACATGGGTTAATTAGGTATTTTGGATTTTCATTGAGTCACTGCTATGAGTCTCAGTCTTTTCTTGTATAAAAAAGGGTAGACTAGGTTTTAATATCATGATGTATCTGTTCCTTATATGTGACTCAAATGTATAATGTGTTTAATTCCAAGAATGTAAATGCATAAGTATATTCTATTTAATAGAATAGTATAATGATGGATCTAAGGATGTTCTTAATTTAGGAAGATTTTGTTATGTTTCATGGTTTACAACAAAAATAATGTCTTATAAAATGAGTTTGATTTATTAAAACCGATATTTCATAAAAAGGAATTTTAATATGATGATAAGTTATTATGAATGATCGTCGTTCGGAATTTGAAGTAATCACGTTTTAAAGAAAAACAAATTCCCTCGTATTTTAAAGGATATTATAATATTGGGTATTAAATTAATTCACAAATTTCAAGAGGATTGCTTGTCTTTCATGTAATTTGTTTCTTCTTCTGTCCCTAGCGAGGAATTGTTACTTAAAAATAATGGTGGGAATTTGTTTTTTTACATTTGGCACTTCTTACTCTGATTGGATTCATTACATAAATTTTTAAATATTATAAAATGTACTCTACTCATAGCCTGTAACTACCCACCGACTGAAGCTACTAAGTTGGTGTGATTCAATCAACTGAGTTGCTAATGATTTTTCATGTCTTAACTTAGTATACTGCATAAGCTATTAAATTTTATATTATTAATATTATTGTTTTAATTATTTTTTCGTCTTTCTCTCAGTCCCACAAGGGCAGGGGCTTCCCCAACTCCCCTCACGTTCCATCTTATGAAGTGGTCTCACTTCACTAAAAAAAATTCATATAGCTTCCCTTCTCAAAATGAAAGTTCCACAATAACAAACACAGGAATAGAAATTAGAAATTCCCAACACAGTTGTTTATTCAATTCATTTACAGCAAGTGCTGAAGGAAAGAAAAGACAGCACCCTCATTCAATTTTTCTTTCCAACCTGTCCATAATTAATTCAAACAGATAAACATCTAACTGTGGTACCAATATCTTACTGTTGCTTGAAATGAAGTCAAGATCTTACATGCTGGAAGATTTTTAGTAATATCAGTATTGGGTTGAGGCTAGATGCCTACAAATATTAGATACTACTGATCCTATTGGGTTTTTAGTATAATCAGTATTGGGTTTTAGTATTATCTTATTGCTGTTTGAAGTGATTTCAAGATCTTTCTTTGCCAATATTGTTGGACCTCTTCACCTATTGTAAAGGCTCATTTCTTTTCTGCATCCTGCAAACATTATGAATAGCTTGACTTAAGTTTGCATTACAAGTGTTCCCTTGATCCATCCAGAAGCACCAATTACTGATAGTTGTATACAAAGTGAAATATAATTCAGACCTTAATTTTAATATTGATACATATACCCCAGATTGAATAAGAAACATATTACACGGTAGTTTTTAGTTCTGGAACATCCCTTCTTCCATGGGTTTCTCTTTGGACTTTGAAATGATTTTCTTGAAGTGTGCTTCATAGTATGTACGTTTGTGTACCTGTGATGCTTCTTTCTTATCTTTCTGTCAAGTGTCAATATATCTAATAATCCCTTCATTCATTTTTGAAACGTGTTCGATTATCTCACAATGCAATTTTTGTAAAATCTCCAAAGTGATGTAGCAAATTTTGTATTCTCTCCAAAAAATAGTTCTACCTTGTGCTATAATTGATAGGTGTGCATGCATGTGTTCTATATAGTGTATGAATAACTTTTTGCTCTTTATCTACTTACTGTATAATAAAAAAAAAAAGGTCATGATATAACTATATATTCTGTTTTTATTTTGCATGTTTAGGTATGCTTGTGTTGTGTACGGGCTTTTTGTATCTACAAGGAGGTGAAGATCTTTGGACTTAGAGTCATTTATTGTCAACTTTCTGTTGGATAAATTAAAAATAAAGTTGTGATATTATTTTCTAGACAGACTATATTTTTTTATTTTCTTTTGTCATCTTTATTTGGAAACGAGACATACACGCAATTGAAATTTCATTATAATTTATTTTAAATTGTCTGTGATATTGTTATTTTAAATCATTTGTGAACAAAATTGAATATTTCCTATCGCTTTTTTTAGTTCAAAATGAGCTAACTTCATGTTGTGGATTGGTGTATTGAGCGACTTGTGATGATAAATGTTCATAAATAATGTAATCTTAAAATATTTGGTAAATTTATAGAGAAAAAATAGTTAATAATAATGTTTAATATTATTTTTGAATTATTAAATATTGTCTAATATTAAAAATATTTTTGAATTATTAAATGTTATCTAATGTTAAAATTATTTTTGAATTATTAAATATTTAAATATTGGCTAATGTTTGTTTTTGGTAAAGTAAAAATTAAAACTTGTTTTTTAAATAAATGTTTAAAAATAAAATTTTGTATTAGGTGTAAATTGAATTATTCTATCTAAACAAGAAAATTAAAATACAAGGAATTTGAATTACTTTATCCAAACAAAGTGTTGGGAAAACGAAGAAAATTCAATTGCAAGTAATTCAAATGTCATGTATTTCAATTTCTTTGAATTGTTAAAACTCCCCCATCCAAACACAGGGTTACTGAACATTGAATTTTCTGACAGTGATATGTTCAAAATTTTCCCTTTCTCACAGTTCAATAGATGTTGATGTTTGTTTTGCCCATCTGATTTCTACAGCGCCAACTATGAGCAAGAAATAACCCACCTGTTCACAAACAATGTGGAACATTGGTCGGTCATTAACAGGAGATAATAAAGAGCAAGGAGAAGGTTTGTTGGGTGAGGATTCAGTCTGATCCCTCTCTACAATGCAGGTGCTTTCAAAACTTTTCACGCAAATCTTGCTCTTTGAGATTGATTTATGTAACAGCTCTAAGTTATGACATTTTTGGTTGTTGACTAAGCAGAGAATTTATGGATTTGCTGGTTTGGCTTGCATGTTACTGGTGAGAGACATTTCTGTCCCCTTTCTTATGTTTTTATATATCGGGAAAAACCAAAGTCTCCCATTGAATAGAGATATGGCCAAAATAAAGTATATAAGTGGGGAGGAGGCATCCCTCACCTTACAAGCCAGTTTTGTAGGTGAGTTAGGCCTTAACTCAAAAATAATATCAAAGTCTATCCTAGATCCATTAACGGACCGTTTACCATATTATCCACGCACCAAGTCCAATAGTGCTGGGTGCGAGGACATGTATTGGAAAAAATCTAGTCCTACATTAACTAGAGATACGGCCAAAATAGATTATATAAGTGGGAGACAATCCTCAAGTCAGTTTTGTAAGGTTGAGTTGAGCCCTAACCCAAATTCTAAGATTATATTACTAATGTGTTGTGTTGTGTGATCTTGTATTTAGATTTTGACTTGTAGAAATTTAATAATAGAAAAAGTACCTGAATCCCTTATAAATTAGTAATAAAATAGTTAGATTAGGCACAAATATTTAGTTGAATGGAATGAAGTTATTTTTGCAAATAACCAACCATTGGTGTTTCTTAATCAACTATGTCTTGTGCTTGTGCTTCACCCAGATAGCAAATAACCAAGGTAGTTGAATAGAGATACAAAGTATGAATCGGAAGGCCCATTTTCCGAATCGCGAATCGAATTGTCTCGTGAATCATAAGATTCATGATCAATAATAAAACATAGCATATGCAACTATCAAAAACATATTAAAATACATATTCATCATCAATAACTAAAAATATAATTCTAGAAGCATGAGATGCATGAGTTGTGTTAAAATTTGTTATAATAGAATAATGTTAAAATTTATAATAAATATTATGCTATTAAAATTTAAAATAAATATTATGCTATTAAAATTATTATATATCAAAACTTCTAATAAATATTTTGTTATTAAAATTATTATATACTAAAATTTCTAATAAATATTCTACTTTTTTTTTTACCAAAATAAATATTTTGCTATTAAAGTTATTATATATTAATTAAATATTTGTATTTGAAAAAATGTAACAAATTTTACTATGTATTATAATAATTTAATTATTATAAAAATAATAAATTTTATTTTATTTATGATAAAAAGATGTTGAATAGTAATTAAAATAAAAACAAATATCAAATTTTTTATTTGATACTAGACATTTTTTTTTGTCAAACGAGATACTAGACATTAGACAATTCACAATAGTTAAATATCGGGTCAATAGTTAAAAGTTAAAGCTGATAGTCCAAAGTTGGCTTTTTGAAAAAATGGATGAAAAGAAAAAACTAATTACCAAAATAGTGTAGTAGTAAAACAATTTACATGGTAGGGATGATTTTTGTCACATAGGATTCACAAGGCGCCACCCTGAGAGTAGTTTTGTGATCTCCCTTTGGCAGTATGCACGAGGCGCCACTCAGGGAGTAGCTTTGTGCACTACATTTTGTCAGAACAGGTGGCACCAGCCTGCTTGTAACCAACAAGAGGTGCCAGCCGAATTGTAGCCACCAATATAACAAGAGGCGACACCCTGTCCTTTGCCTTTTGTTAATAATTAATATTGAAATTGCATCGTGGGACACATGGTTAAGTGGTTGCATGGGAGGTGCCACATTGACCTTTGCCTTGTGTACAATGGTTGCTCTGTTTCAAAGCACTTTAAATGAAAAGACGAAATGAATATAGGCTGGTGCAAATGACCAGGAGGCAACAAACAGGCTGGCGCCTTCTATAGGCTACACTTAAGGTGGTGCCACTTGTGCTGACAACATGCAGTGCACACGAAACTTCTCCCTGGGTCGTGCCTCCTGCATGCTACCAAACGTAGACCACAAAATGCCACTGAGGGTGACACCTTGTGAATCCTACGTGGCAAAAGTCACCCCTGCCATATAAATTGTTTTACTATTACACTATTTGGGTTATTAGTTTTTTTTCCACCCATTTTTGTCAAAAAGTCTCCAAAGTTTGTCTTGCAACTAAAACACAAAAGTTGCTAAAGTAAAAATAAATAAATATGTTAGAGTCTTAGTTTGTTAGGAATAAACTCTATAAATAGAGTACTTACATTCAATCATTGTATCTTTTAATCAATCATTTTTTTACACAATGCTATTCTATGGCACCCCTCTCTTATAGTTTGAACTTTATGATGTTTGGCCTCATCAAGTTGGTGTTACTTGTATTTCTTCTCAAACCATTGTATCTGAGAATTCTGATAAAATATGCTATCGTTTAGGGTTAGGATTGGGAATTAGGTCATCTCTTTCCTCTAACCCATACCCGTTAGATGCAGCCGCAGCCATGTGCAGAACAGAAGTGCAGTGCGATGTGATTTCCCTCTCCTTTCAAATAATTTTTTTGAAAAAAAAAGCCTTTATTGGGGTTTATAAAATCGGGTAGCGCGCAATCCGACTCGGTTTGGGCATGACCCGTTTTGTTACAAAATCGTGCGATGCAGACAAAATACACTATACTATTTGTACCCAAAAACCATACGATGTGCGATTCGCATCGCCAACTCGCGGACTCGCATTGTATTACGAAACATGCGATAATGCAAATAACTAAATCAGATATCTGCCATTTCATCTGTAAGCATAGAAGTAGTTTAATTTTCCTGTTGGGTTTCTTCTCCATATCCTGATGTAGTTAGTTTCTCAACTTGGGTCTAGAAAATGATGCCACATCATGCAAGAATGTTCATTAGGGTTGGACCTTGCCATGTAGTAGAAAATCATAGTTGGGCCATGTCAATGTGGTGGATAAGATACTACAGGCAAAATTTGTTGCATGGAATAACTGGAATGCATTTAGTGAAAAGATATGAGTATTTGCCATTGTTGAAATTACAGGAAATGGTTGAAAAGAGAGAAATAGTGAGTCTGATGATAATGAGATGTGGTGTTAATACAAAAGACTAACATAAGGCTCTTATGATATACTAATAATCTAGGTATACATCTAGTAGTGCAAGCCCAGTCCAGTAACACTCCTACCATAACCAACACACCTAACAAACAACTAAAAAGTGAGAAATTTCTTTGATCTTCAACATGATTAGCAATGATTAAATTGAAGACAAGATAACTACACATTCCGACCTATTAGAGTTTTTTGGCATGTGTTAATGTTTTTCCCTTTTTTTTGTTTTCTTTCTTCAGGTTGTTTTATACTCTTTCTGTGTATGCATGATGCATGACTTTCATCATGTTTCCCATTATTCATATTAGATTTTCACTTATTATAGAGAATTGTCACGTACTTACTGCCCTATAATTATTTTGATTTTTGTCTTTACTTAGACCAAGAAAGAAAGGGATGCACGTTGTAATATGACCATGAAGTTTTGCATATTTCCTAAATATTGACCTTCAATAGAAAAGAATTCAGTTCAACAAAAGTCTTTTCCGATGGTGTAAACAGTGTTTTTTTGTTATGTCAAAGAATAAGTTTTCAAGAAGGCAATTTAGATCTAGCTCTGTTTTAATGGTTTCTCTTAGAGTTTTGAGTCATCTTCATCTATCCGTAATTATTGGGCTTTCTTTGTTCCGATTAACTTTTTTTACTAGTTTTTCTATTGGTCTTCTCCTCACATGGCCAAACCATCATCATAGGCAAGTTTCTATCATCTTTTCCTCAATAGGTGTTACTCTTACCTTTTCTTTGATACATTCATTCAACACTTAGCTTGTGCTCTTGTTGGTGCTTTACTGCTCAAGCTTTTGGTAAAACTTTTCTTTGGTTACTTTTTGTTTAAAGGTTCATTTTTTTAAAAAAAAAATAACATTTCAAAATACACCATTTCAGCAATTATTCTAGGTTCAGGTTCCTTATATTTTTAGAAGGAAATGCAAAAACATGGTTAAAATGAGTTTTTGGAAAACTACTTTCCCATCCATTCAAAAGTAATGTGATTTTAACTAACATAAGAAGGATTTGACTTTCTAGCTACATTTCAGTTCAAAAGCGATAAAGTTTTGAAGTTTACTTGTATATCCATATAAATCTATTCTATTTCTAATAAATAAAAGCATAGACGCAAGCTATAGCTTTGACATCTCAACTACATAATCAACTTAACTTTTTGCCACATCAATAATCAATAGTATCACATTTTGGTTATGTTGCTTACTTTCTCTCTTCTCTCAAGTCATCTATTCTCTTTCTATTCCCTTTAGCAGTTACTCATCTTTAATTACTATTTTACGTCTTTCCTTGCCTCGTAAATTTGGTTCATTACTCTTAGAAGCCTTTTTGCAAGTAAGCACCTAATAGAACCTCAAACATTTTTTCCTCTTAATCTTGCTTTTGCTATCAATGATTAAAACAAATTCATTTTTTTTTTCTTATAAGAGACTCTCCCTATTCTCCACAAATTACTCAGAGTTGTGATGGACCATGTAACATCCCTAATTTGTGGACATTAGTAATAAATAATAAAGAGACATCTTTATGGAATAGTCTATATATTTAATGGTTAAAGGATACCTTTAGGCATTATTAATAATAGTTACCTTATATTAAGAGTTGATAGGAATAAGATAATAGGACCCAGATGGGGAGCCAAGGCCTAAGGTGGGCCAAGGCCCACTAAGCCCCCACACACACAGCTTAAGTAGAAGAGGGAAGGGAAAGTTAGAGAGAGAAAGAGAAAAGAAAGAAAGCAGTTAGAGAGAAGGAGGAGAAGAAGGAAGAAGAGGAAGAGGAGAGAAGTGGAGCAGAGATAAGGGATCCAGTGCCCAGAGCTCAAATCCGAGTACCCCGAGGTGAGTGATTCCTCCCCTTGTCTTCCCTATCCCTCCATGGTTCTTGTTTTCTTGTTATTCCCTTTTTCCCCTCTTGGATCCCTAAGTAAGATTATGATGGTTTTTGAATGATTGGGAGAGATTGAGAGGTTGTTTAGGTTGTTTAAGGGTTGGGTTTTGTAATAGAAATGTTATATGAGTGAATGGCAAGCTTGATTTGCTTTTAGGAAGCCATGGATGGCCATGGGAGGCGGATTCGTGCATATTTGCAGCGCGCGGCTGAGCCCCAGATTTGGGCTTGAAGCCTAAAATGTACAGATTAGGTATTTTTAGCTTCAGGGGACTTGTGGCTGAGCCTCGGATTTAGGCTTAGCCTGAGAAGTGCAAAGTGGAGATTTTTAGTCTTAGAGGGTCATGTTAAGCATGAAAACATGCTAGGCTAAGCTTGAAACCTCTAGAAAGGGGTTGGAAGCTATGTGAGAAGTATGTGTTTAGCTTATGTATGTTTATATCTTTATCCTCTATGTATGATCTTTGTATAACTGTTTTGCTTCATTTCCTCTTTGTACCTTGACGTTTTGTGATGTTATGCTTGCACCTTTATTGCAATCATGTGGTTGTTGCATATGTTGGGGATTGTATGTTACGATAAACCCTCTTTAATAAAAGATACATAAAACACTTAAGACTATACTTATGCCTCTTAGTAAATAGATAGGGAGATTCCCCTAAGTTTCATAGAAGGTTTTGAAGAAAGAATATAGTTTCAAAGAAAGATTTTAGAAAGGATATCTCCTTGGTAAAATAGGGTAGAATCCTTCTCCGGTACCAGTCAAGTCCGAGAGCCGCACGCTCGGCGTACAACGGTGTGCAAAGGGCTAAGGATCCCCTGTATTACCAAGGTGAGATGGTTTGTGAAAGGTTTACGAAATAGTTTTTATAAAATATGTTTTTAAAATAATGAAGAATGAGTTAGGCAACTCGTGAGGGGTTGTTGCATTAGTAAGCTAAGAGGCCCCCTAGAGGTGAGCGACGGGGACCGTCACCCTGACACCCATGGGGAACCTTCTTCATAGGGAGAAGGGGTTCTTCATAGAGAAGAACACATCAGGAGACTCTTCCTTATAACGGAGTTGATAGTCCACCCACTTGGACCGGTGGGTTAATTAAAGGTCGTAGCAACAGGGGCACCTCTTGTTGGCTAAAACTGAGCCAAAGTAATGAAATAGGCGGTGGAAGTGAAACTTAAATAAAGAGATAATGCAAATCACACAATTGTAGAAATAAACTAGGATATGTTGATGTGTATGATGTATGTATGTTTCTATGTTAAAGTATATGAGGAGTCATAAGCCTAGTTGTTAGGCGAGTGATGTAAGGTATATCTATGCATTAGATGAGGACGTGTGTAGTTGGATACTACCCTTAGAGGTAGGAGAGGGGTTATACCCATAGAAAGTTAATGTAAGCTACCGAGAGAGGTATGCAAGATGTCATGCCTCACAGAGAGAGGCGATGTAAGCCCAAGTTGGGCAAGTCAAAGGAAGGAAAGGTTATACACGTTCCCATTCAATGGTATAGTAAAATGAGATCCTAGTGAGTGGTCAAGGAGAAAAGAATGATGTTTAGGTGCCTTAGTGCACTAGTGGCCTTAGATTTGGCATAGGAGACCAACTCTAAGTGCCTAAGTAGGTTAAGGATGGCCTAAGGAAATAGTAGGATGACATGGTGAGGTAATAGTTGTGAGTGTGAGCATCCATAAAAGAAAAGAGAAGCCATGAGAGTTAAGAAAAAGATCTCTAGAATAGAGAGTCAGCCTAGAGTCCTTGGAACACTCACTGAGTCATTATGTCTCATCCCTTTTAGTTTCATGTTTTTATAGGTTAAGCAGGTGGATGCTTCATGAGAGAACCTTGGAGCATGGAGTTGTTTGCTTGGAGGAAGATGTTCGTAGTTTTGTATCTCCCATGTTTGGGAATTGGTTTTATGTTATAAGTACCTTGCTTATGTTTTGTAAGGCACATAAGTGCCAAGAGCTTTATTTTAGTTTTGTTTATGTAATATATGTTTATCTTTTAGTTTCCGCATAGTTAACTCTGATATTCTTATATTCTAAGTTTTTAAAAATTTAGTAATATAAGCAGACAAAAGGTAATATCCTCTAGGGTGTTACAGACCAACAATCTAACTTTTGATATTATTCTCCCTCTTTAGTTGTTTATGGTTGTGCTTTTTAAAATTTTAACAAATTCTTACACATGAAAGAGATTATTGATAAATATAATTATTTGAAGACGGGATAATCTCTTTAAATATTCTTTAAATTTTAAAATAGTTTTTGTCCAATTTATTTTTTTCACCTAATTTAGCATTATCTTTATTTTTAACGCATCAAAATAGCATTTGAGAATCAAAATAACGTTGACATCTCAACGAATCAGCTTCAGCAACCAAAGGTCTAGAGATGGCTTCTCTGGCATGGCTAGGCATGAACAATTTTGTTATGGAATTGATAGTATTTTTTTTCTGAATAATTACCAACAAAAAATATCCTTTAATGACAAAAATACTAATAACTTTTGTAACAATAATTAGAATGATAATAACTCTTATGTATTCATTATCATCCATCTTAAAATAGATGTTATATGGATACAAGCTTTTTATTACACCAAACTATTTTTTTTATTCATGGCTGCAAGAGTTATTTATTTCAATTTCTATCCTTATACCCTAATAGGTATTGGTATTTCTTTAGATTTGATTTTAAGAAAAAGTGATATTTATATCTATTAAGATCCTATATCGACTATAGATATGACCAAAGTAGAGCTTATAAAGGCTTGGATAATCTTCACCTCGTGTGCTACCTTTTGGATTGAGTTAGGCTTAGCTACCCAAATATAAGATGTTATTAGAGCTTGTCACAGATTTGATATTTGGCCATTCTTAGTTGTTAAAAAATTTACCTAGCCCCACAGTTTTCCCACTGCAATCTACCTGGCTCTGTAACTTTCCCAGTGCTGTTGACATGAAGACTAGATAGTTTCCTCTTTTCATATTTTGGTTTTAATTTTAAATATGCCAAACATGTAAGGATGTGGCATTGTATTGCTTGTTATAAACTTAGGCATATGTGTGATTAGTTTTAGATCTTAGTTGATGCCTAGTGATAACCAAAAAGTCTAGACAAGTCATTTTAGATTGATTTTTTAGAAACTCACTAAAGTAATCGATTACATTTAATATGTAATAGATTACAATGTATCTTAGTTATCTGGGAAAAGCTAAAATACATAGTGTAATGGATTACCACTCGGGATAATCGATTACATAAGGCATTTTAGACCTTAAGTCTTGTTTCTGAAAGAATTTAGCAAGTTTCTATTTTAATCGATTACATCTCAGTTTAATCGATTACTATGGTCACTTAAGTTGTTTCAAAAGGAAGCTAAGCTCGATTTAATCGACTACATAGCCATGTAACAGATTAATTCGAACCCAGATCACTAAAGAAGATCTTTAAGAATAATTTAACATGTTACATTGTTGTGTAATATATTAAATTAGTTCTTGCCTTAAACCCAGGTGCCTCAAGAACATTTTAACAGATTACGTGATTCATGTAACAGATTAAATCTGTTACATCTTAAAAAATTTATAAATAAAAGCACCACTCTCTCTCTTTTTCAATGTTTTTCAGAGATAAAATTTTTCATACTCATTGAGAGAAGAGCATTAAAGAGGTTTTAAGGATACTTGATCTTTAACATCCTAAGATTGAAGATTCTCAAAAAGAAGATCAATGGCTTGAAGCCTTGGTTGGTTCTTGAAGAGCTGAATTGTTTTAAATCTTCACTACAGGTGAAATCGTTCTATAACCTTGATCAATTTCGAAGTTTATTATTTTTTGAAATAAGCTTTTTTAGGTCCTAGTAGTAGTGTTCTATTAGGGTTGTATCTTTCTTCTCTTGTAGGGTTCAAGTTTAGAAAGTTGTTTGAATTTTTTGTGTGTGTAGTGTGCTTGTATCTTGAAATTCAAATAGTGAAAGGTGTAACAAGGGTTGTTGGATCAACTGGATGTAGGTCCAAATTGGACTGAACCATTATAAATTCTTGTGTATCTTTCTTTCATCTCTATTTCTTATCTCATTCAATTTTTCAAGGTCAATCATCTAAGTTTTCCTAATCAACAAAACTTTCTTGGAATAACTCTGATTGAAATCTCTTTTTAAATCTTTTTAGAATATTTGGATTCTTTAAAGGAAGGTGAATATTTGTTTTTAGAAAAAGAGGTTTTGAATTAAAAGTTTTGAAATATCTATTCACCCCCTCTAGATCTGCTGCTCGATCCTACAAGTGTAGCATAAAAAAAAGTTACAATTTCCACGCTCTAGGTGCGCAATCCTGGGATTAGGGGGAAGGGGTGTTGAGATTTCACATTGATTATGGATATGACCAAAATAAAGTTCATAAAGGTTAGGACAATCCTCACCTCATGAGCTAGTTTTTGAGACTAAGTTAAGTTCAATCCAAATTCAAGGATATCTATACATCTTTTTATGTTTTAATATCTTTGATTATCATTGAACTTTTTATCTTAAAAAATATTTAAGATATCTCCCCATTGCGCGAGTCCATATCTAATTCTTGTAATATTGGATATTGTTTCTATCTTAGGCTATTGAAAAAAATCCTACTTACTCTAATGCTATCAAGAGGTAATTTCAATCTTTTCCAATAAATTGCCTATTCTTAAAGCTCATGCAACTTTTTTTTCTTTTTTAAATCTCAGTAACTAGGCTCATATAAATGCAATGGATGTCTGAAAAATTTTGAATATCATATCGTACGTTTTGTAACTTATTGTACTTGACACAAAAACATTGAAATTTTGTTCTCTATTAATTTTCAGATTTTAGGAACTTCAAATAATTAAATTGTGTTGTTAACTTAAAAAATAGTTTATTTATTTACTCTTTTTTTTTTCTATTTTGCAGTCAATGATTGTTTTTGCGAAACCCATCAAATTTGCAGTATTGTTCACCTTTGGCAACCTGTTAGCAGTTGGAAGGTAGATTCAATTTGCTCCTTGTTGATTTGTGAGATTTAAAATAACTTTTCCCAATTTATATAAATACACAAATAATATTTGAGTTTATCATATTAATATTATGGGTTAGTCCAGTTAGATGTCAATTCAATGATTTGCAAATTTTAATTCTTTTCATGCACATAACAATATGAAGAGAAATGAAGCTACCTGAATCTTTGATGTCCTTGCCGGTAAAGCATTTTCTGTCTCCTTGGTTCTCTTCACTAATAGAGCTCTTTCCTCATTTTGATGTTTTTATTGATGTCTGGATTTTTTTTTATTCTTCTTTTCTTCTAATAAATAAGCAGGTTCTTTCATCCATTCATGTTATTTTCTTCTAATACATACTTCAATTTATTTTTTACTATTTATGCTATATTGTGGAAGATGGAATCATTTTTATTTATCTTCCAATTAGAGGTGGGCAAACGGGTTGGCCCACCCGTTTAGCCCGTTACCCATTTAGCCCGTCCGTTTAGCCCGCATTTAAAACGGTCTCGGATTTTTCAAGCCCGTAACCGGCCCGTTTAGCCCGCGGGCTAAACGGGCCTGCCCGCAAATAATTTTTTTTTTTTTTAAAAACTGAAAAATAAATTTTTTAAACTAAAATTTAACCATTTTTTAAATCTTTCATTTTTTTAAAAAAAGGCCAAAAAAATTTATATACATATATAGCGGCACCTATCACAAAATCAATATCAAAGGTTTTGATATACACAAATCAATTAATACTCAAGCACGACTCAATCAATACTAAATAAAAATATTATATCACCAACCATATAAAAAGTAGTTAATTTGTCAAGTGTGTCAAGTCTAGATCTAAACAAGTCAAGTGCAAATTTTAAATGTACACAAATATAATACAAATAGATAGTTCATTGAATATTTAAATAACAACATCCTAAATTAAAAAAAAAAAAAGCCCGCGGGTTGCCCGTGTAACCCGCGGTTAAAACCCGTTTAGCCCGCGGGTTAAACGGACCGGGCTAAAAAGCCCGCATTTTAAACGGACTCGAAAAAACGCAGTCCGTATACCGTACGGGCTGCGGGTTAACGGGTTAGTCCGCGAGCCCAGGTCCATTTGCCCACCTCTACTTCCAATTCCCTGGATTTATTTCAATAGACCATCCAACTTCGTTTTGTGTGTTTGGCAGTACAGTCTTTCTTCTTGGACCTGCACAATGATAGGATGGGCCTGAAAAGGTCCAATTAGGTGATTTAAATATTATATTATTTAGATATTATCCTTTTAATATTAGTTTCATTTTACTTTCCTAAAATATTAGATGATGACACATGTATGGTTGTCATCCATTAGGGTTATTATTTAATGTAAGGTTCGCACTCTATTGAGGTATCAATGAAGAAATATAAAGTTTATTTTATCTTCTTTGTAGCTTCTCTCGTAGTGTTAATGATAGATTGATAGGAGTAGTGATAAAATAGTTCTCTTGCGCCTGTTCGCATTTTTGCAACAGCCATATATACCTTGCATGTGTGGTTATAGCACTTATTTGGAGTGTTGCTTCCTGCACCTACCTAGCACCCCCATTACATTACGCAATGCCCAATCCGTAATGTAATTTTACATTATGGATTGAGCATTCCGTAATATAATGGGGTGCCAGAAGAAAAATTTGGAGGTGCAGAAAGTTTCGCTCCTTATCTGTGGCTCTGTGCTATTTGGGTAAGTCCTACTCCTTTGATCTCTACAAAAAACAACAACCTTATTTGTGTATGTGAACCCAATAGCCCAAAGTTTAGCCAGCATATTATTTGATCTGCCCCAAAAGCTTATGCTCAAACAATTTCAGCTAAATTCTGAATTCTCTCACCCGAGCTATGTCAAAGAAAAGAAGCTGACTGGTGGGCGTGCATGATCAACCTAAGTAAATCTTCAACTAACCATGTTCCTTTCCAAGTGGAAACTGAAGCATCATTACTCTTTATTCTTATGCTTATGATAGAGAGATGATTAATACTTCTTTTGGAGATACAACCTACTTGATATCACGATTTTCTTTTGGTTGGTCAAGCACAAATTAAAACATTGTTTTTGATGGTAGATGGACCGAAACCGATATGTCCTTTGAACCTGTACACCAATTGAAAAATTCTCCCTGTGATTATGTGTTCACAACTTCTCACTCTACTCTGTTTACTGGTTGTTGTTGCCAACTACCATACCATTTATTGGATATATATGTATATATATATATATATATATATATATATATATATATATATATATATATGGAATTTTAAATAGATATAAATTCAGCGTATTATTATATTTCTTTTTTGAAGGAACGTATTATTATAAATAAGTATAATATAATAATTAAAAGACTTAATTATGTTTTTAGTTCCTGAAATTTGAGGTGAATATAGTTTTGGTCTCTCAAATTTTTTTGTAAAAAAATCATTCTAGACCCTCAAATTTAAAAAAATGATTTTAGTTCCTCAAATTTATTGTTCAGGAACTAAAAATAACTTAAAAAAATCATTTTAGTTCCTCAAATTTAATGTTTAGAGACTAAAAACATATTTTTTTTCAAATTTGAGGGACTAAAATAATCTTTTTAAATTTGGGAGACTAAAACCAAATTTATCCTAAATTTCAAAAACTAAAAATATAATTAAGTCTAATTAAAATTTCTTGAAACCAGAAACTCACAATATTAATTTATCTTTGCAATTATGCTTTTGCTAACCCATCAACGTGCTTGCCCTCACCAGAGCGGTAGATGGAATGATTCAGTCCTCATCACGTGATAAAGTAGCTTTGCTTCCTTTCTACATTTAATTAATAATTCTCCATAGAAGAGTAAAAGGTTGGTGAACTTTTTCTCTTTTTTTATTTTTTATTTTTCTGTTTAGTAAAGATAATTTATAGAGCAAATTACAGTGACATTCTCTCAGTTTTACTTGAATTACACATGCACTCCTTCTTTTTTTTGGTCCTACACAAAACCCCCTAACTTTTTACTATTCGTTACAATGACACCTTCTATTCACTTAACACCGTGAGTTCTGTTAACTCCAATAAATCATGTGCCCAACACATGTCTTTTAATAAAAAAAAATTTGTCTAAAATACCCTTATCTTTTTTGTGGGGACTCATTAAAAGAATTTGTTTCCTCTTTTCTTCTTGTTCTTTTATTATGATATTTGCAGGAAATCTATCATAAATGTATTTGCACCAAATCCTGAAGAAATGAGAAGTAATAACCATATTCAATTTAGTTTATATTCACAACAAATTCATTTAGCTAGAAATTTTGTTTATACTTTAGAAGTCATTCATTTCACTTTATATTCCAATATCAAAATCTGATACTGTTAAAATCTCATGTTCTACCGCAAGGATGAAGGAAGAATTGACATAGGGGTTTTGACCCCTTTCGATTGCATCTTGTAGCTTATCAAGCAGATTATTGTTATTTTCATCAGAACCTACTTCTCTTTCTAAATAATTTAAGAAACCATGAGAGTCAAGGAACTAAGCTATATGTAAAAATCAAATTTGGATTGGTATAAAGGAAGAAAAATTCTACACTGATATGAAGAATAAAATTAAATATTCATTATTCCATCCAAATAAAATTAATCCAAGAACAAATTACAACCAACATCACCCGCGGCCTCCTCCACTATGTCGCTGCGTCCAAGTCCACCGCGAAACCCATGTCCTCCGTCAAGATCGCCGTCATCTCCGCCGAGCTCCGCCTCTTCCCGCGCCCCAACCTACTCATCTTTGGCCTCACTCACGAGTCCCTCCTTTGGGCCGCACCGTGTTTCTCGACGAGAACGAATGCGCCATCTCGAAGTTCGGGAATTCCAACGCCATTAGACACTAAAAATGGATAGGATATATACATAATTTACTTTAAAAATTTAACGGAAGTTAACGGCATTAGACGCAGGGATGCCAAAGTAATGTCTGAAAAAGGAGAGATGCACATGTAATTAGAGTAACAATGTCATTGTAATTTATTCTAATTTATAAGTACACATACTTTTATGAGAAATGTTAACAGCACATTCTCTATCACGTTCTTTTGAACACATTTTTCATTATTTATTAAAATTTATTGAAAATTATAAATTTTTATTTAAATCAAACATATTTATTAAGAGATCTAGCCAAGTTGATTGAGCAGTATATATAACATGAATTATATTGTAAATGATAGCTGTATTTAATTTCTACGGATAAAAAAAATACTAAATATATTCATAATATTTTTTCACGAAAGAATATGATAATAAATAGAATAAAAAAATTACACATATGAAACGCCTTTTTTTTTTTTTTAGTTTTCAGAATATTATTCTTCTTTCACGGTTACTCGATAAATAATAGATCGATTTTTTGTTTTAAATATGGTTAGGACCCGACAGCAAAAACTCAATATTCTTTTATTCACATAAATTTTAAGATTGAACTCATATATATATATATATATATATATATATATATATATATATATATATCACTTTTTTTTTTGGGAAAGTAACACCTAACCCAACCTTTCATAGCCAATAAGATCCCGGAAGCTCACTTTATATATATATATATATATATATATATATATATATGAGGAGGGATCCACTTATTCCAGAGTAAGTATAAGAGATTTATTTTTCATCCTCACCATTTCTTTTCTTAAAATCTAATGGTTGTAATGAATAACTAATCTTAATCATTATATTTCAAGAAAATAAATGGTGAGAATAAAAAGTAAGTCTCTTATACTTACTCTTGAAGTAAATGGATTCATTTTCTCCCTCTATATATATATATATATATATATATATTACTTGACTATTTATTTTAACTAGGGAATCGGGCTATCGTCCAGGTTGTATAACCCCAAACATGTAGTACTTGACTATTTATTTTAACTAGGGAATCGGGCTATCGTCCAGGTTGTATAACCCCAAACATGTGGCGCACATTTTCTTTTTCTCCTTTTATTTCCAGTGACCAATAGTAAAGAAGGTTCTTAGACAAAGTCATAAGTATGAAATAAAATAGTCAAGAACTATATTACATACAACAAATAACATTTTATAATAAATCCCCAAAGGAAAAGGCGAAGCATACCTTTGATTTTGCTCCTAAACCTTTTTCTTCCGTCACCGTACCCATTTAACAATCAAATGTGTATAAACTACATGCAAATCTCCTGGCATAATCATTGGTTAGGTTTATGGAAAAAACAAATAAACATTTTTTCATGAACGTATGGGCAAGTAGCCACATAAAATGTCGTAATCATCAACTAAACATGAATGTCTCCAAACCTCTTTTTGATAAAATAAAACGAGTTAAAGTCAAATTTTGGTTTTGACTAATTGTACAAAGCAATTAAGACGACACACCAATGCCTGAGTCCATATAGGACAAGTGAAAAAAGGGTATACAAGTAGACATTTGAGTTCTTTTATTTATTATTTATTGATAAATGATAATAATACTTAGACAAATGGGTTGGTGAAATAGTTTAAATTCTTGGTGATGAGTGGGACACTGTTCTGATACAAAGTTTTTAATCAAAAGAATGTTAAGTCCATGCTTCACTATCTTACTTATTCAACTAACAAATCGTTTGTCCGAGTGGTACTAGACTCGATTTTCTTAAGCAAAGTTTTAGGTTGAGTCTTGTGGATAGAAAAAAATGGTTGGGAGGGGGAAACCTCACTATAGGTGGTCAATCAAGTTTTCTGACAGAGATTAGTCATCAACAAAGTCAGTGAATACTTCGTACCAATAACATGATAAAAAAAAAAAAAAAAAAAAAACTATCTTACTGATTCAAACTTTCCCGGCTACCCACTCAACGATGATAGTGAACGGTCCAACACCTACTAATAACCAACGTACCACACCATCCACTTGGCCACTCTCCATTGAGCCATGACCTTATATTTTAATAACACCACGTTATAAGTAACAGTTAAGATATATACTTATATAGTACTAAGATTCCAAAAAAAATAAAAAAGAATTAAAGAAACGGTTAGGATTCCATTTTGTTTTTAAAAAAAGTAATTTTCCTCTGGGAAGCATGAGACAAAGTGGCGTGACATTCATATTTTTTTGCTGATTCTTTTGTCCATTGCTGATTTGTTTAAACGGTTGTTTGGAGATGTTTAGTTTTTTAATCCATAAACGAATCAACAAAAGCACTTTCAAGAAATTTAAGAAAGTCAAATGAAGTCATCTAATTGCTTTTCGATGGGATCTGGATTAATTTCCACCACCCATCATTTGACTATATCTGACTATCTTGGAGCAAATCTATGCTTTTGACAAATTAAAGTTGAGCCATCTCCTTTTGTAAGTCATGCTAATATAATATCAGGTATCCGCATATTTCATTTTGTCGAATTTTACTTCTCTATGCACTTTGGCATCTTCTAAGAAATGCTAAATTTTTCAGATACCATTTTTATTGGGGAATTTATACAATAGTTAAAATGATAATGCCAAGGGATTCTTTTTGTCTATTTTTCTCTCCTCCCCTTCTCCTTCTCCCTTTCAAACCACAGCCAGCAAGAGCTTTGAATATGATACCCTACTTCCTTTCCCATTTAAACCAATGCCAGTTGTTACAAAATGAGTTTTCTTTCCATCCTACTAAAAGTCCCACAACAGGGAATCAAGGAAAGCTAACCCACTCTAAGTCTCTAAAATACAACCAATATTATTATATTAGATATGTGCATTTATTTTACGCTTATATTTTAAGTGGAGATCATTGTTAACTTATATTAGAGTGCTTTTAGAAGTACTTGATACCTCCACCATTGCTCACGCAATTTGGTATGTTGTGTGAAAAGTTTAGAATTGGTCCATCTCAGTTCAAGGACTTAGACCTTCCAATTCGGACCTTCAAGTATCTGGTCCATCATCCTCCACTTTCTAGACCAAATACCAGTATACACTTGCATATGTAACTTGTTATACACACACATCAGACTTACTCAATATATTTATAAACACAATATTCTTTTTATAAGTTAAAGATTTTATTATTGTTAAGAGCTAATTTGTGCTAAAGATTATATATACAAAAACACCAACCAAAATCAATAATTGTACAATCTATAATCTATCTATCTATAATTAATAATAAATTTGTGAATCCTTTCACAGGTTTGGAATCCACGTGGCGCTTCAAGAGAAGCTTTCAAGGTTTGGAGTACACAGTGGCAGACCTACATACTACTCAAGGGGTGCAGACAGTGGTGGCCCTGAGCACGGTCAAGAGGGGCAACCGCCCAGGGCCCCATTTTTAGAGGGGCACTATTTTTTCTCTATTTAGTCTATAAATATTAAAATGAAGTTTTATATATTTAAAATTATATAAAAAATGAGATGATTATCAATAATTTTTTAGGGAAACAATTACTAAGTAAGTCAACTAATGGGTAATGTTTCTATTTCTCAACAAAAATCTATCCATAAGTTTGGGAAAATGAACCAACAATTTATGCACAATGCTAAATGTGAAGAGGATATATCTTCTATGGGCCTTAACGTAATTACGTAAACAAGGGCCTTAAACTTTCTTTCTCGGTTCGCCCAGGGCACCAAAAATCTTAGGGTTGGCCCTAGGTGTAGATGCACCCCTTGACTTTAGGGAAAACATAAGGATATATCTAGTGTTGTTGTGTTTTTGTCCCCTCTAATTTTATAATTTGACCTCACTGTCTTTAATTTTTTAGTTGTCATCATTTTTTATCTTTTATTGACTAGTTTCTTTCATATGTTTTGATCCTTTTACGCTTATTCGGTTGAATATTTCATTCTCTTTTAGAAGGTAAAATATGATTTTGGTTTCTCTAAAATATTTGAAGTTCAGTTTTAGTCCCTTTAAAAAAAAATTGCCCGCTTTTCATCTCTTAATTTTGAAATGCATCGCTTTTGCTCCTCAAAATGGTTTAGATAACGCTTTATAGAGAGACAAAAAATGGTCTAGATAGCACTTTGAGAACAAAAAAATGATGCATTTCAAATTGAAGGACGAAAAACAGACAAAATGTTTTAGAGAGACCAAAACCAAACTTCAAAAAATTTAAAGGAACAAAACATATTTTACCCTATTTTATATTTTATTTTCATATGTATGATAATAAGTTTTTTTTTTTTTAAATAATTTGCCCCTACTAACCCCGGGTCCTGGATCTGCCACTGGGAGTACATGTATCAACTACACAGAGGTTAGGATGACATGTGTCATAATATGGTGCTTCGTAAAAGTTGGTTCGGTTACAAACCATATTTATTGTCATTAAATTTATTTAAATAGCTATATTTGAAGTTGAAATTTGAAATTCTTTTATCATATGTGAATATTTAAACACATTAATATTTATATTCTTTATTGTAATTATAATTAATTTTCAAAAATAATTTATTTAGGAAAATGATTTATGTTAAGAACGGATTTTATTTATGACAAAATTTTATTTGATATATTCTTATAAACTGTTATGTATATTTTTAAAATTGATTTGTAAGTATAATTGTTATATATTAATTAATAATTAATCTATCTATACTATATACAAAGCAATTTCTTCTTATAGTCTCTATCTGTCATGTCATCATATTAGAGCATTTGACATGCATCATCATATTAGAGAATTTGAACCTAAAAGGCTTACATGTCATCTTCTCCTTATTATATATATGTCCATTAAATTATTAATTATAATTAGTCCAACAATTAAGCGACCATTAATTTAAAATGATTGATCAAATAAAAAAAAAAGATGATTATGTACAAAATAAAAAACTTATAAAATCATTTTCAGAAATATTTTGGTATGAAATATATTTTAAGAAATAATAATAATAGTAATTATTATTATTATTATTAATAAATTTATGAATCCATAATATAATAATATAATAATAATAAATTTAAAAATCCATTCATAATATTTTAAGACCCACTTATATATATAATAATAATAATAATAATAATAATAATAATAATAATAATAATATAAATTTCTGAATAAAATGTATTCAGATTTTTAAATTTGTTAATAACTTTTAAAAGATATTATGAATAAATATTTAAATTTTTTTAATAAACCCACTAATTATAATAAATATAATTTAGGCACAAATTAAAAATATTATTTAAAATGAGATTCATTATCAGATTTAACGAAAAAAAACATTTAATGAATACATATAAATCGAACCTCAGATTTGCAGTGAATTAAATTTATTATATTTACTCAATAATTTTTAAAATTAGATTCAATTATAGATTTAATGGGAAAAAATTATATTTAATGAATGCATTTATAATGATGATATGAATTTCCTTTATTTTTTAAATTTGATTTGATTTATCATAATAATGTTATAAAATAATAGAGATGGCTATTCACGTTTTCTAATTGTGCTGTGAATTTAATACTTGATTTGATTTGATTTATCGTGCAATTTAAATTTTCTTTTGTAGAATTTTTTAATAAATGTAGCTATTAACGTTTTCTTTTTTTGGTACATTTTTGTAGAAATATTTTAATAAAGGTATTCACGTTTTCTGATTGTGCTTTGAATTCAATTATTTTTACCAAAAGTCTCTAATTGAAAATTTCTTAATTAGCTTAATTCCCCTTTGCAATACTACATTTATTACTTTACTCTTTCTTCCTCTATAAAATCTTTGTCTCAAATGTGATAATTTCACTTTTTTTTTTCTATTTGCAGTGTCTTTTACATATTGGTTTTAGGCATTTTTTGCGAAGTCATTCTTTTCGGTTAGACATTCACTTTGAAGATAGCTAAGTGCCCATGGAAAACTACCAACATCAAAGACGAGGTAGTGCAAATTCGTGTGTCCATCTTCTTTTTTTCGTAAGTTTATTTTATTTTCGTTTTGAAATTTCTCCTTTCACAGTTATTTGGTGAGATGGACACCAACTTTAATTAGGAATTCTACAATGAGTTGGGTACAAGGTAGACTTCGATTCATGACAAGGAGAATACACACATTATTAGATACAAGAAGTTAAAGCTAAGAAGCTATGAAGGGACCTTACAATAAGCAAGGGATGGAAAAAATTCACAACCAACAATGATTTTAAAGACAATTATACTTTTTAGCAGTTAAGGTTACAATTTTGTTGATATAATAAGAAAGGCTTAAATACCTTTTTAGTCCTTGCAATTTAGCATTTTTTTGTTTTTCGTCCTTAAAGTGGTTTAGATAGCACTTTTTTCACTGTTCAAAGCGCTATCTAAACCACTTTAAGAATGAAAAACAAAACAAACATAATTTGCAATGACTAAAAAAAAAAAAATTGCAAGGTCGAAAAGCAAAAAAATACTAAATTGCAAGGACTAAAAATGTATTTAAACCAATAAGAAATTATCTTGAGTTGTATGTTTGTTTCTTTTGTATTTGTTAATGGAAAAAATTTAAGTAATAATTTTAGCTACATTACTAAATTATTGTTTTATATATTATTTTAAATAAAAGAATATATATAATATTTTTAAATATAAAATAATTTAAGATTATCAAATTTAGTAAAAATTAATTCGAATACATATTTTAATAGTCAAAATCAATACATTTATTTAATAAAAACTAGGTAAACTATTCATCTACATATATTATTACATTGGAAAAAATAGTAGGTAAATTATCTTAGTACGTTGATTATTGAATTTAATTAGTATTTTGAATAGACATGTTATAATAAAAAAAATAATTAACTTTATTAAATTTCTATATTATACAAAATATATAACAAAAATTATTAATTTATAAAATACTAAATTATTTTAGATTTTTTATTTAATAGTTATTTTCAGCAAGATATCCATACAAATTTATTTTTCTGTCATTTATCAATAACTGATTGATTCCATTAATTTCATTATGTATTAAATTCTTATGCTTATTATTATACCTAATTCTTTCACCATGATTTCTTCATAGGAAAGCGATTATTATCTACAAAAGAAAAAAATTTCAAAGTTAGATAACTGATTAAAAGCATTTTGTATGATGATGATGATGATGATGATGATGATGATATATACACAAAAGAGAATTTTTTTTCAAAGTTAAATAATCGATTGTAAGCATTTTGTGGTGTTATTTTTTATCATTTAAATAAAATTATATCTAAAAATAATTTTCATGTTAATTATTTTTTGTAAATAATTTATTTAGGACAATAATTCATGTTAAAAATAGATTTTATTCAAAACAATATTTTAATTACAGTTTCATAGACCAAAATAAATACAACAAAAAGTTATTTTCGTAAATAAATTTTTGTCCATTAAAATGCAATTGAATTATTGTTGTAAATAAAAATATAATTCTATTTCTATTATGAATTTATTTTTAGAAGTTTTACTTTCTCCACCTAAATGCTATTAGTTGTTAAATAAAATATAACTCGGAACAGAAAAGTAGAGAAGAAGAGAAGAGATGAGAGTTTAGAGAGAATGAGAATTGTGTGTATTCTTTCCAGGAGGAGTAGCCTATTTATAGATACAAGAGATAACTAGAAAGTTACAAAAGATAAATAGAAATAAGGAAAGATCATAAAAGATAATACAAAAAGATATGGACAGCCACAAATAGATCATAACGCTCCCCCTTGGATGTCCATTATCTAAGAATGTGCCTCATTAAAACCTTACTAGGAAAAACCCTGTGGGATAAAAACCTATTGAAGGAAAAAGAGTACATCATCCTTCAATACGTTATCACCTGCCTCATTAAAAACCTTGCCAGGAAAACCCAATGGGACAAAACCATGGCAAAGGAGAAAAGAGTGCAGAACGTATTAATTTATCCCCCTCACGCAGACAATCATCTTTAAGACGACGAAGTACATTCTTGTGAGTCAGTTGTTCAAAAGTCTTCCTTGACAATGACTTTATAAAGAAATTTGCTAGATTCTCACACAAACGAACTTGTTGAACATTTATCTCACCATTCTTTTGGAGATCATGAGTGAAATAGTAGAATATGCTTTGTTCTATCTCCTTTGATGTATCTTTCTTTCAACTGAGTAATACATGTAATATTGTCTTCACATAGATGCCAATTTTCCTGAAGAAAAACCACAAGTTTCTCGCACATGTTGAATTACAAATCTCAACCAAACACATTCGTGACTTGTCTCATGTAAGGCTAAAGTTTCAACATGATTAGAAGATGTTGTTGTTATGGTTTGTTTCACAGACAGCCATGAAATGGATGTATTATCTCATGTAAACAAAATATCCTATTTGTGATATACCATTATGAGGATCTGACAAATATCCTCTAAAATAATGAAGTACATGCTTAACTTCATTCCAATGCCTTCGTATAAGTGAAGAACTATATCTTGCTAATAAATTTACAGCAAATGCTATATCAAGTGGTGTATAACTAGTAAGATACATCACTGCTCCTATAACACTAAGATATGGTACTTCAACACCAAGTAGTTCTTCATCCTTTTCTTAAGGTCTAAAATGATCTTAATCCATGTTTAAAGACCTTACAACCATTGGAGTGCATATTGGATGTGATTTGTCCATATAGAACCTTTTAAGCACCTTTGCCATACAAGCTTCTTGATGCACAAAACCACCTTTATTTAAATACCCAATTTGTAATCCCAAGCAGAACTTTGTCCTTCCTAGATCCTTCATCTCAAACTCTTTCTTTAAGCAATCAATAACTTTTGTAAGCTCTTCAGGAGTTCCAATGATGTTTATATCATCTACATAAATAACAATTATGGCAAATCCTTTTTTGGATCTTTTCATAATCGTACAAGGACAAATGGGATCATTTTTATACCCTTCTTTTAACAAATACTCACTAGGACAATTATACCACATGCGTCCTGATTGTTTTAATCCATAAAGAGACTTATTGAATTTGCCTGAGTAATCTTCTCTAGAACTTGCATTGCTGAGCAAATTAAATCCTTCGGGGAGTTTCATATTATTAACAACAATATCGTACAGCTCTCGTTGGACAGAAATTGTGGGACTTATTTGACAGACCAAGAAATTCAAAGTTACTACAAATATGAGGATCAGTGGCAACATCAGTGGAGACTCGTTGAAGAAATAAAGATCCTTAATTGCAATAATTCAAACCAGCAAATCAACCAGATTGTTGGGCTAAGAAAATAAGGAAACTTGGAATGCATATCTTCTATGTGTCAAATCTGTCAAACATAAATTATGGGATTCTCCCTGTCATTCAAAATATATTGTATACCATCCCCTATATATCTCACTCACCTCTTTTGTATTTTGTGTGTTCACGATCCTTAATAAAAATAACTTTTCATCTTTCTCTCTTTTTCTTCTTGGTATCCAGAGCTTCGGTGAACACCCTTTTTTTCAATCATGAACACTTTATCCCTCAATGTTGGCAATTTCATCACACTAAAACTCAGTCGTACGAACTACCCATTGTGGCGTGAACAAGCCTTAGCCCTTGCAGAAAGCCAAGACTTGGTTGGCCACTTGACAAATGAAGATCTTGCCCCCATTCAATACACCACTCCAGATCCTAACAGCACCACAAACTCAGAAAGATTTGCCCCAAAATTAACTGTCGAATTCATCACTGGCACAAGGCAGATTGTCTTCTTCGTGGATGGATAATTGGAACACTCTCGGAAGAGGCACTTGGTCTTGTTGTTGATTTAGACACTGCCCATGCTGTTTGGGATGCCCTCAAAGATGCATATGCGGAACATTCCCAAGAATGAGAATTCACACTCGTCAACAGATTATGTACCTTCGCAAGGAAGAGGATCAAACTATTGGAGAACACATTTGCACGTTCAAATGTCTATGTGACAATTTAGCAGCAATTGGGAAACCTATCCCAGACAAAGAAAAAGTCTTTTACCTTATCACAAGCCTTGGTCCTGACTATGAAACATTCATAACAACCAAGCTAAAGCCTCTAAGACCATCATATTCTGAGCTAATCTCACAATTTCAAAGCCTTGATCAGTGATGCAATTGGTTTTCCAGTCGTGCCAACATGCAAAACCCAATTACTTCACACATGATCTTTTATGGCCAACAGCAGCAAAGATCCTATCAACCTTCCTCACAACATCGTGGGAACTCTCAAGCATTCACATCAACAAGACGAGGATTCCAAGCTCAACAACCTCATAATCAAAATAAAACTCACTCTATTTTGCCCACTCAACAGCAAAGTCCTCCGCCACTAGGAGAGCGTCTCATGACACCTACAGAACGAGAGCTCATCAAAATGAAACATGTCAATATTGTGCCAAAGTGGGCCATATAGCAAAAATAGGTGGGTGCCCAAGAAACCAACTCAATCTGATGATATACCACAAGCACTTGCAGCACTTACCTTGGACAACACCATTGCTGAAACATAATGGACTTCAAATACCAGAGCATCCAATCATATGACAGGTAAACCAGGTATGTTGAGTAATACTAAACAATATTCAGGTACAGATTCTGTAATTATCAGTGATGGTTCCTCTTTACCAATCCTTGGTATTGGAAATTCCTTCATTACACAAAAAGATATTACTCTACCTCTTCATGATGTCCTGCTTGTCCTTAATTTAACAAAAAAAAAAATTGCTTTCTATAAGTCAACTAATTAACAAAGCAATTTCCATTTAATTGTGAATTTTCTAATGTTGGTTTTTGTGTTAAGGAACGAGAAATTGGGGAACCAATTATCACAAGGAGGCGTAAGAGTGATCTATATGTTCTTTCCTCTTCGCCTGAATTACATTTCTCCAATCGTTTCAAATCTGGTTCAGCAAACATTTGGCATCAGTGACTGGGACATCCTCAAACTATTGTTGTACAATTACTAAAAGATAAAGGGTTAATTGATGTAGTTGGAACTGTGAAATTTGAATATCTTTGTGATAGTTGTCAATGGGGAAAACTTAGCAAATTACCTTTTTCTTCTTCTGAACATTCTAGTTCTGTTATGTTTGAAAAAATACATTGTGACTTATGGGGACCTACCCCTGTTTTATTATCTATTGGTAAATTTAAATATTATGCATGTTTGGTTGATGACTTCTCCAAGTATACATGGATTATTCCCTTACAACATAAATCTGATTTTGTTAATGCTTACTATCCTTTGAACAGTATGTTAAAAAACAATTTAACAAAGATATCAAGGTTTTTCATTCTGATGGAGGAGGTGAATTCATCAACTCCAAACTTTCGACCCAATTTTCGCTTAACAGGTATTGTTCATCAGGTATCTTGTCCATATACCCTAAAACAAACAGGTATGGTTGAAAGACGACATAGAATGATACGTGAATTAGGTATGACTATGTTGTTTCATAGTGGTGCTCCTTTATTTCTATAGGTTGAAGCCTTTACTACAGTTGTCTATCTTATTAATAGACTTCCATCTTCTTCTCTTAACTTTGAAACCCCTCACTTTACTTTGCATGGAACACACCCTGATTATTCTTCACTTCAAGTCTTTGGCTCTAAATGTTTTCCTTACACTTGGGACACACGACGTCACAAATTTGATCCAAAATCTAGTCTTTGTGTCTTTGTTGGCTATAGTGATAGACATAAAGGGTATAAATGCTTTCATCCTTCTAGCAAGAAATTTTTCATCTCACGTCACGTTGTTTGTTATGAGCTATCTTTTTCATACAAGACTAATCACCATAATAAATTACCTTCTCCAACACCACATGTAGTTAGTATATTTGACTCTTGGCTACCCCACACTAACTCTAACTCTTGTGCAGATTTAACAGCAATGACTTCTCCTCCACCGTACTCCAATCCGCTACCAACAAATTTATTGCATCCACATACCTTACAACTTTCTGTTGCTCCTATTAATGAACAATTAGAAGGGTTCTCCCAACCAGAACTTGAGCACCTTAAGTACTTTGCACAACCTTCACAGACTGAACCTGAGCTTGAGTTTGGGGCTCCTACCTCACCAACACAACATGAGCTTGGGGTTCCTACATCATCAACGTAGCATGAGTTCGTTCCTTTTACTCAAAATCAACTGCCACAAGCTCCACCTTCTCATCCAATGATTACTCGCTCACAAAGTGGAATTGTAAAGCCTAATCCTAAATATGCACTACTCTCCATGCCATGTGCCAACATTCCACGTAACCCACATAACATTTGCTCTGCCCTAGCTCATCCTGGATGGAAAGCTGCCATGGGTGAAGAACTTGAGGCCCTACACAAAAATAAAACTTGGGAGCTTGTTCCTTGCACCCCTAACATGCATGTCATAGGCTCTAAATAGGTTTTCAAATCAAAACTCAAACCTGATGGGTCTCTAGATCGCCTCAAAGCTCGAGTTGTTGCAAAAGGATATCATCAGATTGATGGAGTAGACTACCTAGAAACCTTCTCTCCCTTAATCAAGCCAGACACCATTCGGTTAATCATTACTATAGCTCTTATTCAGAAATGGTCCATTCGACAACTTGATGTACAAAATGCCTTCCTACATGGTGTGCTTTCTAAAAACATATACATGGAACAACCCCCTGGCATGGCTGATCCTAACTTCCCTAACCATGTTTGTTTGTAAACTCCATAAGGCCCTTTATGGCCTTAAGCAAGTGCTCGGGCATGGTTTGATCGCTTTAGCTTTTTCCTTCTTAAATATGGTTTCTTTTGTAGCATGACTGATCCATCTTTATTTATCTTTCATTCTTATCTAGGATCAATAATTCTTCTTCTTTATGTAGATGATATACTTCTCACAGGATCCAATACCTACTTAATTTCTAACTTCATTCAACTCCTGTAATCTGAATTTGCAATGAAGGACTTGGGGCTTCTTCACCACTTTCTAGGAATTGAGATACTTATAACAACTGATGGACTCCATTTATCCCAGTCACACTATGCTCTTACTATCCTTTAACGAGCTAATATGGTTGATTGTAAGCCCATGAGCACACCTCTGGAAGCCAAGACTTAGGTCACATCAAATGACACTCCCCTTGATGATCCAAGTTACTTTCACGGGCTTGTTGAATCCCTATAGTACCTCACTTTTACTCGTCCAGATCTTTCATATAATGTTAATTATATGTCTCAATTTATGCATGCTCCTACTGTTACACATTTAAAAATGGTTCGACGCATTTTACGCTATGTCAAAGGAACTATTAATGTTGGTCTCCACTTTACTTCCAACACTACACTTGATCTCTTTGCTTTTCCAGATGCAGATTGGGCAGGTTGTCCTACCACTCAATGTTCTACCACTGGATATTGTACCTTTCTGGGAGGAAATCTTATCTCATGGTGCGAAAAGAAACAACATATTGTCTCTCGCTCCAGCACTGAAGTTGAATATAGGGTCATGGCTAACACTGCAGTTGAACTCACTTGGCTGACATTCCTTTTAAAAGATCTTCGCATTCCTCTTGCTTCTCCTCCAATACCCCATTGTGACAATATTAGCGCTTTTCACATGACCATCAATCCTGTTTTTCATGCTCACAGCAAACACATCGAATTGAACTATCATTTTGTGTAAGAACGTGTTGCATTTGGGCTTCTTGTCACTCATTATATCTCCACCAATGATCAAATTATTGATCTCTTCACAAAACCTGTGTCAAAGGCTGCTCTCATGCATTTTCAAACCAAACTCTGCCTTCAACCTCGGCCTCGTTTGAGGGAAGGTATTAACAACAATATCGTACAGCTCTCCTTGGACGAAAATTGTGGGACTTATTTGACAGATCAAGAAATTCAAAGTTACTGCAAATATGAGGATCAGAATCCCCACAATAATGCCAACATCAGTGGAGACTAGTTGAAGAAATAAAGATCCTTAATTGCAATAATTCAAACCAGCAAATCAACCAAATTGTTAAGCTAAGAAAATAAGGAAACTTGGAATGCATATCTTCTATATGTCAAATCTGTCAAACATAAATTATGGGATTCTCCCTATCATTCAAAATATACTGTATACCATCCCCTATATATCTCACTCACATTTTTTGTATTCTGTGTGTTCATAATCCTTAATAAAAATAACTTTTCATCTTTCTCTCTTTTTCTTCTCATATAAATGTCATTTTCCAGAGAGCCATACAAATTGGCTGTAGCAACATCCATTAGATGTAAATTGAGTCCTTCATGAGCAACCATTAAATATAAAAACAAAATACTTACGTCCACTACAAGTGAATATGTCTCTTTAAAATTGTAACACCCTAGAGGATATTACCTTTTTCTCCTTATATTGCTAAATTAATAGAAATTAGCATATAAGAATATCAGAGTTAACTATGAGAAAATTAAAACTTAAACTTATATTACATAAAATAAATCTAGTACAAAGCTCTTGGCACTTATGTGCCGTACAAGTCATAAGCAATATACATAAAACATAAACTAAATTCCCATCCATTGGGAATTATACAAAAACTATACTAACAACATCTTCCTCCTGGAAAGCAACTCCATGCTCCAAGCTCTTCCCTCAAGGTGTCCACCTGGTAACCTGTAAAAACATGGAAACTAAAGGGATGAGACATAATATCTCAGTGAGTGTTCCAAGGACTCTAAGCTGACTCTCTATTCTAGAGATCGTTTTCTTAACTCTCCTGGCTTCTCTTTTCTTTTATAGATGCTCACACTCACAACTATTACCTCATCATACATGTTACTTAGGCACTTAGAGTTGGTCTCCCATGCCAAATCTAAGGCAACTAGTGCACTAAGGCACTTAGACATCATTCTGTTACTATTGACCACTCACTAGGGTCTCATTTTTTCTATAACATTGGATGGGAACATGTGTAACCTTTCTTTCCTCTGACTTGCCCAACTTAGGCTTACATCACCTCTCTCTGCGAGGCATAACATCTAGCATACCTCTCTGGGTAGCTTACCTTTGCTTTCTAGGGTTTAACTGTAACCTCTTTCCTACCTCTACTGGTAGTATACAGTTACACACTTTCTCATCTAATGTATAGATTTATCTTACATCACTCATCTAGCACTAGGCTCATGACTCCTCTCATGTTCTAACATAGAACATACATACATCAAGCACATCAACATATCATAGATTGTTTCTACAACTGTGTGGTTGGTATTATTCTTTTATTTAAGTTATATCTTGAGTTCAGTCATTACCTTTATTGGCTGAGCTCTAGCCATCAAGAGGCGTCCCTCTTGCTCACAACCTTTAATTAATCCCCACCGGTCCAAGTGGGTTGACTATAACTCCGTTATAAGGAGGAGTCTCCTCTCTAACTTGTTCTTCTCTATGAAGAACCCCTTCTCCCTGTGAAGAAGGTTGGTTTTCCCCCATGGGTGTCTGGGTGACAGTCCCTTTGCTCACCACTAGGGGGCCTCTTAGCCCTTTAACATGACTTATTCCCTTTATTGGGATCATAACTTTCCTTTGAAAACTCTTTCATAAAACCTTTTCATAAAGAATTCTTTTCATAACCTTTCTAAAACTCATCACTCCTTAGTGACATATAGGATCATTAGCCCTTTGCACACCGTTGTACGCCGAGCGTGCGGCTCTCGGACATGACTGGTACTGGGGAAGGTTCCACCCTATGTCACTGAGGGGATATCTTTTACTAAAAACCTTTCATAAAACTATAAACTTTGCTTAAAAGCCTTTTCTGAAACTTAGGGGAAACTCTCCACCTTTTTACTAAGAGGCATAGGTATAGTCTTAAGTGTTTTATGTATTTTTTATTAAAGAGGGTTTATCGTAACATACAATCCCAAGCATATGCAACAACCACATGATTGCAATAAGGGTGCAAGCATAACATCACAAATACAACTACCATACAATAATCTAAACACCTCAAAAACAACATAATCATCTTATAATTAAACATACTACATTTATACATCATATAAATAAAAAGGGAAAAGCTTCAAAAGAATATCAATTAACCAAATTCTAGCCCAGCCGCACAAGCTTTCGTGCTGAGCCAGAGCCCCATGCCCGGCCGCGCAAGCTATCATGCTGAGCATGAGCTCTCCTAGAAATGAATATTGCTACTGAACCTCTCATGCCCGGCATCCCCAACTTTCATGCTGAGCATGAGCTCTCCTAGAACTAAAAATCGCTACTGACTCTCTCATGCCCAGCATCCCCAACTTTCATGCTGAGCATGAGAACCCTTGGAGCTAAAAACACATACTAACACTCTCATGCCCGGCATCCCAAACTTTCATTAAGGGCATGCGCTCCTCTGGAGCTAAAAACACATACTGACACTCTCATGCCCGGCATCACTAACTTTCATGCTGAGCATGAGCACCCTTGGAGCTAAATATCGCTACTGGCCCTTTCATGTCCGGCATCACCAAAAATTCATGTTGAGCATGAGCGAAACAGGGGCTGCAACTTGCGAGCTCCATGGCCATTAATGGCTTACCCACTCATCCTAACCCTATGCAATGACTCACCCAAGCATACAATCACACCCTAAACACTTCTATTACATTTCCAACCGATTGATTTACCCGAAAAACTCCTTAATCAAACAAAATCACCAAAAATGCAAAATCTCCAAACCTAAGGTTCAAAAGAGAAAAAAGGGGAAAACATGCAAATCAAGAGGATAGGGAAGGACTAGGGGAAAGCACTCACCTCCCGAGACACGTAGAGATGATCTCCGAGCACTGGGTCTTCAGTTCTCTGCTCCATCTCCTTCTTCCTCATCTTCCTTCTTCTCCTCCTTCTCTCTAACTCTTTTCTTTCTTTTTTCTTTCTCTCTCTAACTTTCCCTTCTCCTTCTCTACTTAAACCGTGTGTGTGTGTGGGCTTAGTGGGCCTTGGCCCATCTTGGGCCTTGGCTCCCCATCTGGGTCCTATTATCTTATTCATGTTAACTCTTAATATGAGGTAACTATTATTAATAATGTCTATGGGTATCCTTTAACCATTAAATATATAGACTATTTCATAAAAGAGGTCTCTTTATTATTTATTACTAATATCCATAAATTAGGGATGTTACAAAAATCAATATTGGGTCTTTGTGAAAATCCTTAAGCAACTAGTCATGCTTTGTATCTCACAATTTCACCATTCTCATTTTGCTTTTGCACAAAAAATCCATTTGTATCCAACTGGTTTTACACCTTCAGGTGTACAGACTAGAAGTCCAAAAATGATTCGCTTAGCAAGCGAGTCCAATTCTGCTTCAATAGCATCTTTTCATTTTGGCCAATCATTTCTTTGTCGACAATCACTAATGAACTTTGGTTCTTGATCCTCAATATCATTTATTACATTTAGCACTATATTATATGCAAACACTTCGTCAACGTTGACTTCATTTTGGTTCCATTGTATTTCATTCATGACATAATTTGTGATCTCTTTATTTTCACTAATTTCAGGTACTTAAGTTCTTCTGGAACTAAAATATTAATTATGTCAGAAAAATCTATTAAAGTTTTCATAACCTCAATTTGGCCATTTAACTTTTTAGCTCATTTTCTTAATTGAGGATTTTTATCTTTGGAACCAATGGGTTTTCCATGCTTCATGCATGTCTGAGACTCGTTTTGCAATATTATTGTCCAATAGGGACATCAAATTTTATTGGAGCATTATCAATTGGTACATATGATTAAGTCACTCTTTTGGCTAAACTTTGTAAATGAATTATTTTTTGAACTTCTGGTTCACATTGTTTTGTTCGAGGATCAAGATAATAATTCATTCAACTAATCTCCTTTTCCAACTGCTTACTATCTCCCCCTCATGTTGGGAAATATAATTCAAAATAACAATCGACATATTAAGTCATCTATTGTTGATGATTCAACATATTTTATTACATATGGATATTCATACCCAACATATATTTCCAACCTTCTTTTAGGACTCATCTTAGTGTGTTGTGGTATAACAATTAGAATATACATCACATCCATAAATTTTCAAATGGGAAATATTAGGTTGCTCACGAAAAATCAATTTCAAAGGGGAGAACTAATTATAACTTGTTGGCGTGATGCGAATCAATACTCATTATAAGCATAAGATGTAAACTCTCCAACGTAATCGGGAAATGTTCTCCTAGTCAAATTAATTGAGCTAAAAATCTCACAAACTTCTAGTTGCAAGTTGACAACAAGCAAACATGTGATTATCTAGTTGATGCATCAATTAAAATCATGAAATATCTAAATGATTCACTTGGTGGGTGTATTGGTCCACAAAAATCACTCTGTATTCATTCTAAAAATGAAATGGACTCATTCCCAATTTTTTTGGTGATGGTTTAATTATCAAATTTCCTTGGAAACAGGCAGTACATGAGAAATCATTGGACTGTAGAATCTTCTGGCTCTTCAATGGGTGTCTATATGAATTTTCAACTATTTTTCGCATCATGATAGACCCGGGATGACCCAATCGGTTTTGCTAAACAACAAATTTATTTGGATTCGTAAACTTCTGGTTTACGACAACATGTATTTCAATTGTACTTAGCTTTAAAATGCATTTTTAATATACAAATTTGTTCCTCCATGTAACAATACATTATCTCTTCCGGAGCCTTCAATTATATTTGTAGTATCAAAAATAATACTAACATAAGGGAAAATAATAGAAACAAGTAGTATAAATAATCAATGTGAGAAAATATTATTATTCTTCATAGAAACAAAGAGTATAAATAATCAATGTGAGAAAATTTGATTAAATTGTCATCAACTTGAAATTGAAATCTTTTACCATTTAATAGCTATTGAAATGTAATTTCAAATTAATTTGAAATATTCAAACCACAAATAATGAGCGTTAATTGTATCTAATAAAAACAATAATATTGACAACAATGATTTAAACTCATACATATGTTGCTACATTCACTTCAGGGAATGGAGCAATGCTAATCGAATGAATCTCATAATTTTTTTTTTTATCAAAACTTATTATTTTGATAAGTCATTAGCGGTGATTCCTAGAATTACTTGACTTGACTCTTTGGTTCCCGAAATCGTTATGGATCCCAGATCCACTATGAATCCCAGATTCAGAAAGGTCTATGAACTCAAATATATACAATGGTATTCCACTGCATTCCCCATTCTAGATGGAGGTATTTAATATCCCATCTCAGATGTGGATATTTTCAGCAATTTGATATTGCATCCCAGATGGCAATATCTCTCATCTTATTCCTCGAATAGAATGTATACAGTCATTCCTTCCCAGAATATAATGACTGACTCTTACAATAACAAAAATGTCATCCTCGATGATTATTAATTGAGTTCTCAAACTTTATACACCAATAAAAAAAATTCTCAAAAGTCAAACTATAACAACACAATAGTACCACCAACATTGGCTATTGTTCAAGAGCAGTGCATCATATTTATACTTAAATAACTAAATATCAATACTATAATTAAACTACATTTTTACCAAAGCCTAAAGGTGCACTACATCAATTCACAAATCTCAAAATTTTATCAATTTTATTGTATGTCCTTTTATCCAATTCAAAATTAACTGTGGGCATGACCTTTCGAACAAAAGCCATCACTAATGAGGTGATCAATTTTTCACATTACTTTTTCACTTTTAGTGGGAAAAGTATTCTTAAAACTTCTTTCATGACCATGTCCACGACCATGATCACAACCACGCGCGGCCTCGACCATGAGATTGTCCATAAGCATAATAATTAGATATTGCTGCATTCACTTCTGATAATGGAGCAGAACTGATCGGGCGAACCTTATGATTTTTCATTAAAAACTCATTGTTTTGCTCAGCCACATTAAGACAAGAATATCTATATATGCTTTATATAAATATCTACAATTATACTTATACACATGGTAATCCAACATGGTTGAATGCGAGTAACAGGGGATTCATAATTCAAAAAGCATAACATATAGTATACCCAAGCTCAATTCGTCATCCCAAATAATTATCTCAAACACTTCGCATCAATCATATTTCTTAAAATCTCGCCATGCCAGTACCGAATTCTCGTAAACATCGATTAACCATATGGATAATGCATCATGCACTGTCTATAATTAAATAGATATAAATATAAACAAATGCATATATAATCATTCAAGCGCAAGGCACAAATACGCTGGAGAAAAATTCATAAAGTAAATTCAATGTATAACAATGTATTTATATGTATATATATACCATTTGTATGCCATTTTTTCTTTAACTATTGTTATGCAATTGAAAGTACTTTAGCTTATGACTATGATCCAAACGCATCTAGACATATATTTATATACAAGCGGCACAATGATTTAAAAGGGAAAGAATCTTCAACACGTGTAATGTAAATATATATACAATTGAAAATCTCATTAGCCAATTTTAAAGGATCTGACGCCACGCAAGTTTTCCTTTCATCAAATATAATATAGAAGCTGTAATTTATTTTTATCGAAGGAATATACGAAGCTGAATCCAATATTTATAATGACGGTAAAACGCTGCACATACGTATACGAAATCTCTAAGAGACATCGATATCAACAATAATAAAAAAATAGATTATCTTTCAAAGTATCTTATCAAGTAATACACCTAAACTTCAGGAGGTGTAGCATCAAGGAACAAATAATCAAGAAAGTCAAGAAGAAAAATCATTGACACTACTTTCTCACTTCTGGTGAGAAAAATTATTTTTACTCTTTGTATTATTTTCTCACTTCCTGTGAGAAAAATATTCTAAAAATTTCCTTTCACTTTTGTATTATTTTCTTACTTCCGGTGAGAAAAATATTCTAAAAATTTGTTTTCACTTTTCTATTATTTTCTCACTTCCGGTGAGAAAAATATTCTAAAAATTTCTTTCTTTGATATAGTCTTTAGGACTCTCATTCATTCTTTGATAGAGTCTTCAGGACTCTTAAATAATTTTCTTCTTTGGTAGAGTCTTTAGGACTCTCAAATAATTAATTTGTAAATAGAACACAAATATTCTATCAAACACATAGTATGAATAATGAAATTAGGAAAAAGAAAATCTAACATTGCCACTAAGAGTTGGTTAGAGCCTCATGCTGATAACGTGTTAAATAAAATATAACTAGGAGCAGAAAAGTAGTGAAGAAGAGAAGAGACGAGAGTTTAGAGAGAATGAGAATTGTGTGTATTCTTTCTAGGAGGAGTAGTCTATCTATAGATACAAGAGATAACTAGGAAGTTACAAAAGATAAATAGAAATAAGGAAAGATCATAAAAGATAATACAAAAAGATATGGATAACCACAAATAGATTATTCATAACATTAGTTTATTTTTATAAATAATTTTCATATTTTCTCCATCATTATATATTTTTTCGAAATATATTTATTTCTTAAAATGTTGATGTGTTAATAGTAAATATCTAAATATTAGAATCATATATCTTTTCAAGAAATTAATTATGTCACAAAAGTTATACTACTTTGCAATTAAATTTTTATACATACTTTTATATGAATTTAATTTTTTGAATACGATTTTAATATTTGTGATGTTTTATGATTATGATTATGTTTTATAAAAAGATCTTTGAATGGATTTCAATTTAATTATTATAGTATTTTAATCAATATTATTTATTTATCAATTTTTTATATTAATTAAAGTGTTGGTAACATGTATGGGTATGAGCATTTTAGGTACCAACAGGAAAGGACAAGAGTATTAAAGTTATTACCCAGTAGGTATGGGTCCAAATATGGAGAGTTTATAAAAGTGCAGGTATAGGGATGGGTACTATAGTATCCTACACAGACCTACGTATTGTCGTCCTTATCTATATCTATCTATATTATATACAAAGCAATCTTTTCCTATAGTCCATATCTGCCACATGTCGTCATATTAAAGCATTTGCCACATGTCATCATATTAGAGCATTTGAACCTAAAAGCTTACATGTCGTCTTCTCCTTATTATATGCATGTCCATTAAATTATTAATTATAATTAGTCCAATAATTAAGCGATCATTAATTTCTAATGATCGATCAAATAAAAAAAAGATAATTATGTACAAAAATAATTTAAGAATACAATCATTTTCAGAAATATTTTAATATGAAATATATTTTAAGAAACAATCATTATTTATTATTAATAATTAATCTATAATAAAAATCCATATTTTAAATTATAATGATTACATTAATGAGTTTTAAATAGCTATTTTTAAATTTAAAATTCGAATTTATGTCAACATATGATTACCTTTAATAAATTATTAAGAATATTAATATATGTTGCTTCTTATTACCCTAAATAAAATATTAATATCATTACAATTAATTTTTTAAAATAATTTATGATAATAAAAAAATTTCTTTACGATCATAATTTAATATAAGTTTCAAGGGAAAAAATATAAATATTATTATAAATTTTATATTTAATTTTATTTAATATTTTCTTATAAATTGCTAAGTATAATTTTTAAATTAATTTGTAAATATAATTTCTATAAATTACTTTATTATTAAATGAATAAATATATAATAAACGGCCTAATATATATGGACAAATATATAATATGTATGGACAATCAGTGATTAATGTCCATAATATCAAATTTATATATATGTAGTAAGTGATTATATATGGACAATCAGAAATTTAATGTATATTATCCCCATTGATAATAATATATTGTGATTCAAATCCGTACCAAGTAAATCTGATTAAAAAATTATACGATTTTTTTTCTAAAACAATACTTCTTAATTTGTTTTTTACTCAATAGAATGTAAAAAAATATTTTATATTTTATTTAGCAAATTGTATCAAATATGTTTATACAAATTAGCATCGTGATTATTTTTTATCATATAATTAATAATTAATACCTTGCAAATATGATTCGTATCGATTAGCATCGTGATTATTTTTTATAATTTAATTAATATCCTAATTCAGCATACATAATTCTGATTTTTTTTATTAAATTTCTTTTTTGCTACTTCTCTATAAATTTAGATAATGAAAGTTGTATTGTTGTTAATTCCCTCTTCCCTACCGTATACATACTATGGAGTCTTTTTCTTCTCCATCAATTTTCATTCTGCAATTTCTTTCTCAAAGAAATAGAAACATCATGAAAAATTAAAAGGTATAAACGTTGTATATAAATCATTTTTCCTCTTTTTTTTTCTAAATAAAGGTACAAATTTATTTGTTGTCTTTCTTCCACCTTTCTTCCACGTTGTATTCAAAATGACTTATTTCTTTGCATTACTTTGTTTTCTTTTTCTTCCATTGAAAATTGGTATTAATTTATTTTGTCTTTTTGTCCAATTACGATTTGAATATCCAAAACATGTTATTTGAGAACGAACACCAATATTTGTTACATTTTAACGATATTTATGTCTATATTGTTATGATTTCTAATTTCTAATTTTCCCTCATTTTTCAGACACTATCATGTCTAACAATAAATTAAGGAAGGTTAGTATTCCTAATTCCCCCTTTGATTGTCTATTTATTTACTTTCCATTTTGTGCATATATCATGTTATTGTATTGTAACTGGAAAATTTTTTTTTTTTTATCTCCTGTTATTGCAAATTTTAGGTATTTTGTCAGTGGAGCGAACAATTAATTATGAATCCTATTTGAACAAAGCAACCATTGTTGAAGAATTTATAACTAAAAATATCCCAGCTACAAGATGAAGTTAAACTTTCTCAATGAGAAACTTTATGAAATGTATATGAATTTTATGGATGCATCTAAAACAAGAGATATATGTTTCTTTATAAACTTTGAACTCTTTTGTACCTTTCTCTAATTTATTATTTTTTTTAAATTTTAATATGAATATATTTTTTCATTTGAGTGTCTTCTCATTAAATTTCATTGAAGATTTTTTTATCAAAACAAATTTTATTTTTTTGCCTAATTGACTCATTCAATTTTATAATATATTAAAATTATTTCACGTGTTTATTTCTATCTTTTCCATGTAAATTTAATTTAGACTCCAAATTATTTTATTCTTTTTAATAGTTTCTTTAGCTTATTGTTATAATAATTAAATACAAAATTTTATATTTACATTTCCAATTTAAAATATTAATAATTTGATTTAAATATTAGTTATATTGTAATTATTTTTTAAATAAAATATATTATTTTATCTGTTTAGTACTTAAAAAATAAAGACAATTAATGATGAATGATAATAAACATACAAAGAGATAATATTACATGTTATTAGTTTCATCCTGTACCAAAAAAATAATATAAAATATAAAATATCTTAAAAAATTAATGGAATGAAATATAAATTGTCTATTAAAGATTAATAATAATTTTAACATCTAATGGTTAAAATTGTTTTCTTTGACAAAACTGAATGGTTAAAATTAAAAAGTTAGTATTACGTATTGTTCTTTATTGTTAAATTTTAGATTTAATGGTTAAATTTTGTACATCTAAATCTCATACAGAAAATGTTTGCTCATTTGATATATCATTCTTAATTATTAAATAAAATATTTGGAAAATATGAAGTTTGAAAAACAAAATGGTCGGGATTTTTTTTTTTTTTTTTGTAAAGAAACTTTGAATTTTAAATAGTCATGTGTTAATTCTACCATTAGTCAAGTAACTAAATGCTAATCAATGAAAATTAATGTCCAATTGAACCACAATATTTTCTTTAACAAATATACTAAATTAAAAATTAAAATAAAATTTGGCATGGGACAATTCTATGTAGACATACTAATTGTGTTTTCATTTCTGTAAAAAAAAAAAAAAACAACTAATTGTGTTTTCATGCAAATTTTTAATTTAAAATCTTAATAATTCGAAAACAAATCCTTATTTATTTTTTACTAGTGTTTTAGCCCGTGCATTACACGAGCTTATTTAAATTTTCACTATCTTATTTATATAGTCAATAGAAAGAAATTTTAAAAAAAAACAAAGAATTATATAGCACATTGAAAGAAATTTTAAAAAAGAGATAATTATAAAAGAAATTAGAAACTATAAAATTAAAAAAAAAGATAAGGGAAGATATAACAATGTAACTTTAATTTTTTTAATATTACCTTTGAAAATTGAAAAGTAAATTGAATTAAGAATTTAGAATTATTGACTAAAGAGAGAAATCTTCGAAATTAAAAAATAGAGTTAGAAAATCCGATAAAATAAATATTAAAAAAACAATAGATTAGAGAGTGTAGTTTGAAAAAAATAACATTATATAGTATATCGAAAGAAATTTTGAAAAAGAGATAATTATAAAAGAAATTAGAAACTATAATTTTTTTAAAAGAAAAAAAAGGGGAAGATGTAATGATGTAACTTTAATTTTTTTAATATTAAATTTGAAAATTGAAAAGTAAATTGAATCAAGGATTTGAAATTATTGATGAAAGAGAGAAATCTTCGGAATTAAAAAATAAAGTTAGAAAATCAGATAAAAGAAATATTAAAAAAACCCAAAAGATTAGAGAGTATAAAATTTGAAAAAAAAAAGAATTATATAGCACATCGAAAGAAATTTTGAAAAAGAGATAATTATAAAAGAAATTAAAAACTATAATTTTTTTAAAAGAAAAAAAAGATAAGGGAAGATGTAACTTTAGTTTTTTAAATTAACTTTGAAAATTGAAAAGTAAATTGAATTAAGGATTTGAAATTATGTATGAAAGAGAGAAATCTTCGGAATTAAAAAATAGAGTTAAAAAATAAAAAATAAAAATATTTTAAAAAAAATATAGCATCAGATAAAGAAGTGAATGAAGGTAGTTATAGAAATATTATGAATGTGGAGTAGTTGCAAAAATTGATAAGAGAAATTTTAGGAAAAGTAGAAGAGCCAGATGCATGTTAGGAGAGTGAACTACACCACTCCATGAGATGAGAGTATTCAAATAAGAGTGAATATGAGAGAAAATGGGGAGAGTGAAGCAAGAAGATGAGAGAATCTCTTAGTCATTTATATATATAGGGAGATTTATTATTTTCCCATTTAAGTAATTAGTTAAAGAATTTATTTTATTATGGTGATAAACTTCCCATACATCGCAATAATGATATCATCATTATTGCTACTTATATTATTAGCATTTTTATTAATTATAAATATTTTTATGAATAAAAATGAAAAAAAGATGACTAATTTATAGGATTAATGAGAATTTGTGTCAATTGATGGGTGTGATTTTTAATTGTCTTTATATATATATATATATATATATATATATATATATATATATATATATATAAAGTAGGTAATTATTTATTTATATTATTTAATATAAAAAATGTTAGTTTTTCAGTAGCTTCTAATTCAATTATAATTAAATATTAATTTTTTATTTCTTAGAATTTTATTTTACAGATAAGTTATCTTTCAAAATAATAAAAAAATATCTCACACACAACTTATCCATGCACGGGATAAAAAAAATATTTTAAATAAAAGTAATTAGTTTTTCTAAGTAATTGAATGACCATTAATTGTTTATTCTGAAATGTAATTTCAAATTAATTATTCGAAGTACCGAAATGAATAAACAACGTTTAATAATATATATTATTAATTTTTTTATATTTACAAGTATTTACAAATACATATAAAATATTAAAAAATACACATTTAAGAGTATTTAAAAATTTAGTTTATTGATAATGAAAATATAAATTAATATATAAAATATGCATCTATTTAAAACTCTTAATTTAATTGATTAAATAATTAGTATCTTTTATTTGGATAATTAATCAATTAAAAAAATTCTAAAATGAAGAAAAAGATAGTTTGCAACAAAGTTTTTGGACCTAAATTAAGGATAATGGGATTATTTAACTTTTTAACAATTAAGTGCAACTAATTAGTTTAATTAAACAAAATTAACTAATTTGTAACTGAGTGCTAGTTTTGATATGTAATTTTTTAATTAATTATTTTAAGTATCGATTTGGATAAATAATGTTTAATAATATATATTAATAAAAAAAATTATATATATTTACAAGTATTTGAAAATACATATATATGTGAGAAAATATGTATATTTAAAACATATTTTAAATTTTAGTTTATTGATGATAAAAATATAAATTAATATATAAAATATGTAGTCATTTAAAAAAAATTAATGTTCAAAGTTTAAAAATTAATTTTAATTCATGAATGAATTAATTATGATTTTAATATGTATCTTTAAATTTGATGTTAATTGTGAAATTGAGTATTTATGTGAAATTTTTTTTTAATCATGGAAGAGTTGCCAAGGTGTCCATAGAGTTCCTGCTCAAGGAGAGACTAATTCCGCTCGCGGTGCGTGACTGCCCCTGGCCCAAGGGAATTCCCTTGGGCCACTAAATAGATCGATCCCCCACATGTGAACGCAGTGAGACCTTACACCACTGCACCAACCCTATGGGTTATCTATTAATACATCTAATACAATACAAATATAAATATATTTATAAAGATAAAATTTTCTTAAAAAATAAGTTTATATAAATGAAATAAATTCAGAATTATTTCTTTTTTCAGAAATATTCACAATTATTTCACACATATATATTTATAAAATTAAAAAATACATTAAAATTATAATAATATAAAATTTATTTATTTTCACATTTATAACCCGTGCATGGCATGGGTTATTACACTAGTTAGTATACATATCGTGCATAACACGCGTTGCTTGAATTTAGGTTTTAATTTAAAAATATATAGTTAAAAATGTCATATAGTCAAAAAAAAGGTATTTTCATTTTTTATTGTAACTAAGAACTCTTACTTTAGATTGATTGAAATATTATTTCACAATAATGATTTAAATTACTATGTTACCTAGCATATAACTAATTTTTATTTCTCCCATTTATTGTTTTATTTTTTAATGAAATAAAGTTTATGTGAGTTGGATCCCGGGGGCTTACCAGGGCAGGGCAGGCCTCAAGGCTTAATGAGCGCTTATAAATGTATTTACATATTACCCACCAAAGTCCTCACATAAGCAGCGGGAATCAAACCCACGTCCTTGTGGGATATGAGTTTGTTTCTTACTAGTTGGACTAACCTTTGTTGGCATTTATTGTATTTTAAAAATCATAGTCTACTAGATATATAATTAACTATATATCTATAATGTACACCAATAATTAATAATTAAAAATTAACTATATATCTATAATGTACACCAATAATTAATAATTAAAATTTTTATATTTTAATTATAAATAATTCTTAATATAAATTTAAGAAAATATGTATATTTTTAAAATATTTTATAACAATGTTCATTAACAATATTTACCCGTGCATGGCATGTACAGGTCACCCATTCTAGTTAATAATAAATTTGTGAATCCTTTTTGTAACACCCCAAGGGGTGTATACCTTTTGCCTATTTATATTACTAAATTTTGAAAATTTAGAATATAAGGATATCAGAGTTTACTATGCGGAAAATAAAACTTAAAACATATCTAATACAAAACTCTTCGCATTTATGTGCCATACAAAACATAACCAACAAGGGTACTAGAATATAAACTAACTCCCATACATTGGGAGATACAACACTATAATAATCTTCGTCCCAACAAGCAACTCCATGCTCCAAGCTCCTTCCATGAGGCATCCACCTGCTAAACCTGTAAGAACATGAAACTAAAAGGGATGAGACATAATGTCTCAGTGAGTGCTCTAAGGACTCTAGGTTGACTCTCTATTCTAGAGATCATTTCTTAACTCTCATGGCTTCTACTTTTCTTCTCTTAAACACTTTATCTCACAACTATGAACCTATCTCATTATCTTTTCTATCTCCTTGGACCATACCTTAATCTTTACTTAAGCACCTAGAGTTTATCACCTTGACCATCTCTATGATCACTAGTGCCTTGAGGCACCTAAATATCATTCTCTCTATCAAGCATAACATCTTTTCCCAAGGTAATTACATAATATCCCTACATTGGATCCATCCATACCCATAACACAAACATATTCCAATCAAGGAAAACAGAAGAAAACTAAGCATTATAAACTTAGAAAATACTGTATATAATAACTATAGATTTATAAGAAGATACATATTTATATTAAGTCATTTCATACATGTACATCAATAAGACACCAATAGCCAACGACGTCAAATACAATCACCATAATACATCAACCATCATAAATCACATTTAGACATCATCCATTGCTTGCTTAACATTACTTCTTTCTTTGTCTTTTCCGTCCTATGACAAGTAGTGAGCTCAAACTTCCAAGGAACGTCCCCCTTGTTTTTATGCCAAGACCTCGTATTTATATCCCACTCCGGTCCGAGGAGCCTTTACCACATCCTTGGGAATGGAAAGTGACAGAACCCCTCCCATCACCCAAAGAGGGTATCTCAATTCTTACTACAAGCATCTTATAATTAAACATACTATATTTTTATAAACATTTTAACATCATACAAATAAAAAGGGAAAAGTTTCAAAAGAATATCAATTAACCAAATTCTAGCCCGGTCGCATAAACTCTCGTGCTGAGCCAGAACCCCCATGCCTGGTTGCGCAAGCTTTCATGCTGAGCCAGAGCCCCCATGCCCGGTCGCGCAAGCTTTTGTGCTAAGCCCGAGCCCCCTGGAGCTAAATACACATTCTGATACTCTCATGCCTGGCAGCTCAAACTTTCGTGCTGAGCATGAGCTTTCTTGGAGCTAAATACCATAGTTCTCAAAACTGGACCGGACCGGCCGATTCGACCGGGAACCGGTCTGGTGACTGGTCCGGATACTCTATAAAATCGGAGGAACTCAGAACCGGTGGGAACCGGTCAAGAATCGGTCAAACCGGGCCAAAACCGGTCAAGAACCGGTAGCCAAAACCGGTTTGAACCGGTATTTTTTTTATTTTTTTTTATTTTTAATTTTTTCATTTTAAATTTTAAATTTAATATAAAATATTTTAAAAATAAATAAAAACACATATTTAATAAATATCTCAAATAGATATAAATTATTTTATCAATTATTATTACTATTTTCTTGTAAAACATATAATTTGCTCATTTATATTAATTTATAGTTTTTTTTATATCTTGATTTTTGATAATTTTATATTATATTAATTTGTCATTTTCTTTCTTTATTCTAAATGTAAATTTGTTATTGTTAATGGACATTATTTTATTTTATTAAAATTTGAACTTAAGTATTATGATATATTTAATTAAACTTTTAGTGATGTTTTAAGTTTTATTATAGTTTTTAATGTTATAAAGTTATGTGATATTATATTTATTTAATATTATTTTATAAATTATTTTATTATTATTATTTTATTAATACCGGTTCAACCGGTTCAACCACGGTTGAACCATGGTTGAACCATTGAACCTTGAACCAGTGCCTTGACCGGTTCAATGACCGGTCCGGTTTTAAAAATATTGCTAAATACACATTTTGATACTCTCATGCCCGGTAGCACAAACTTTCGTGCTGAGCATGAGCTCTCTTGGAATTGAATATCGCTACTGACTCTCTCATGCCCGACAACACAAACTTTAGTGTTGAGCATGAGCTCTCCTGGAAATGAATATCGCTACTGACTCTCTCATGCCCGGCAGCGCAAGCTCTGTCATGCTGGGAATGAAAACCTTCAGTTCCATTCTAACTCCTTCTCGCCCAGCAGCACCAAAAATCATGCTGAGCATGAGCGAAACAGGGGCTGTGACCTGCGAGTTCCATGGCCATTAATGGCTTACCCACTCATCCTAACCCTATGCAAAGACTCACCCAAGCATACAAATCAAACCCTAAACACTTCTATTACATTTTCAACCGATTGATTTACCCAAAAAATCCCATAATCAAACAAAATCACCAAAAACCCAAAATCACCAAACCTAAGGTTCAAAAGAGAAAAAGGGGAAAACATGCAACTCAAAAGGATAGGGAAGGACTAGAGGAAAGCACTCACCTCCCGGGACACATAGAGATGATCTTCGAGCACTAGGTCTTCAGTTCTCTGCTCCATCTCCTTCTTCCTCTTCTTCTCCTCTTCTCCTCCTTCTCTCTACCTCTCCTTTTCTATATAAAGTGTGTGGTGTGTGTGGGCTAAGTGGGTCTCGGCTCACCTTGGGCCTTGACTCCCCATCTAGATCCTATTATTTCATTCCTGACAACTCCTGTAAAAAGGTAACTATTATTAATAATACCTAAAGGTATCCTTTAACCATTAAATATAAAGGCTATTCCATAAAAAAATATCTCTTTATTATTTATTTTTGAGGTCCGTAAATTAGGGATATTACACTTTCACTGGTTTGGAATCCACGTGGCACTTCAAGAGAAGCTTTCAAGGTTTGGAGTACATGTGTCAACTACATAGAGGTTTGGATGACATGTGTCATAATATGGTGCTTCGTAAAAGTTGGTTCAGTTATAGACCATATTTATTGTCATTAATGATATTTAAATAGCTGTATTTGAATTTGAAATTTGAAATTCTTTTATCATATGTGAATACTTAAACACGTTAATATTTATATTCTTTATTGTAATTATAATTAATTTTCAAAAATAATTTATTTAGGAAAATGATTTATGTTAATAACGGATTTTATTTATGACAAAATTTTATTTGATATTTTCTTATAAACTGTTATGTATATTTTTTAAATTGATTTGTAAGTATAATTGTTATATATTAATTTATGAAATTATTTTTTTAAAACTTTCATATTAGTAATGTATCTGTAGGATTTTCAGCTCGTGTAGCCTGTTACTCTAAATTGTGTTGATCATGCTAACAATGTAAAAGTTATTTTCATATCAAAATTAAAAATAATAAATTTAAAATAATGGTTAAATTTGTTTCATAATTTTATATTTTATTTTAATTTAAAAGCTGTTGTAATTAAGTTATAAACCTTATTGACATGTTTTTATATTTTGGAATATGAAATAAAATTCTTAAAATTAACATATCTAAGAAATTATTAAAAAAGATTATTTTATTTCATTAGAGTTTTGTAACATTATATTTAAGAGTTTAATTTCTATGTAAATTATCTATGCAAATTAATTTACAAAATTATTTATTTAAATTTTCATATTAGTTTTGTTTTTGCAAGACCATTAATGAATTTTTAATCATCATTAAAAAGTTGGGAATGGATCGTCTCCCATTGTAAATAATTGGAGAGTCTCCAATTAACAAATTTTAAGTCATTAGATTAATCGAGTGGTTCTGATTTGGCCAGGTGTTCAATTATTATTATTTTTTTAAAAAAAACAGCAATGCTCCCATAAAGCTTTTTCCCAATTAAAATGTCTGTGTCTTTAACTAAACTAGCTTAATAACCCATGTCTTGCATGGATGTTGAGTTTATAACTTTTAATGTATTTTTAATTTTTTATATATGTATGTATTAGTATGTATATGTAAAATATATATAAAAATAATTATGAATATTGATATATATTTAAATAATTTTATATTTACACATGTTTTATATCATTTTAACTTATATAAACATTTGTTTTAGAACACTATATCTTTATAAAGATATTTGCATTTATATATAATTTAAATATATACATAATTTTAATAAAAATATTAATGACAAAAAAATTTATAATATATTTTGTAATTATTAATTTTTCTTTAAAAAATATATTTCCATCATAAAGAAGATAAATGTCTAATGTTAATTATTAAAAAAAAAAAGATTTGTGGACAATTGAACTTATAGATCAGCAGATTACAATAAAATATTATTGATCAATACAAAAATAAGATAATGCATATAATGATATTTTAATCATATTTTATTTAGGCTAATAACTGAGAGACTGTAAAATTTTATTTATTAATTTCAAGTAGGCATGACAAAGAGCTCCAAACCCATGGGTACCGACCTGAATCCAACCCGACTTTGACGGGAATAAATAAATAAATAATACTATGATCACAATTGATAACAAAATAAAATATTTTATAAAATATAGTAAATAAAGAATTACCTTTGAATAATTTCATTTTTCCTAATTGCAAAATCAACACTATAGGTGTATTGGAATTTTCATCAATATACTTTAGTAGCTGATTTGCATAATCCTCCCATAAAGTGAACATCAATTTTTCTTCTTCTCTGCAAATGGAACGAAACATCGTTTATAATAATATGAATTACATAAAGGTTAAAAAATTATACTTTTAAATATAAAAAAATTGTAACAAAGAACTCACCCAACATTGTCTAATTCGACAACAATATAAGAAGCACTTTTTTCATCACGCTTAAACTCAATCAGCTCTCCCTTAGCAGCAACCACTCCAATAACTTCACAAAGGTCACTTGTTTAAAATATATCCTACGGATGATTCGTGGCCTTGTATTTATAATTGTTTATAACCACGGTTAAATTTCTAATCTCGTAGCACGTCCCCTCCCTTAACAATGCCTCAAATTAGTCGACATAATTACTCCAAATGGTACATGTCTTTCACTTTTTGTCCTTAGCTCATTTTAGATGTTAATACTTGCAACTGAGTCAAAATTGGAAGACATTGTATAATTCGGCAGAGTTAGTGCAAATTGAAATTGAAATTAGAATTGAATGGTTTAGACATGTGTGCTTAATATTTATAATAATAGTTTATATTTTAAAATGGAAATTTGAATTTAAATTAGTGTTATCAATTAATATGAATTAAACAATTTAAAATTTTAAATCATAAATATCTTAAAATATTGATCATGTTCAAATTTGAATATGAATATGAATTTAAATTAGTGTTATCAATTAATATAAATTAAACAATTTAAAATTTCAAATTATAAATATCCTAAAATATTGATAATGTTCAAATTTTATTATCATCCGCACATGTATATATAGATATTGTTTAAATTATCAATTATATATTCACATTATAAAATTATGAGATAAAAAAATCTAATTGCATGATTTCTTTATTTTAATTTATTATAATTTTGAATTTGAATATGAATTTGAATTTAAATTAGTGTTATCAGTTAATATGAATTAAATAATTTAAAATTTAAATTTAAAATTACCATAAAATTAAAATCATCTTCATTTCGGCATGAAAAGAATCAATATGGTGTTACCACGTGGCATCAACCTATGTGGTAAAACCTTCTTTTATATAATATAATATAACTAGATAGTACCCATGCGATGCACGGTTTATTGAGGAGAGAATGAATTTTTTGTGTGTATAAAATAATTTGACAATGTTGTTAATTTGTTATATTACTAAAAAAAAATCTAAAACTAATTCAAATTCCCGCAATAAGAAACTTATTCATTAATAAAAGATAATTCAATGTGTTTATTTTATAATACAACTCATTTAAAAAAATTATTATATAATTATAAATTTAAATTTCACAATGTTACTTTCTTGAAGTAAAAAAAAAAATTCTATATATAGACAAATAAAACTATATAACAAAAATAAGATAAAAATAATAAGAAAATTAATTATAACTAAAAGAACTAACATATTGTTCTATTAAAATATTTTTTTATGGAGTTAATTAATTTAACATCATGTAAAAATATTAGAAACAAAATTAAGCGAATGAATGAAAAAATATAAATTTAAGAACACATATTTAAATGATTATACATAAGCGCAATGTTATATATCACTTTCATTTGTATTAAATTTGATAAGATATTGTAATATTTTATGTTTGGGAGAGGCATTATCTAATATTTTGAAAGACAAATTTTAATTAAACTTAAAAATTAAAAATAGCAATTTAATATATATATTTTTTATAAACAACTATTTAAGATTTTTATAAAAAAGTCATTTAAAAAACTATTATCTTTTCATATATTAAATACTACCTCTGGTCCTAATTATAAGCAACATAGGACAAATTTACTTTATAGATATAAATATTTATATTAAATTATTATAATAATGAAAATAAAAAACTATTAAAACATTAAAATAATTTAAAATCCAAATTTAATGTGGATAGAGAAAAAAATAAACAAACACATGAATTAATTTTAATATGTTATAATTTAATTGAATCTAAATTAATTAGGTGAAAAATTCAAATTTACTTAAATAAAAAAAGTCTTCAATGCGGATAAAAAAAAGTCTTCAATGACTTTGAGTGAGAAGATATTATAAAGGAAAAATATATTTATATTGAAATTAATATAATAATATAACAACATATTAAGCAATATATATATATATATATATATATATATATATAACAACAAATTCTCTGATATTTTGTGTATCATATTCATAATTGTCCATTTTAAATTAATTTTTAAGACATAGTTCTATTACTTTTTTTTACTTAATTCATTCAAATTAGAATATATATATATATATATATATATATATATATATATATATGGTTATAATTACCATGTGGACCTTATAGTATTTTTTTTATGTTTTTTTGTTTGTTTTTCTTCTGTTTTTTATTCATATGAAAAAAATAAAAAAAACACTGCAACTTCATCAAACCACCACCATGGCTCTAGCATAAACGTCACTCGACATTACAACAATTGTCTTTGCAAATATGCTTTTATAACCATATTAACCATATTAATTAATTACGGAAAGTAATCATATAATCATATGGATATTGATATTTCATATAATTATAATACTAACTCAATTGTATGTATAAATCAGTTAATAGAAATATTTATTTATCATTATGAAATATAAACATAATTGTAATATTAAGGAAAGATTCTTTTTACAAATTTTTTATTACCATTTAATTGTAATCAATAAAGTAGAAATATTATTACAAATTTAGTTATTTAAATCTGGAAAGAGAAATATCAATTATTAAATAATTATAATTAGTATGATTATAAAATAAAATAATTATTAAATTTATTAAATCAATTAATTATTATATAATGAGATACATGAAATATATAAATGTCACCAGATTGTGACACGTGAACTACCAGTCCTAGTCAACAACTGTGTTTTATATAATATATAGATAGATAGATAGATAGATAGATAGATAGATAGATAGACAGAGATACATGAAATATATAAATGTCACCAGAATGTGACACGTGGACTACCAGTCCTAGTCAACAACTGTGTTTTATATAATATATAGATAGATAGATAGATAGATAGATTTAATTGCAACCAATAAAGTAGATCAGTTAATAGAAAGATTTATTTATCAATTATGAAATATAAACATAAACGTAATATTAAGGAAATATTCTTTTTATAAATTTTTTTATTACCATTTAATTGCAATCAACAAAGTAGAAATATTATTACAAATTTAGTTATTTAAATCTGGAAAGAGAAATATCAATTATTAAATCATTATAATTAGTATGATTATAAAATAAAATAATTATTAAATTTATTAAATCAATTAATTATTATATAATGAGATACATGAAATATATAAATGTCACCAGAATGTTACTCGTGGACTACCAGTCCTAGTCAGCAACTACTGTGTTTTATATAATATATAGATAGATAGATATATATATTGATTTTATATTGATTTCGTTAATTAAATCTATGATAAGTGAATTTTCAAATGAAAATATGAAGTAAATTCTCACAGATTGAGTGCTGATATGCTTCATTTCACGAATTAGTTTGCTGGAACGATGTGAAGGTCGTATCGCAGGGGCGCATGAAAGGCAACATCAGCGTCGAAGAGAGGATTAGCATCGGAGCAGAGTGGAGATGCTATATCGGCGAGTCACCGACGGAGATGATGTGCTCGTGAGTCGCCGAAAATGATGGTCAAAATAAAGGGAAAGGGTCACTGAGTTAGTTTGGGAAAAGGGGAAAACAAGGAAAAGAAACAAAATTAGGTTGGGAATTGAAGTTTAGTTAAACGGTGTGTTTTGAAGAATACATCTCATCCGTTGTGACCTTCTAATTTTGTTGTGTTTATGGGTTTGTTTAAGGATCATGATTTTGGCAAGGGATAAAAGGCAGAGATATGAAACCAATGCACTGCATAAACGTCACAAAATAACATATTAGATTCATGCTTTCTGAAGATGAATTGTTTGTGCAGCTTTTTTCATCACTATTTTTCTATTTTTATGTGAATTTTTATTGATATATATTATTTTTTAATTGTAGAGAATCCCTACAAGAATTGTTAAAAGATTTCATTTCTGGGAGTCCAAGGAAATATGCAACATCACGTAGGACAAATGTATGTATACAATGTCAAGGGAGGTGAATGAAGAGTTATTGAGTGATATATAGTTGTGATTGGTATGAGTTTGTGAATGATGGATACAAATTTAGCCCCGTTGTTCTTCAATTTTGTTATTTTATGATTGTAGCGTCCCTTTGTGATGACCAATTTGACAATATTGTTAATATTGTTGACTTCTATATACAATTAGGGTTATCATTTATGTACATTCGAATCTTGAGTTTGAAATTTCTTTTTGTGTGACTTTTTGATAAAGGTACTTTTTTTATATTTTTTCTTACCTTTATTAAAGTACAATAATATTTTGTTACCACAATATAATTGTTAAATATAACAAAAGTTATAATTGACAAATATAATAAAATTATTATTCTAAAAGGTAATAGAACTTTTTAGAATAATATTTTCATTATATTAGATTTTTCAATTCAATTTTTATTTTTAGAATCATATTTTAACCTATAATAACCCTTTAGTAAAAAAAAAAATTCTATCTTAACCTTTTTTTAATCTTTATATCAGGATAAATTAATTTAAATACGTTTGTGTATAGTAGTTTTAGCTATTTACCCTTATAATGAATTATTAGTTTTATTAAATAAGAAGAACATATTCATTCTAACCATCTTTATTTCCTTTAAACCAAACAAACTATCTCATAACTCAATTAATTAAAAATTTTCACATAAATAAATTTAATTACATCTTACTATTTAATTAAAAACACTTACTCATGCATTTAAGAAAATCATAGTGTTACAATAGGTGATGGTATAATATTGCATTTGATTTAGCGTTTCCCTTTTTTTTTGTAGGTTAGCATTTTCTTTATTTCTATTTTGATTTAATATTTTAACTTTTATTTATATTTTGATTTTATGTTACATTTTGTTTATTTTTATTGATAATATATAAAATTATGTAATTATGTTATACTATTTTTTTTTTCATCTAGTGAATGTCTCTTATCATGGTTTTCATTTACTGAATTTTTTTTCCAGTTTTTTAAACAAATTTTTATGTGGTTTTGCTTTTAGGTTTCCCTTTAACAAAATACCAATTTTTTTTTAAAAATGATTTTGATCTTTGTTAAATAAAACTGGTCATTTTTTAAAAGTTTGAAAATCTACCAATTTAATAATTGAAATTGACTATTTTTTATTTTAAAAATAACTAATTTGTAAAGTTTGGAGAGATCATACTATAAACATTTTTCTTCAATTTCTGGTAACTTTCTTATTTGGTTCAATCTTTAAATCTCTTGACCCCAATTTTGCTTCTAATTAATGCTAAAAAGAGAGAAAATTTAAAATTATAATAGAAATGTTATTTTTTAGGTTTTGAGAGAAATGAGTTCATCGGAAATACAAGTAACAATTTTCTTATCACTTAGTTTATGCATTTGCTTTAAAAAAAATGCACCAAATATTTAACTTTTTTTTCATTTTTGCAGGTCTCTGATATAATTTGCAAAAACCGATGCAAAATCGACAAACACTATTTTATTTATTACAAGTGCTGTAATTGAGTTTGTGTATAGTAAGAGAATCTATCGTATGTAGTTTTTATGCCATGTAAACTATTATAATTTGTCACTATTATTTGTGAGCTTATATTATTTGTCACTGTATTTGATTTTGAGTTTCTTCTCATATTAAGGGATCCATAGAAGCAGGTCTTGTTAAGTCAAAATTAAAATTTTTATATATTTTTTTATTATAAAATGATTAAAATAATTATCTTAAAAAAAAATTTTAACTTGAGTCGTAGCCCAGTATTTAAGGAGTGTTGTAAGATTAAATTTCTGTGTATAATTAGACTCTTGAATTTAATTAACAAGATATTGGTCCAAGTGAAACTGGATTTGGCCCCTTTAAGTAATGTCATGACCCCAAAAAGACTCTTGAATTTAGGTTTGTATCGTAAAATAAATTTCAGATTTAAAAAAAATTCTAATTAATAAAATTAATAACAACTTCATATGTAACTTGTTAAATTTTTAGTGGTTAACTCATAGTAATTCCGATCGTAACAAGACTTATTAAAGGGATGAAGTTGACGTAGAGAGAGAGAGAAGAGGGGAAAAAAAAGTAAAAAAGGGGGGGATCACAACCATGGTTTTGAAAATCGGACTGGACCGGCCGGTTCAACCGGTTAGACAGGGAACCGGTCTGTCGTCCGGTCCGAGTGACCCTTAAAACCGGATGTGAAAAAAACCGGTTAAAAAACCGTTAAACCGGCCTAAAACCGTAAGAACCGGACAGAACCGACGGTTTACCGATTTTTACCGGTTCTAAAAAACGCTTGCAATCCCAGCATACGAAGTCATTTGCTCTTTCTTCTCCAGCGAACTTCGACTTTTTCTGCTTTCGGTGGCCTGCAACTGGAATCCCAACTCCGAAACTCTACTTTAAATTTCGATGTAGTATAGTTGTAAGCCTCCGTCCTTGTTCTTTATTCCGCAGCGACACCGATTAACATCTCTTGTTTATGCACTTAGAGAAAAAACGACAAAGAAAGAGATTTAGGAGAATGAAGATCTCCCGTTTCTCTGCACTTGGAGAAAGAATAAGAATGACAAAGAGAGACACTTGGGAGAATAAAAAGCAAAGATTATCGAAGGATGAGAATAATGAATCTACAAAGGCTTGAAAAGATTAATTATGAAGAGAGCGGAAATTTTTAATGTATTACAGTTGTATATCAACTCCCAAGGCTAATGGAACTTTCCAAATTCCAAGGACGTTCCATCTAATCATGTTGCAACGTATCAGTATTTGATTTGTTTAATTTTAGGTGCAATTTTATATTATAGTACTATATTATGAGTTGAGTGGTGCAAGCAAGTATTGGTACTTTGCCCTGCTAATTTAACGTGCCTATTTGCCATAATAATAGTAATTAATAAGTTACAATTATTTTCCATGTTTTTAAACCATAATAATAATTTATGTCATATATTATTTTTTTACAGAATATGTCATATATTATTATTATTATTATTATTATTTATTTAAAATTGTATAATATATTTATTAAAAAAGTTAAAAATACAATTTAATTATTACCGGTTCAACCACGGTTCCATTGAACCTTAAACCAGTACCTTCACCGGTTCAATCACCGGTCCGGTTTTAAAAACATTAATCACAACTCACAAGTTCATGAAGTTACAAGATTTCCATTAAAAAAAGTATTAAGTGACGTGATAGACACACATCTATGAAATGAGTTATAGATGACTTTGATTTTATTAGATTTTTTGTTGTTGCAAACATTAGATTTTTTTATTAAAAAGAATTAGAATTTTATTTTTGACTTATCAATCAACCAATTTATTATACAATTCAAAATTCATCTAATCCATTTGCCACCCGTATCCCAAATACAACAGGTAAGTATATATATGATCGAGTGTTTTTTCTTTTGGGGTGTAGATGTTATTAAATAACGGATTATTTCACGATCCTATCACTAGTCTGTTTTCAACAATCACTAATGGATTGTTATTATTTAGAGTAAAATAAACTCACAAGAACATGTCATGGCAAAATATAAACTAAAATATAGTTTCTACGATTTCAACTTCGTTCTTGGCTTACTTCCCAAATTCTACAACTGGATGGTGACGTTAGGCTAGTATTACTATTTAATATGCATTATACCCATTTAAAGATATTGGTCGAAAAAAAGGTTTTTTGTCAATATATACTTTCGTTGACATTGCTATCACAGTAATGAAATTACAGTGATCTTATTATTACACTTGGATTAAAATTTTGCCACATTAACACAACATACAAAAGCATCTCATGTGCATGATTTCATTTTCGTTATAGGTATTCAAAATGGGGAGTACATCTGCATTATCATGCATGGGTAATTTAAAGTCCAACGAGCAACGCATTGCTCGCATAGGATCTTTTTGAACGGCTTGTGGAAAAAACATTTAGGAGTTTTTCTTCTTCTTCAATTCAATTAATGATTTTTTACTATGAGACAAATAATCACGTCATCGATGTTGTTATGTCGTTTGGAGAATCTAAAACGTCCAAAGAGATCTTTCTTAATTTTAGTTATGCTTCTCAGCTGGGTATCGCACATGCAAGTCTAACGCTTGATTTTACCAAATTTTAAGACAATACGTTCCCTAACTAAAATTCTGTGTAAAAAAAAAACTAAAATTTATCTCTTTATATATATTATATTATATATATAATGACCACCGAGATTAGAGTCTATGGTTTTATAAATAGGATAAATTATGATTTTGTTCCCTAAACTTTTTGATGATCAATCAACGTCCTTGAACTTTCTTTCCTTTAAATATTTAGTCACTTTTGTCTATTTCAAAGTTAAATAATGACATTACGTTTATTTTTATTATTATTTTATTTTGATTTATTTTTTAGTGGCTAAAAGTCACAAAAAAAATTAAAGAATCCACATGAAAACTCAACAAGAACTGATTCAAATTAAAAAACAACCCACTAACCAACAAACCAAACAAATTCAAGAATAATCCATAACCAACGAACCAGATGTGAAAACTTCCTAAGCGTAACCAAGCTCAGAACCACGGAGGCATCCATCAAAACTCAAAATTTCTTCTCCTATTTTCTTTTAAAAAGCTATGGTCATGTTCAGTAAAAAGAGGAACAAGTTTTATTTTTTATTTTTTTCTCCGTGAATCCTTCTTAAATTTATATACTGGTACGGAAAGAAAAGACTAAGCAAAAATTTGATTTCATGCTAAATGTGTGTGCGCGTCGGGTTTAAAAAAATTAAAAAGAGAATAAAAGTTTTTCATTTGATTTTAATCACTGCACCTAGAATTTAATAGAAAAAGAACTAAATGAAATTGCAACTTTCAATTGCCTTCCACTTGGTGAGTGATACGGTTTCTTTATCAAATAAAGGAGGAAACTTTAACTCTTAATAAGTCATACTTAGAAAGCCTATTTAAGTCCATAGTAAAACTAAGACTTAATTACCAATTTAGTCCTTAAATTAGTTTAAATAGTTCAATTTGGTCTCTAAATTTTTTAATGCTCCAATCAGGTCTTCTAATTTTTAAAAATGGTTCAATCAGGTCCTTTTTGTCCAACCAAACTGACGCCATTAGGATTATGAATTCTGGCATTTATGTTTACGAATAGTGGCAGTTTTTAACCGTCACTATATTTATTATTACTAGTATAATAACCAAAGATTTATCAATATATAATAAATTTAAGATAAATTTATTATATAAATATATTAATGATATGTCCACATTTTCTCACATTATATTATAAATTTATATTATATTTTATTGAGTATTGTCTATTTAATTTTAAATTATGTTATCAAATAGACAAAAATAGTAACTTAATAGTGGAAATAAATAAAAATACTATATACAATATATATTTTAAATTATAATAATTATAAGAAATAGTTTATATTAATGTATAATTACTATAAGAAAAATTATCAACATAATTTTAACATTAATTTTACTTCATATATAATATTCAATCCTTATATGAAATTATGTCCATGTTTTTCAAATTATTGAAATAAACAAAGAGTTGTTATTAGAATTTTAATCCCGTTATTTAAAATGATGATAATACTATTGGCTTGTGTTATTTTTTGTGTTCTGTGTAACACCCCGGGGTATTACCCTTAGCTTTACATTTTAATCATCAAATGCGGATAATAAAAATGAAACATATATGATATCATTACTTAAGAATTTCAATGTTAAAAGTCATACATCATTCTCAAGTAACCTCATCATATACATATCAAAGGGCATTTCCCAATTGTATGGAACACTATACTAAAAGAATAGTTACATAACCAAGTATCTCAAAAGTAATAAGCCAAATATACATAACAAAACATCTTCATGACCAAGTGTCTTCGTTTTCCATAACTTGCTCAATCTGGAACATGGAAACTAAACTAATGAGACAATGTCTCAGTGAGTGCTAAACATGCAACAAGATACTTGTATGACCCATGGACACATCATAAACATAAACTTAGGCATCAACCATTGCTTACTTAACATTACTTCTTTCTTTGTATTTTCTGTCCTATGGCAAGTATTGAACTCAAACTTCCAAGGAGCGTCCCCCTTGTTTTTATGCCATGACCTCGTATTTATATCCCCCTCTGGTCCGAGGGGCCTTTACCACATCCTTGGGGATGGAAAGTGACGGAACCCCTCCCATCACCCAAAGACGGTATCTCAAATCTTATTACAAGCATCTTTCTTATTAAGATATTTCTACATCATGTAGTATTGAAGGGGTTGTTATCCTCCTTTGTTCACATATATCGTCATCTCATCAACATTCCATTCAACAATAGTAAATTTATATTTCTTCATGTACATATAAATACCTCAACTTAACATAATTATCTATAATTCAACATTGATAAATCAAATGCACATCACTATATTTTCATAAGAAAAGCATAAGTCTAAGTGACTCATGTAGCGAAAAAGATAAACATATCATCATCTCATCAATAATTCATATATCATTTGTATAAATATTTAAAATCATTTAAATACTCAAAAAGGGAAATATTTTAAGAGAATTTTAAAAAAATAAAATTCTAGCCCAGCCGGAGCTCCCTTAAATTTGTTTATTGCTCCTCTGTCACATTTCGGCCCAGCTGCCCCAAATTTTGGTTGGGCCGAAACTCCCCTGGAGCTAATTTCTCCTCTGCCACATTTCGGCCCAGCTGCACCAAGTTTTCCCCTGGAGCTAATTTCTCCTCTGCCACATTTCAGCCCAGCTGAACCAAGTTTCGGTTGGGCCCAAACGAAAATGGGCTGCGACCTGCGAGCTCCATGACTATCAATGGCATACTCACTCATCCCAATCATACAAAATCAAATCCTAAACACTTATATTACATTTTCAACCGATTGATTTACCCGAAAAACCCCTTAATCAATCAAAATCACCAAAAACCCAAAATCTCCAAACCTAAGGTTCAAAAGAGAAAAAAAGGGAAAAACGTACAAATCAAGGAAATAGGAAGGGACTAGGGGGAAGCACTCACCAAAGGCCCTTGGACTAAGGATGATGAGTGAGGTGTTGTGGGTTCCCTAGTTTCCTCCTCCTCCTTCTTCTTCCTTTCTCCTTCTACTCTTTTCTCCTTCTTCTCTCTTCTCCTTCTTCTCTCTCTAAAATTCTGATTATGTGTGTTGTGTGTGTGGTGAGGGGTGGGGAAGGGTTTTGGACCTTATATAGTTAGCATTGGGTCTTTACTCTATAAGTTACTTTAATGCACACACTGCACTAAAAACACCACAAAAAGCAAATGTAAGGATATTATGAGACAAGAAGACATTATCATATTTTATTATTATTATTATTATTTATTTATTTTGGGATGTTACATTCTGCATTCCTCTTTGTCCTGAATGGTAAGAATTATATTGTCTTTATTTTTCTAGGATCTGATTACTCAATTATAAGTTTGCTTTGTGCTTTTAAATGTGCTTTTACTTTTATATGTTATTTTGTGGTGTTCTTTCAGAAAGATGGAAAATCGTATTGAAGAACAACAATCATATTTATAGAAAAACACACAACTATGACAATTTGATTTCCAAACAACAATCATATTTATAGAAAACACACATCTATGACAATTTGATTTCTAGGTATCAAGATATCCACGGTCTAGTGCTTGAACTCGTGCAATGCAGGGGTGAATTTTTTTGTGAGAGACTAAGTAATTTTTTTAATTTGTTTGTCACAATATATAAAAAAATTATATTTTAAATTAATAAATTTGAGTTTAATTATTTAATGTCAAATATTCATAGTTATAATAAAATATTTAGAATATTTTATAAAATTTTAAAATATTAGTACAAAGTAAATTATAACAACTATTAAATAATTAAATATTAACTATTCATAGTTTCAATAAAGCAATTATAACATTCAATAAAGCGTGACATAATTACAAATTAATTTAAATAGATAAATTAACATTAATTACATTGAAATTATATTATTATGTTCAAATTTATCTCTTTTAGTTAAATTGTAAATTAAATTATTAGTATTAATTAATTAATACTAATATTAATTAATATAGAATAAATATAAATAATAAATAACAACTACACCTATTTGAACATTTCTCCATGACATGGCATTTTTATACTAATAATTTATTATTTGGATAATATTTATATATAGTTTGATTCTTGATTCTATAAATCCATCTTTGATTTTGTAAAGGTTTTTAATTACTGTGAAATAATAGGAAAAGTGAAAATGCTTAATAGCGTGTCTGGGAGCCAGGAATAGTGCTCTAAGTTGAAAATAATTTAGTTAGCATTCGCACATTACCTATTTTGTTTTTTAGCCTATAGTGATTACTTTGTATTTACTAGAATAGCTGCCACTAAAATGCAATTTCTTAAAATGTGACGACATGCCAAACTTTTATCTTTCTTCTTAAAATTCGATCTCAAATTTATGTTAAAAACTATAAGATAATGTTTACTTAAAATAAGACATAAAATCAAATTAGGATACTTAAAATCAAAATAAAATTCATTCAAAATGTCAAACCAAATTATCCTAAAAGTTCATAACTTAAACATATTTCATGCCCACATGTCTCATGAATTTAAAAAATCTAAACGCAAACACTACAAAATAGTCATAGTCATAATGTAAGGTAATTCCACATCACAACATGAATTTCAATTAGGACTGAAATTTTATAGAAAGAATATTAAATATTTTATTGGGACAATTTAGTACGATCCATGAATATTAAAACTTCACTTCCATGGATATGTATGCTTAATAATGCAGTAATATACTTAATAATTTACTTCCTTAAATTATGATCAGCTTATGAATGGGGATTAAAACTTCCATAAATATATGCTAAATTTTATCTTGTTAAGGTAATTTTACCTGTCATATAATTTTATATTTCCTCAATAATATATGCTGAATTTTCTCTAGTCTAATAAATATTTGCATATGCAAAAAGAATTTTAAATTACAAATTGAAATATATCTATTTAAAATTCATTAATATAATAATTAATTAATCGATTAATTACATAACTGTTAAATGTCCACATTATTTTTTTTTAATCTGGAAATTTGTTACAAACTACCTTTCTTTTTTGTAAGATTTTTCAATTGATTATACAATTAAAGATTTTAATTTGCTGCAAAATAATATATATTAAGATTTTTTAATTAACTATCAAGCGAAAGATGTTAACGTTAAATATAAAAGACATATAGTCAAATCAATTAATAGGCATTTAATCATTTTTGTGTATGGTTCTCCATTTTACTCAAATTTTTAAAGAGAAAATGTTTCCCTAAGATAATCCAATGTTTTTGTCCTTCTAAAATATTTATAACAACTCACACACCTTACTCAACCAATTGAACTAAATCCCTTCATACAATAATATTATACTTTGAACCAAATCCAAAATATTGCAAAAAAAATTAAAATTTGCAAAACGCACAAAGGATACACATGTAAAAAGAAATGAAGAAATAATAAAGCGCAATTGGTTCCAATTCTCACTTTCTATTTTCCACCACGTAAGAACTTTCCTATTTTCTACAAAAAAAAGAGAGTCATAAGTTAATATAGACATCAGTAAAAAAAAAAAAAAAAGAAGTTAACATAGACATATTAGGTAAGACTCTATATATATCAAACTTCTACTGCACAATGAGAGTAAAAAGGTGCAGAAGTCTGAAAAAAACAATGAGAAAAAATCAATTATGTTAACTTGCAATATTTAAATTTCAATATAACGTGTAATGGTTACTTTTATTCATTTACAATATGATTACTGCAAAAATTAATTATGTTAAAATATGATTATAATTAATGGTTACGCAATTGTTAAAATCAGTTACTTTTACTACGAAATATATTTACAATTAATATACCTATATTTGGGTATCAAATATAATTTGATATTAATTAATTAATTATTATTTGTTATTCAATCTCGGCATTTGATTTGTTTGCCCCAAATATACACTGATTAATTAATTTATTGATTTATTGATATTAATTTGAGTTCAAATTATATTGACATAATTGTGGTTTGTAACCGAACCAACTAACTATGGAGCAATATCAGAATGATTACTATTTGCAATTATTATTATAAAAATTAACAAATATATTATATATGACAAATTATAATTAAATAATAATATAAAAAACTTTTATACCAACAATGCATTCTAATTAATTTTTTTATTATATTATTAATCACATTTATTATTAATTTTTTCTTAAATCAATTAATATTTACGATTCTATTTTTAATTTCAAAATTTTATTTTTAACCAATTGAAATCATATAAATTAACAAAAATTAAGTATGATTAATTGATTTACTTATAATTTTGTAAATCTATAATATTGATGATTCCATTTTTAATTCTAAAAATTAAATATCAATTGAAATTAGTTAGTTTGACTTTAATTAGGGAGATATTATTTGATTAATGAGACTTAAATGTATTTGAATTTGATTTTGGTTTGTAACCGAACCAAAAAATTCCGAAGCGTGAAATGATGACATGTGTCATCCAATGCTTGAGAAGCAACCTTGTTTCACCATGTGTTTTCCGAAGCTATTTTTGGATTTATAAATTTTGTATATATTGATTTAAAAAATAAAAAGCTTCCACCTGCAAGAAGAAGAATGAGAAGAAGCACTAGATCCTTACCACCGCCGTCCACAATGGTGAAGATCACTGTCAAAGAGAAGAACGAGAAGAAGAAGGAGCCATGTGTGCAACAATATTAGCATCACAATGGTGAAGATCCCCTATGCACCCCAGGCAACCCCGTCCGTACCACCGCCATCCATAGTGGACCCATTCCGCAATAAAATGTTGGCAATGGAGGGGCTCTACGAATGGGCCAAGATGACTCTGTGTCTGTTGATGGCGGCGCTAAGGCTCACCAACTGCAACTCGGTCCCAACCTCGACCAGATTCAACCCTTCCATTCTGTGTTCCAGAACCTTCATCGCCTTGCTGCGAAGCAAATCACCGATTTCTTTGACCCAATTGAGCTCTTCGTCGATGCCAATGAGATCGTACTTGTTGCAAAGGCTGAGGAACTTGAAGTGGAGCTGGGTGGCCTTGGCGAGATTGAGTTTTTAGGGGTTAGCGACAGCCATGAGGTCGCGGAGCTTTTTCGAGAGGCAGAGTGTAACACCCCTTGTTACTATTAAGGAATTTCTATTTATTTGCATTATTAGTGAAAATGATTTAATGTTTTATGAGTATTTCGTTCACACACACACGATTATACTACATGTTACACACCAAAACAATTCAAATAAAAGTTGTATATTTTTTAGGGTGTTACATGGAGGGCGTGGATGGAGTACTCGTTAATTTCGTAACCTAGAATTTTCTTTTATAATTTTTAATTTTAAAATAATAATAAATATAGTGGTGGTTAAAAATCGCCAGTATTCGTAAACAAGATCGTCAAAATTCACAATCGTAACGATGTCATCCTCAATTTGATGGAAAGGACCTAATTGAGGCATTTTTGAAAATTAGAGGACCTGATTGAAGTGTTTAGAAATTTAGGGACCAAATTGAGTCATTTTAAATAATTTAGGGATCAAATTGGTAATTAAACCTAATTGAATAACGTTTAGCTTATACGACTATCTCTTAAACACTCACCTAATGGAATTAAAGGAGGTTGTAGCTTTTTGAGTTCAAAGTTAAGTGCTGATAAAGATTTTGGCAGCCTCAACTTATAGTCTCTAAATTCGAAGGGTTATCATCGCTTTCACACCAAGTTCGGATCGCCTAATTTGGAGTCACTCTCCTAATGGTACTTTGTCTCTTAAAGAACCCATGTGCCCCCTTTCCTTCTCTCGCTTTCGACTCTCCCTCTAGATGACGAAGACAAGGACCAGATTGCATTGTGTTATGTAAATCAACATCATTATTTAAGATGTAGCAATTTGTGCTCTTTGGTTTATTTCATTCAAGTCAATCTTCATTTTTAAAGTTTAATGGGCCTGTGTGCTTTGTTGTATTGTGTTGTTGTGCTCAAAGGCTGGGAAGCAATAGATTTGTTAATTATTCAACATGCAGCAATTTGTGGCTGCTTAAAAGCGCCACAAAGTATTTAATCCTTTCAAAAACACAATTTATGGCGGTTAAAACGTAATAAAATATAATAATAACTAGTGCGCTGAGATGATCACATCTGGATGATGTGTTGAAGACAAGACCCTGAAGATTCTGTGCATCAGAAAAAGATGAGATGCAACATCATGTCTTCCATATGCAGTCACAATTACAAAGGACTCATCAGAAAATTGAAGTTGATAACATCACATCTTCCATATGAATCACAATCACCGAGGGTTCATCAGAAGATTGATGTTGACAACATTTGAAGGTGCAAGAAGTTGATAGCTGAGATTTATCCTTGAGAGAATTTGATGTGGAACATCAGAAAGAAGTAAAGAAGACTTTCCAGAATTCTGCACCAAGGACATAGTACATTCAACACCAACAACAAACCACACATCTCATAAATGCTGAAGCAAGCTGCTTTAGAATGATCAATGCTGTGAAGAGTTGATCATTAGGATGAAGATGTGCTCCTTACAAAGTCTTATCATGAAGTCTTCATCAGAAGGAACCTACATCATAATAGGTCCTTCCTCAGCAAACATCAGAATGTAATTCTGATGTATCTTCAGAAGCTCATCAAAATCTATCCATCATAATGGTTTTCTCATAACAGATTCAAAATGATGATAGGTCACATATAGCTGGCACATTTCAAATTTCTACCAAGAAGTAGTTGTGCTAAGAGTCCAACGACTACTTGTTTGAGCACTATAAAAGGGACCTCTTGGAAGCCTTTGAAGGCATCTTGAAGTAAGTGAGAAAGAGAAGAAACTCGAGCCTTTTTTCCTCAGTGAGAAATTTCTATTTTCTGCTTCAAGCCTCTTTGTGTGAGTGACCCACTTCTACATTATTCTTAGTGAGCTATTTCCTGTAAAAAAGTGAGAAGTGTGATTTGTATTTCTTGAGTGAAAATCCCCTTTAGGGAATCTGTAATATGTGCAGTGATTCACAAATACTTTTTGTTGTATTGAAAATCTCCAAGGTGTGGTGCTATGGTGAGGGAGTGACTGAGTTGCTGTTGTGTGATAGTGTGGTGACATTGTGGTTGTTGTGTTAAGAGCTTGTGTGAAGCTCTGTGTTGTGGTGAACCTACTGTAGTTGTTGTGTAAGCCAGTGGTGGTTGTGGTGTTGTTTTAGTGAAAATATGATTGGAGAGTGAGGACTAGATGTAGCCCTGGGTCTGGGGTGAACCAGTATAAAAACTTCCTGTGTGATATTTCCTCTTACTCTTTCTTTTACTGTTTTATTTGGCTAAACTTTACAAGTCGTGCTTTATATATATTAACAACCTTTTATAAAATAGTATTTTAGATAGAAATTATATTTTGGGAAAGATCTTTTAATACACAGAGAACCTGAAGTTTCGTTATGAGGAAACATCCTTTTTGGAAACTGTGTAAGATTTCTTTCTGAGCTCAAAATGAATATTCATTCTGAACTTAATTCTTCTGAACTCACTTCAGAACTAGTAAAGAGGAATCAAAGTTTTTGAAAACACAATTCAACCCCCTTCTTGTGTTATTTTATTCACTTCACAGTCTTCTCCTTTGTACTAGACCTTGATATATGACTTGCTTTTGATCAGAGGCTATACTTATACTCAGTAGACCTTACTTTTCATTAAATGCTTAAAATTCAAACTTTATGCATATTCAAAAAGCAGAAGGAATAACAACATAAGGTTTATACTATGAAGAATTTAAGAGTAGTTAAACCTTAACACAACAAACACATGGATAAAAGAGCCTTTAGGCACGTGTTTGTTTGGACGAAAAAAAACTTATTATGATATAAAATATTTGTGTAAGTTTTCTTGAAATAACTGTTGGACGAAACAACGTGTTGGAAGTTGGATTTTCATAAAGAGCTCTGGACGCAACTTCTTATAACAACTCTTTGGACACTAGTTATTTTAAGAAAGCTTGGCGCGTTGGGTGCTATACATTTAAAAATCATTTTTTCGCATCTAAGATAGAATAAATATACCTATACTTTTGTTGGATGCATGTTTTTCCTACATTACTGACTAAACCTCATCAGTTCATCAAAAATTAATATCTTTTGTTATTATCAAAACTATGAGACTTTTACTTCCAAAACAATGAAAGTTTTAGATTTTGGCACACAATTTTGAATCCTTTTTCAATTGATTCGAGACGTGAAACTTATTCTATTATATTCACTTACATGAAAATTATACAATCTAACCGAGGTTTGAACCAAAAATGGGTCATAAACATGATGAAAATCACGTGAAAAGTGAATCCAACGAGAAAAAAATTTGAAAAATATAAATTTATAATTTATAATTTATATATAATATTAACAAACACTAATGTTCTCTTGAAATTGTGAATAGAAGGTGAGAGAAAATAAAAAAAATTGAAATTTAAATTAAAAAAATCATAATTTTTTATTTCTAAAACTAGAATAAAAGTTAATATATATATATTTTTTAAAATTTCTATCTAATTAAGTAAAAAAAAATGATTATCTATGTTTCTTTCCTTTCTACTTTTTTTTTCTATCTCTTTAAACATACCATTAAATTTTTAATTAGCGTGTGCTTGAGAATCAGTTAAGAATCCCATTTTGTTCTTTCCAAGACAATTTTCCTCTTTCCTTGGCAACAAACATAACTAGAGAAAATTGTTACTCCTTCCATTCCAAAATAAGTATCGCATTTGAAAAAAAAAAGAGGAGTGTTAGGAACACACTCTTCTAAACACACTATCTTTAATTGGTTAAAATTTATTGAAAACTACAAAATAAAGAGAGATAATCATTAAATATAATGTGGGACCCACAAATTTTGTTATTTTCAATAAATTTCAACCAATAAAAGAGAATGTGTTTGGAGGAGTGTGTCAGAGAGTGTGTTCGTAGCATTTCTAAAAAAAATTATCCTAAAATAAGTGTCATATTAACTTTTTAATGCAATATTAATTGCTTTTTTCCACTATTGCCCCTAATAAATACCACTTTAGCTTTTCAATATAATATTAATATTAGACAAATACTAACCAGTGCCCTTAGGACACGGTTAAGAAGCCAAAAAGAGAAATATTTTTATTAGAGGGCGCAAAATTGCACTGTCCATAATTTTTTTTGTGCTTTTCTATGATTTTCATATTAAATACTTTTTCCTTTTAATTCATTAACTAATGTCTTAAGGACACTAGTTAGCAATATCCTTAATATTAAGGTTAATTTTATAAAATTATTATTCTCTTTCATCAATTTATTAGTTTTACTTGATCTGTGTAAAATAATCTAGGATAATACTTATTTTGAGACAAAGAAGTATTTCTCTTGTTAACAGATGCAACATTTATACAAACACAACATTAATCTTATATACGTATTGGGTTGATCCACGAGAATACTTCGAAGACTTACCATTAGAAGAATCAAATTTTACGGTATACCTCAGCCGCAGCACACAGGTTCGTGGTTCGTAGTTCGTAGTTCGTAACCGAACCTACCTACCCAATGGTAGGACCCACCCGTAGAGCGGCTTTAGCATGCCACATAGAACAGCTCACACGTGGCGTCACTGTGAATCCTTAGCTGTCGACAAAGAAAACAGAACAGTGATGAGGTCGAAGTTGGTAATTACACAACACAAGCACAACAAGAACACCTCCGTGGTCCCCACTCTCCCTCCTCCTACCCCCCTCTTCTTTTGTTATAAAAAATCCACCTTCTCCTCTCTCAACAACAACAACCACCCTCACACCACACGCCCTCAGCCGTCGCTCTCTTTTTCTCCCTCGTTTTGTTCCTTCCTCAGTCTTGGTATTGTGTTTGTGTCTGCAACTTACGAGACAGCCCTTGTTGTGATTCGAATCTCTTTTAAGCTTTAACCTCTTCAATTGTTTCCATTTCCTCACAAACAAACCCGTGCTTAACTAAATCCGGATCTTAGAGCAATAAACCCAGATCTGTTTCTTTTAATGTGAAAAAAGCCCCAATCCTTTTCATTTTTTTTTTTTGATATATTTCTATTTTTTTTTTACTTTATCTATTTAGGCGGTTGTAAGTTGTAACAGAATCTGGACGCTGAAATAAGAGTTCCACAAGCACCAGAGCACTTCTCAGAACATAACTAAATAAAAAATTATCGCAAAAAAAGAAACCCCAACGCCAACACCAACACCAGCACCAAGGCTTTTTTCCTTTTATTTCTATTTTTGTTGTTTTCCGTAAGTGAACAATGTCGAACGCGCTGTCGTTTACGCTCCCGGCTCTCAACAACCCTCAGCTAAACGCTCTGAATAGCCCTAACAACGCGCGTCTGCGTCTCGGCCTGAGAAGCCGGGTTGCGCGGTGCTCCTCCGCGTCGTGCATGGAGAGGAAGAGGTTCTTGGGGACCCGGGTGCGGCCGAGCGGGTCGGAGCGGATCCGGTTGCTGCAATCGGGTCGGTTGCCGAAGCTGAGGGTGGCGGTGCGGTCGGCATTCTCGGCGGTGCCGGAGAAGCCGCTGGGGCTGTATGATCCGGCGATGGACAAGGACTCGTGCGGGGTCGGGTTCGTGGCGGAGTTGTCGGGCGAGAGCAGCCGCAAAACTGTGCGTAGCGGGTTTGGTTAGTTTTGGATGTGGCGTGGCGTTTATGAATGAATGGGGTGTGATTGTGTGTGTGCGTGTGCACTGCAGGTGACGGACGCGCTGGAAATGTTGGTGCGGATGACGCACAGAGGTGCTTGCGGATGCGAAGCCAACACTGGAGATGGTGCCGGCATTCTTGTGGCTCTGCCTCATGTCTTTTACCAGGAGGCACGTTTTTTTTTTTTGTTTCTGTTTCTTTTTAATTTACAAAAATCTATCTGTATGTCCTGTTTTTGTTCGTGTGCGTGTGTGTTTTTATATATCAATTTTTTTATTAGATTATTTGTTGAAAATATCTTTCTGTATTTTTTGTTCTTGTTTGAGATCAGTGTTCTTCTTATGTGAGTATGTTCGACTTGTTTCTATTGATGATATTTTTATTTACTAATTATTACTGCTTGATTTGTTTATGAAGTTTTTTTTAATCTGTAAAAGAATTATTTATTATTATTTATGTTTTAATACCGATTCAATATTAGGCATTAACTGTAGATACTTACTCTTTTCTTTCTTTCCTTTTATTCTTGTTATTCTTTTGTTGATGGGTGCCGTTTTATTTTATTTTTTTCTGAACAATATTATTATTTATAAATATATTATCATTAATAATTAATAATTATTGTTGTTGTTATCATGGAAAGGAGCATATTTTTCCTCTCTCTTTCTGAGACCATAGAATTAAAATTTACTATCTACTAAATAGTTTTTCACTGGCTTTTTTTTTCTGTTTTCCTTTTACCCAAGGGCTTTTATTTGAGATTAGTACCTGCCGCAATAACTTTTCAGTTAGGATGAAAATAAAGAGTAAATAATATTTAATTGCATTAATGTAAGTTCTGATTGACTCATGCCTAGTTCTATAACCTCTTCATAGATCATAAATCAAGAAAAAGTATTTGATATATTGGGACTTGGCTTATTAGTATCTTTCACCAGTTATATTAAGTAATGGGTTTGCCTTGTTGCAGGTTGTGGATTTTGAGCTTCCTCCGCAAGGAAAATATGCAGTTGGCATGTTTTTCTTGCCGAAGTCTGAGAAACGAAGGGAGGAAAGCAAAAAAATATTTAGCAAGGTAAATCTGATTCTGAAGTTTCTCTGTCTTGATATTTGATTTGAATTGATTTCATGTATAATGGCTTTTGGTTTCAACATAGATTTGTTATAGCATACCATACTCTTTATACTATTTTTGATCATGCTGAAGTTGTCCACCAGCAAGAAGTGCTTTTTTTATTATTATTATTATTATTATTATTATATTTTTTTACCATATTCCTTTTGTGATCACCGTTATTGTGATTTTATATTTTACTGACATTTGTTTGTAATTATGGTTTTTTGTTTTAAGGTTGCTGAATCTCTGGGGCATACGGTTCTTGGTTGGCGGTCTGTGCCTACTGATAATACAGGATTGGGCAAATCAGCCCTGCAGACTGAACCAGTGATTGAACAGGTGTTTCTTACACCAAGTGCTCAATCAAAAGTTGATTTGGAAATACAGGTACGTTTTCTACATGTTGACATTGGTGGCAAGACATATGCATTCAAATAATTTAAGTGCACAAATGATTGAATTGGATTTGTTTCTGAAGAAAAAGATTAAGAAATATATTTTTTTTCCAGTGAACATTATATAGATATAACATCCTGGTGAGAGTTGAATTTATTGCTAAAGAAAGCGGTCTTAACAAATTTTAGTTCAGCTCTTTTTTACATCGCTGTATGATTAATTTTAAGTGATAATTAAATAGTGCTTAATAGATACTTGGTTTTTGCAGATGTACATATTAAGGAAGCTCAGCATGGCTGCTATTACATCTGCATTAAACCTCCAAAATGATGGCATTACAGATTTCTACATCTGTTCACTTTCATCAAGGTGTGTTCTCCAGAGGCAACCACATTTTCTTGAGAAATAAATTATGGTTACTGTCACAGTTATCAAATCAATGTCAAATTTCTGATGGTTATTCAATTTTGTACAGGACTGTTGTTTACAAAGGTCAGCTAACACCAGCTCAGTTGAGGGATTATTACTTTGCAGATCTTGGCAATGAAAGGTTTACGAGCTACATGGCCCTGGTAAATATATTACCCATTAACCTATTTTCTTTCTCCACTAACTCTATACTCCAACAAACAGCATGGGAACAACCAGTAACTGAAGAGATGCAAGGTTGGGGAATGACTTCTGAGGCATTGAGGTTTGAATGATCTCTTAAGTTCTTCCGCTTCCTTGATTACTATTTGAGTTTGGATGCTGGATTGGATGCAATGGTTGAGTTGGTAAGAAAGTTCATTATCAAGATAAATCATATTTGCAGAAATTTCTGCTGATGCTTTCTATCGGTAGTTGATCTGGAGGACAATTTCTTCCAAGTGGTGGAGTGAAAAACCATTTTTGGTGAAAGTGGATAGGATTTGTAGAATTTCTTCTGGCACTTGATATATGCTTTGTATTGTACTTGGAAGAAAAAACATTTTTCCATTTGATTTTCTACACTGTTTTATATTGTGTTATAAGAATAAAATCATGATTACTGACAATTTGGTATGCATATGTGCAGATACATTCACGGTTTTCTACAAATACTTTCCCTAGCTGGGATCGTGCTCAACCTATGCGTGTATTGGGCCACAATGGAGAAATCAACACACTTCGAGGCAATGTTAACTGGTATGTCTTGAATAAGTTTTGCGTTACTGTAGTTTGATGATATGACCTATAAGAACGAATACTTATCGCACTGCAAATTTAAATAGTGTATCAGCATTATCCCAATGATGCTGAATTGAATGAATGGTAAATATTGTAAATTGTGTGGGATGTACTCATTGCATTTTGATAGATGTAGTGTATATATGAGCTAATGCTGTCTAATTTTGTAGGATGAAGGCACGTGAGGGTTTACTGAAATGCAAGGAGCTTGGTTTATCAGAGAATGAATTAAAGAAGCTTTTGCCCATTGTGGATGCAAATTCATCGGATTCAGGTGAAATTTTATCTGAATCTTATTTATTAGAACACTAGACTATGGTCATATATTGAATCCTAATGGGTAGTTTTTCTTTTGCAGGAGCTTTTGATGGTGTGCTTGAGTTTTTGCTTCATTCAGGAAAAAGTCTTCCTGAAGCTGTTATGATGATGATTCCTGAAGCATGGCAAAATGACAAGAACATGGATTCTCAGCGTAAAGCATTTTATGAATACTTCTCAGCTCTCATGGAGCCATGGGATGGGCCAGCTCTTATATCATGTAACTTTCTGGGACTACGGTTCTATCACATGTTAATGTTCTCTTCATATTGGTTTTATGATTTGGCACTAATCCAATCTAATATCACTTCAGTTACTGATGGTCACTATCTTGGAGCTACATTGGATAGGAATGGACTGCGACCAGGCCGTTTTTATGTCACCCATAGTGGACGGGTTATTATGGCAAGTGAAGTTGGGGTTGTAGACATTCCACCAGAAGATGTGTGTAGGAAAGGAAGACTAAATCCTGGCATGATGCTTCTGGTTGATTTTGAGAAGCATATAGTCGTAAATGACGATGCCTTGAAAGAGCAGTACTCTTTGGCAAGACCCTATGAGGATTGGCTCAAAAGGCAGAAAATTGAACTCAAAGACATAGTTAACTCTGTTCATGAATCTGAAAGAGTGCCGCCACCCATAGCAGGAGTGGCTCCAGTAAGTATAACATAAAAATTGATGCGAACATCTCAAATATCTTGTATTCAAGTCTAACTGTTGTATCTTCCATGAACTGCAGCTATCCAATGATGATGCGGATATGGAAAATATGGGAATTCATGGTTTATTGGCTCCATTGAAAGCTTTTGGGTATGCAACGACCATCATTAATATTTCCTCAATTTTATCTGCTGTATTTTTGAAGGAAATATTTTTTTATATTCTGCTTTATTCATGCAGATATACAGTTGAATCATTGGAAATGCTATTACTTCCTATGGCCAAGGATGGCGTAGAAGCCCTTGGGTCAATGGGAAATGATACTCCATTGGCTGTCATGTCTAAAAGAGAAAAACTCACTTTTGAGTATTTCAAGCAAATGTTTGCTCAAGTGACAAACCCTCCTATTGATCCTATTAGAGAGAAAATAGTCACTTCTATGCAATGTATGGTTGGTCCAGAAGGTGATCTGACAGAAATCACTGAGGAGCAATGTCACCGCCTTTCACTAAAAGGTCCCCTTTTATCCGCTGAAGAAATGGAAGCCATTAAAAAAATGAATTATAGGGGATGGCGCAGCAAAGTTATAGACCTAACTTACTCAAAGGAACGAGGTAAGAGAGGGTTGGAGGAAGCCTTGGACAGGATATGTGCAGAAGCACATGATGCAATTAATGAAGGCTATACCACTCTTGTGCTGTCTGATAGAGGTATTACACTACTATGTTGTGTTTGTATTGCTTAAAGTTACTTTTTACAGTGCACGTCCATCTAATTTATTTGTATGTGATTGAATCTGTAGCTTTCTCAAAGAAACGTGTTGCTGTGAGCTCCCTCCTGGCTGTTGGTGCAGTCCATCAACATCTAGTTAAAACTCTTGAGCGCACTAGAGTTGCCTTAATAGTTGAATCTGCTGAGCCACGTGAAGTGCACCATTTCTGCACACTTGTTGGTTTTGGTGCCGATGCTATATGCCCATATTTGGCAATAGATGCAATCTGGCGACTGCAGGTTGATGGAAAGATCCCACCAAAAGCAAGTGGTGAATTCCACTCAAAAGATGAGTTGGTCAAGAAGTATTTCAAAGCAAGCAACTATGGAATGATGAAGGTTCTTGCCAAGATGGGAATATCAACTTTGGCATCATACAAAGGTGCTCAGATTTTTGAAGCTTTGGGTCTTTCATCGGAAGTGATTGAAAAGTGCTTTGCTGGGACTCCAAGTCGAGTTGAGGGTGCAACGTTTGAGATGCTTGGTCATGATGCTTTTCAACTGCATGAGTTGGCTTTTCCTTCTCGGGTTTTTTCTCCTGGAAGTGCAGAAGCTGTAGCGTTGCCAAATCCTGGGGATTATCACTGGAGAAAAGGTGGTGAAGTTCACCTGAATGATCCACTTGCTATGGCTAAGCTTCAAGAGGCTGCCAGAACTAACAGTGTAGATGCATATAAACAGTATTCCAAACTCATTCATGAATTGAACAAGGCTTGCAATTTGCGTGGGCTTCTGAAATTTAAAGAGACAGCAGTTAAGATTCCTATTGATGAAGTGGAGCCTGCTAGTGAAATAGTAAAACGGTTTTGCACTGGGGCCATGAGTTATGGGTCAATATCATTGGAGGCACACACATCATTAGCAATGGCTATGAATAAAATTGGAGGGAAATCCAACACAGGTTTGTTAAACTTATTTTAAGAATATCCAAATAGATGTTTTTCTCTTCCATCATAAATGAGGGAAACAAACCAAGTGTCAAGTATTAGCAATGGCTATGTATAAAATTGGAGGGAAATCCAACACAGGTTTGTTAAACTTATTTTATGAATATCTAAACAGGTTTTTTTTTTTCTCTTCCATCATAAAAGAGAGAAACAAATATGTGTAGTCTTTTACCGAGTGACAAATATGTCAGTATAACATGCTTTCCCACATCATTTTTTCCTCGAATATATCTCGGGGGTTGTTTTTCTCTTGCACTTCTTTTTCTCTACTAGATGAAGATTAGTCTCATCAATTTCTGTGATTATCTGATGATTGGTTTCTTGCATATTTGCTATAGGTGAGGGAGGGGAGCAACCATCTCGTATGGAGCCTCTTGCTGATGGCTCAATGAATCCCAAAAGGAGTGCCATTAAGCAAGTGGCTAGTGGGAGATTTGGAGTTTCAAGTTACTACCTTACAAATGCTGATGAACTTCAGATAAAAATGGCCCAGGTAATTGTCAAAATCAGTCTTTTGAATTGAGATTAATGTCCTTTTACTTATATATCAAGAAATTTCATTGACTGGTCTCTAGACCCTATTACTGTTCGAGTTAAATTTCTATTGTTTATGAATTTATATTCATGGCAGATGATGCTATGATTTCAAGGCACCTCTGGGTGCTCTTGTGTCGTTAAGTATACCTGCATTTGACCTTTGGTAAGGTTAAATAAAAACTGTAGTTTTTCACTTACTAGTGGTAGTGTCTTAACATTATAATTATCATCTTTAGGGAGCAAAACCTGGTGAGGGAGGTGAACTTCCTGGCCACAAGGTTATAGGAGACATTGCTGTCACTAGGAATTCAACTGCCGGGGTAGGACTTATCAGTCCACCTCCCCATCATGATATTTATTCAATCGAAGACCTTGCCCAACTAATTCATGATCTGAAGGTATTTTCATCTGTGGATTCTATTCTTTTGCAATCAATGCATCTAATTGAATATTACTCAATTATATGTTATTCCTGTTTAATACGTTTTGTTAATTTGTAGAATGCCAACCCTGCTGCCCGGATTAGTGTGAAGTTGGTATCGGAAGCTGGAGTGGGGATAATTGCTAGTGGAGTTGTTAAAGGCCATGCCGACCATGTACTGATCTCAGGTCATGATGGGGGTACTGGGGCTTCCAGATGGACCGGCATAAAGAATGCCGGGTTGCCTTGGGAACTTGGCCTGGCTGAGACCCACCAAACTTTGGTTGCTAATGATCTACGTGGTCGCACAGTCCTCCAAACTGATGGGCAACTGAAAACCGGGAGAGATGTGGCCATAGCCACTCTTCTTGGTGCAGAAGAGTTTGGTTTCAGTACCGCTCCACTCATCACTCTTGGCTGCATCATGATGCGGAAGTGCCACAAGAACACTTGTCCGGTTGGCATTGCTACACAAGATCCAGTACTTAGAGAGAAGTTTGCTGGAGAACCTGAGCATGTTATCAACTTCTTTTTTATGGTGGCAGAGGAAATGAGAGAAATTATGTCCCAGCTTGGGTTTAGAACAGTTAATGAGATGGTTGGCCGTTCCGATATGCTTGAAGTTGATAAGGAAGTCGTTAAGAGCAATGAGAAACTAGAGAACATTGACCTCTCTCTATTGCTTAGACCTGCAGCTGAACTGCGGCCAGAAGCTGCTCAATACTGTGTGCAAAAACAGGATCATGGTTTGGACATGGCCTTGGATAATAAGCTCATAAGTCTGTCTAATGCTGCTTTGGAAAAGGGTCTCCCAGTATACATTGAAATTCCAATCTATAATGTAAACCGTGCTGTGGGAACTATGCTTAGCCATGAGGTGACTAAACGGTACCACCTACCTGGTCTTCCAACTGACACTATCCATGTTAGATTTACTGGCAGTGCAGGCCAGAGCTTTGGTGCATTCCTCTGTCCGGGTATCACTTTAGAACTTGAAGGTGATAGCAATGACTATGTTGGTAAAGGATTATCCGGTGGAAAGATTGTAGTGTATCCTCCAAAAGAAAGTAACTTTGACCCTAAGGAGAACATTGTGATTGGTAATGTTGCACTGTATGGGGCGACATGTGGGGAAGCTTATTTCAATGGGATGGCAGCAGAAAGATTTTGTGTGCGTAATTCTGGAGCTAAAGCTGTAGTAGAAGGTGTTGGTGATCATGGGTGTGAGTACATGACTGGTGGGACTGTTGTTGTGCTTGGTAAAACTGGTAGAAATTTTGCTGCAGGTATGAGTGGTGGGATTGCTTATGTTCTTGATGTGGATGGAAAATTCCAATCTCGATGCAACTTGGAACTTGTAGATCTAGATAAGGTTGAAGAGGAAGAGGACATTCTTACACTTAGAATGTTGATACAGCAGCATCAACGTCACACAAATAGTCTGCTTGCCAAAGAAGTACTTGATGATTTTGAGAATCTTCTTCCTAAATTTATCAAGGTGTTCCCTAGGGAGTATAAACGTGTTCTTGCAAGTATGAAGTCTGAGGAAACCTCCAAAGATGCAGTGGTGCATGCTGCTAAAGATGAGCAAGATGATGAAGCACAAGCAGTGGAGAAGGATGCTTTTGAAGAGCTTAAGAAACTGGCGACTGCATCTTTGAATGAGAAACTGAGTCAGGTCAGTTATTTAATTTTTATTATCATCTTTTTATGATACTTGTACCTTTGATGTTGTGTTTTTTAAGAAAAAAAAAGTGATTTTGTTTTTTTTAAATCCATTAGATTGGGCATTCACACTACACTACTATTTTCTTGATTATTTAATGAAATTTTCTCCTTAAAGTAGTTATCGAGCTATTGATTTTTCAAATAAAATTCAATGGTTGGTGTTGGATTGAATTGAGGTGAGGTGGAAAATGGAGGGATTATCTTCGTTAATTACAAGGTAGGATGCCTATAAAGGAAATTTTTTTACTTCCTCTTTTCTGTAGGAGTCCTGTAAATGTTTTAAATTAACCTAGTGGATACTGTGCTGCATTTAGTAGATGTTTGACGATGTCTTTTGGTGGGGTTCAAGAATGGTATAGTATGTTTATTGCGTAAATGTGAATAACATACAGGGAATATAAGTACCTAGAGTAATTTTTGCACAGTTTATCCTGATTGATGTCTTTGAATATCTGCAGGCTGAATCACCCAAGAGGCCAAGTCGAGTCACTGATGCCATTAAACATAGAGGTTTTGTTGCTTATGAGCGAGAGGGCGTTCAGTATAGGGATCCTAATGTTCGGATGACTGATTGGAAAGAAGTGATGGAGGAGACAAAGCCTGGTCCCCTTTTGAAAACACAGTCAGCCCGTTGCATGGACTGTGGTACTCCTTTCTGTCATCAGGTGTGCATTTCCACTTCCACGTTTTCATTTTCAATTTACAACTTACATCTTCCCTTCAAAGGCTATTTGGACCTGCATTTAAACTGAAGATATTTGCATAAATTTCAGGAAAATTCTGGATGTCCTCTTGGAAATAAAATACCAGAATTTAATGAGTTAGTATACCAAAATAGGTGGCGTGAAGCATTAGAGAGGCTTCTTGAAACAAATAACTTTCCAGAGTTTACGGGTCGGGTGTGCCCAGCACCTTGTGAAGGTTCTTGTGTCCTTGGTATTATTGAGAATCCTGTATCCATTAAAAGCATTGAATGTGCCATCATAGACAAGGCTTTTGAGGAGGGTTGGATGGTGCCACGACCTCCAGTCAAGAGAACTGGGTATGCTGTTTTTCTTTTTAACATCTCTTCAGTTTCATTTTGGTTATTCTGCTGTTCCTTTTCAGCCAAATATGTATAACCCTCCAAGTTGATGTGCAGTAATTTTTCTGTTTTTAAACTGTTCAACTTTGTTACAATAATTAGCAATATTTAACTGGACCATACCAGAATTTTTTCAAATTTTCTACCCAATTATAAGTTAGATAAGTGGTGTCATTAACTAATATCTTTACTGATACAGGAAAAGAGTAGCCATCGTTGGAAGTGGACCATCTGGCTTGGCAGCTGCTGATCAGCTAAATAAGATGGGTCATACAGTAACAGTGTATGAAAGAGCTGATAGGATTGGAGGGCTTATGATGTATGGGGTTCCCAACATGAAAACTGACAAATTGGATATAGTTCAACGACGAGTAAATCTTATGGCTGAGGAGGGAATAGATTTTGTGGTGAACGCTAATGTTGGACATGATCCTTTATACTCTCTTGATCGGCTTCGAGAGGAAAATGACGCCATTGTCTTGGCTGTAGGAGCTACAAAACCTAGGTGAGACAGAGTGACATGAGTCCTATTTATTACCTATTGATTTAGTTCAATTTCTTTGAGACAGAACGAAAGTGTACTAAGAAATATATCTTTTCATTAAGGGATCTTCCTGTACCTGGACGGGAGCTGTCAGGAGTTCATTTTGCCATGGAGTTTCTCCATGCAAACACTAAAAGCTTGCTTGATAGCAATCTCCAGGATGGTAACTACATTTCTGCCAAGGGCAAGAAAGTTGTGGTCATTGGTGGAGGTGACACTGGCACAGATTGCATAGGGACATCCATTCGGCATGGTTGTAGTAGTGTTGTAAATCTTGAACTCCTTCCTCAGCCACCACCTACTAGGGCTCCAGGCAACCCATGGCCTCAGGTTAGATTTTGAATCATGAGAAATGCTGGCAACACACTCTCTGACACATTCTTTTAAATACACCCTCTTTTGTTGGTTGAAATTTCTTGGAAATCACAAAAAAATGTGGGTTCCAAATCTTATTTAATGACTCATGATTTTGTAGTTTTTAATAAATTTCAACCAATAGTAGTGTTTTAAGAGGAGTGTTTGTTGGTTGAAATTTCTTGGAAATTACACAAAAATGTGGGTTCCAAATCTTATTTAATGACTATCATGATTTTGTAGTTTTTAATAAATTTCAACCAATAGTAGAGTGTGTTACTAGTACACCTTTTTGAATCATTAGTTTTAAAAGTCTATGTTATGTATCTTCTTAGTAGACAACTTTAGAGAAGTTGGAGACCTGTAATTACTAGTAATGGCTAAAGAAGTGTCAACATAATTTTGTTCATAGTAATTGAGATGTCGAGTTTAAACCACATTGTTTCTGGAATGCAGTGGCCCCGTATATTCCGTGTAGATTACGGTCACCAAGAGGCTTCAGCCAAATTTGGCAAAGATCCAAGATCGTACGAGGTACTGACTAAGAGGTTTATAGGAGATGAACTTGGAGTTGTGAAAGGACTTGAAGTGATTCGTGTTCGCTGGGAGAAGGATGAAACCGGCAAGTTTCAGTTTAAGGAAATTGAGGGGTCGGAGGAGATTATTGAGGCAGACCTAGTTTTACTCGCCATGGGATTCCTTGGTCCCGAGTCTGTAAGTATTCATCATAATAACTTCCTTTTGTATGTTCAAACACTGAATCTTGGTATATTGATGGTAGATGAAAAGTTAAGAGAAATAAGTTGCTTCTGTTACATTGCACAATAGCACCTAATGGGATGTTGCTGTAATTTACTCTAAATTTTATTGGAGTCTTGCTGTAATTTACTCTAAATTTTATTGTGTTCTAGCCACGTTCAGACTTTGAAGTAATCTTCTTCCAACTGATCATGCTTTGCTTTGTTTTGCCAGACAATTGCAGAGAAGTTGGGTGTGGAGCGAGACAACAGGTCAAACTTCAAGGCTGATTATGGCCGCTTCTCAACTAATGTCAAAGGGGTGTTTGCAGCCGGTGATTGTCGCCGTGGTCAGTCCCTGGTGGTGTGGGCGATTTCAGAGGGACGGCAAGCGGCGGCGCAGGTCGACAACTACCTCGTCAAAGAAGACCAAGACCACAGGAATCAGGATGAGCTTGTCAAGAGGCAGCAGGGCATCAACAAGAAGCAGCAGGGCAGCAGCAAACACACGGTGATGACTTAGGTGGCTCCTCTGATTTTTCATGCTCATAAAATTCCAAAAGGAATTTGCACAGAATAAAAATAAAAGATTGTTTTAAGTTTGAGCAGGAGATTCATTGGTTTACTTTAGGTATTCTTGGTTGGCAGTTGCTACTCCAAAGGGGCGAAATAAGAAGAAATAAAGAGAAGTGTAGTGTAGGGAAAGCAAGAGGTGTCTTGGTGTTTGGTGTGGTCTTAGGGTATGAAGTTATTGCAGATTCGAGTGCTCAGTTGTTGATAGATTGTTTTATTCGGAATTATTGTTGGGGAGGTTAGCTTTTAGTTGGTAATGGTGACGACGATTTTATGTAATGAATGTACAGTTTGATAATAGATGTGACATCGTTTCGATTTTAAACTTGTTTTTGAATGAGTTAGCTCTTCAATTTTTCTTTTTCAAAGTTTTATCTGAACTTGAAAACAGAAATGTGGTCATAATTCTCTTTTTTCTTGAACGAAGCACTTTTAAGTCAACATTCGATCAATTTTAAAGTTGTAATCTAGTGTCGATTTTCTCATATGCAGCAGATTAAGTCAACTTTCCATCAGATAAAGTTGTAATCTGGGGCACATACGATGCCATTTTGGGGTTGGTAGAGTTTGATTACGACTATTCCAAATGAACTTGAAATTATCGACAGGCTTCGTTGGTCATTTATTTATGTTTCAAAGCGTTGGTTTCATGGAATCAGCCTGTTGACCTTTTAGAAGGAAAACATTTTGCATAGCTGCAACAAGAGGGGTACAGCTTGCCTCTGTTGCTGGACTTGGTCTTGTGGTGGTTGACATTAGTGGAAAGGGAATTACTTAATGCAGCCCTTTTTTTGCTTCTTGCACCCCACAATAATATTAAAAGACAAAATTACCCTTCTTTCACCTGTACCCCCTTCCCTCACCTTGTCACCCAACACCAACACCACCATTGCGCCCCACCTACACCACCATGCCCTTCAACCACCACCGTGCCTCACCCTCTACCGCACCCTCCAACCACCACCGCACCCCACCTTCCACCGTGCCAACACCATCGCGCCCCCACCCTCCAGCGTGCGCCCCTCCAACCCACAATCACGCCCCACCCAACACCACCAGTGCGCAACCGATGCCAGACTACTTTGCCGTCGTCATGAGGTCCAAGATTGACCCACTTCCTTACCTAAGCAATGTGTCGCGTGTTGGTGGAGAATATGAAGGCTTGCACTGCGCGATTGTTTCTTCAGTGGCTTTGAGTTTAAAGTGCCATAAAATTCATCATTTTGCCACCCTATTCCGGAATATGAAAATAATATTCCGAAATAGGTACTCCGGAATAGGTTTCCGGATTACTTATTCCTATTATGGAATACATATTCCGGAATAGGAAAATCATATTCCAGAATAGGTATTCCGGAATAGGAATAAGTAATATGGAAATCTATTCTAGAGTACCTATTCTGGAATATAATTTTCATATTTCGGAATTGGTATTTCGGAACAAGGATACACTTCCAGAATGGGCATTCTATAATAAAGGAGGTTAAAAATGGAAATTAAAAAACATGGAGTGCAAGAAGTAAATAAGGGGGTGCAAGAAGTAATTCCCAAGTGGAGACGTGTCTTAGGACTAAAAATACAAAATTAAAAAAACTTAAGGATTATTTAGTTTTTTATCTTAAAAATGGATAAAAGAGGTATTACTTTTGTTGTCGCAAGAGAATTCTGAACTAGCTAAATGAGTTCCGGCTAGCCTAACGTCAATAAGATTCCAAGATAAAGATTAAACAATTTGTGCTAAAGAGGGAAATCTACCCTTTAACAATGGCTTCTCAAGTAACTCCAAAGAGCACTTAGTAGATGAAAATGGTCCGAAACTAAATGCTTGCTGTTCTTACTGGATTTAGTAAGTGTGGCGGTATGATGGCTCTGTTGGAATCTCCTCCTTGAATGGTGGAGGGTGTACCTGCAAAGACACTCCGACGCTCAAGTTAGAGGCGCAAAGGTAGGAGATAGGTATCACAATTGGGTGTAGAATTTCGTACCTTGATTGGAATGAATACCTTCGTATTTATAGAGTGCAGAAAGATAGATTTGATAGGGTTATTTTCCTATCGAATCTCATTAATTATGATAGAGATGAGTTTATCTTCTATCATGATCTTGTGTATTAATCTTAGTATATCTTATCTTTGTCTAAGATATACTTTCCATTATGCAAGAGCTTAAGTGGTGAACTTGTCGAACTCGGATTTCCATTTGGCTGAGTCGGCATTATGTTTTACTCGTCTCGTTCAGCTAGATTCGAATTCGGTTCCGTTATTAGAGCATCGTGTTGCTAGGGACGGTCACGTCGCTTTAGACCCATTAAAGTCGTAACGTTTCCCAAGGGCAGCGGCAATGATTATTTTTAAATTTTGAAAACGTCCTCAAGATACTCAAAGGTCTCAAGCCTCCCCAGCCGTTGATTTGTTTGGCGAAGGGTCTTGATCCAACGGTCTGAGTCGCTTCGTCCTTTCGTATTTGAAACGTTTGGGACCCTATATAAGGTCACTGTGCTTGCCGGATCTTCATTTTCTTCTCCCTTGAATTTCTTTCTCCGACGATCCTTGTTCCTCCTTTGTTTCTTCCTCCTTTTTCTTCCTTTTTTCTCAGTCCAGGTACGCCCTCTCTTCCTCCTTCACTGCTCTTTTTTCAAAAATGTCTTCTTTTTTTGGGGAATCGGGGCGTTCTGGCGGTGGTCGTATGCTATCGCCAGAGGTTCACCTCATCCGAGAGGGCTCCGATGATGGTCCTTCCTTGTGTCGTTCTAACTCCGGGGGAGTTAGTGATGGCGCGTTAGTGGCAAACGCCGCTGCTGTCCATGTCGATGTGGTTCCTCCCTCTGCCGAGCAATCGAAAATGCCTTTGGCCACTGCCCCGAAAGGGGTTGTGGTTCTGGATGATTCGGAGGCTACCGAGGAGGTACCTTTGGTCCCTCGTCGTGTCCAGCTCGTTCCTCTTTCTCCCCCTCCTGGGCCTAGTGGTTCAAAACCTTCTCAAAGAGTCTTCCCATCGGTTACACTTCCGGGTTATTCCTGGGTACATGGGGAGGTGGGGAGTTATGACTCTCGGTATCAGACCCACGAGTCCATCCTTTCTCTCTCAGAGGAAATAGATTTGTGCCGCTCGGAGCTGTCGGGTATTATTCATGCTGATCCTTGCAGGCCGAGTGAGCGTGTCTTTCTTCGGGCCTTTCCTTGTGAGTCTCATTACACTTACGTGTATGAGGCTCTATTTATTTCTCTTGGCGTCATAGTCCCTTTTGATAAATTCGAGTGTGACGTCTTAAAAGAGCTGAATGTCACCCCTACTCAACTGCACCTGAATGCTTGGGCATCCATGTGTGCCTTTAGGGTATTCTGTAGTGAGTTTTTCATTACTCCAACTCCTCCCAAGTTTCTCATTCACTATACGGTGAAGGAAAGCAAGAAGGGGGGGTTAGGTTACCTTGACCGGTGTCCTGGGTAGATCCATACTTGGCCCTTATACGTCCTCTTGGAAAAACTTCAAGGGAGGGTTTTTCCAAGCTCGGCCCGGGAAGGATGGGATGTCAAACTTCTTTGATAGGCGAGGGAGGTCTGGATTTTCTTTGTACTGGACCTGGTCTTTGAATAACAAGCTATCTTGCAAGATAGTGGATATGTCTCCCGAGGACCAGGTCGTTATGGTTGACCTCTGCAAGCTTCCTCATTTGCTTAGGTGTAGGGTACTAGTTGAAATTCCCTTGTCAAAGACTCCGAGAGTCGACTGGGATCGTGAGTGCTTTTTACTCGGCTTTATTTTTCTTGTACTTGTCTGTTTTTGCTAATCATTTTTTCTCCTTTTTTGTGGTTGTGATGGGGAAGTTCGACTATCAGACTGCCAAACGACTTCGGCTCGAGAAGCTGAAGAACAAGGAAGCTGGGGGTGAAGAGATCCTGGCGGCTTCTCCTGTTTCACCTCCTCCTCCTCCTCCTCCTCCAAAGAGGAAGAAGCAAGTTGTTCAAGGGGAGGATGGCGCCTCGAAGAAAAACAAGCCTAGTTCGCCTCTTGTTTAGCCCGTCGCTACTCCTGTTGAGAGGCATCCGACTTTCCTCTCTGTGAAGGATGGGCGGACTTCTCTTTGGGGCTGGGACTTCAATCCTCAAGCTCTCATTAGTGCCGAGAATCTCGGTCAGGCTGACTGGGATATGTTGAGGGATGCTGGTATCTTGGTTTCTATGGAAGCAATATCTCGCTTCCAGGCTCGTTCTTGGGCTATTGCCCAATACTGGGTCGAGGAGTTTGATCGCGGGTACCACGAGCTCTCAATGGCTAAGGAGACCACTTCAAAGGCCGGCCAGGCCTTGTTGGATACTACCCGTGCCAAGGAGACTATGCTTCAGTTGGCCGAGGAGTCTCGCAAGTCTTTAGAGGCGACGAAGGCCAAGTTAAAGGAAGCTGAGGCCCGAGAGGATGCTCTGAAGCTCTCCTTGACTATGGCTGAGAGCTCCGTGAAGGACCTTCAAGCTGAGGTGGAGTGTCTTCATCAAGAGCTAGAGCTGGTCAAGTTGGGTACTGCCGCCTTTGAGACCAAGCTGAAGGCCGATTTGGGTGAGGCCATGGATGAGATCGTCACCACTCATGAGGCAGGGTTTAGGAAGGCGACTTGCTAAGTCCTGTTCTTTTTAAGGTTGCTGATACCTCTGTTTTTGATATCGACAAGGATGTCAACAAACAAGGGGGGTTGGTGGATGAGTCGACCATCCCGGGAGACAAGGCTCCAGGTGACTCGCCCCAGCCGGCTGCTTAGCTCTTAGGCGTTTTTATTTGTTTTTCTTTTGTAAAGGCTCGTGCTCGACCCATCAAATAGGGTGTTTTTATCTTAATGAAATTTGATTTTCTCTTAAGTATTGTCCTTTTATTTTTTCGCATGCATGATATTAATGACTCCTAGCTGATTAGGGTCTACGTTATTGGTTTAACTCATTTTTCATATCCTGTTGAAGGTCTACACGATTTTTAACTTATTCTTTCGTATCCTGTTAGAGGTCTACGAGGTTTTTTAGCTTAACTCGTTCGTATCCTGCTAGAGGTCTACGCGGTTTTTTTAGCTTAACTCGTTTTTTCGTATCCTGTAGAGGTCTACAGGTTAGCTTATTTTCGTAACTTAGTCTTTTGAGAGCTAGTTATTGAAGTTCGGTCATTCTCCTTTCGGGATGCCGAATGTCGCTCACTTTAAGTGGCTTTTTGTGCCAGGTATCCAGTTGGTCTACTGGGTCTTATGCGAATTAAGATAATGTGATGGAAAAAGGAACTTTTATTAATAATGAAAGTAGGGTGTGCCTCGTTAAAACCTCTTTGACAAAAAATCTCTTGGAAAAAAATGTCAAAGTAGGAAAAGAGTACATCACCACTTACAATTTTCTAGCTGTAATAAAACTTCATATGAGTGGCGTTCCAAGTACGAGGAGTGGCTTTGCCGGATGGATGCTCTAGTCGATAGGCTCCATTTCCCAGTGACTCGGTTACTTTGAAGGGGTCTTCCCAGTTGGCTGCCAACTTGCCCTCTTCGATTGCTTTTCTTGCTTCTCCGCATTTTCTCCAGACCAGATCTCCGACTTCGAAGTTTCTTGGCTTGATCTTGTTGTTGTATTTCTTCTCGGCTCTCTTTTGCAGGCCTCTGCTCTGATTTGGACCTCGTCAAGGGTCTCTTCGGCCATGTCGAGTGCATGCCTTAGTGACTGGTCATTGTTCTTTTGAACAAAGTTTGCTCTTCGCAAAGAGGGTTCTTTGACTTCTACTAGTATCATGGCATCTGATCCATATGAGAGTCAGAAAGGTGTTTCCCCTATTGTAGATTGTGGTGTGCAGCGATATGCCCTAAGGATTGTAGGAGCTCCTCGGCCTAACTTCCTTTGGCGTCGCCGACTCGCTTTTTTAGTTTTCCTAGTATGATTTTGTTGGCTGCTTCAGTTTGTCCATTGGTTTGAGGGTGCTCTACTAAAGTCACCCGATGCCGAATCTCGAGGTTCTTAAAGAACTCTTCCAGGTTCTTTTCAACGAACTATTTTCCGTTGTCAGATATTATTAAGTAAGGGATGCCGAATCGACAGGTGATGTTTTTCCACATGAACTTTTGTACGTTGTTGGCCGTGATGGTGGCCAAAGGTTCGGCTTCGATCCACTTTGTGAAGTAGTCGATTTCGACCAAGAGGAATTTGACCCGTCCTTTAGCAATTGGGAATGGTCCTAAGATATCCACTCCCCACATGGCAAAGGGCCATGGTAACGTGATGTTGTGCAGTTCTTCTGCTGGTAGGTGAGATATGTTGCCATATTTTTGGCATTCTTCACATTTTTTTACGTATTCGACACAGTCTTGACGCATTGTTGGCCAGTAGTATCTAGCTCGTAATACTCGGGAGGCCATGGCTTTTCCTCCTGAGTGCATTCCACATATTCCTATATGCATCTCGTTCACCACGTACTCGGCCTGTGCCTTCATAATGCACTTTAGCAATGGTGCGGTGAAGCCTCTTTTGTAAAGGTCTTCTCCTTCTATCACATAGTAACTCGCCCTTCTTCTAATCTTCCTAGCTTCCTCTTTTCAAGAAGTTCTATACCTCAGTCATCCACTCTCGGTCTGCTAGGTTGATATTGGAAACTTCTTTGTCAGTATTTGGAGCGGATATCGTCTCCTGTATGATAGTTCGGTGTTGGCCTTTCTTCTTTGTACTTGCCAATTTTGATAGCAGGCCGACTCTTTCATTTTGCTCTCTTAGGATATGGTTGAGTTCAAACTTGGTGAATTCGTTCTTCAACTGGGAAGCTAGGTGGCAGTACCTTGTCATCTGGGGTCCTTCGTTTGAATATTCAAAAAGTGTACCACAGGAGATAGAAAAGCTTTTCTCTGTAAAACCGTCCAAGTAGTGGAGGCGCTGCATGTACTGCTGTCCCCTCTCTCTCTCCACCCTAAGCTGACCGTGGTAACGGTCATATGATTGTGAGAGAACGATTTTTGGCAAAGGCTCAGATCCTACAACGGATACCTTCACTCAGTGGCCTATATATAGAGGATCAAGCTCATGAAGTAACCAACGAAGCATTCACGATTTTTCAAAGAGCTGAAACTTTGCCAAAATACTTGGACAACTAACACTTGCGCGAAAAGAGCAACTTCTTAGCTTTGCTAAGTTATTCTGTGCAATCTGTTTTACCTTGTAATATCTTCTCTGTGAGAGTTGATATGATATTTGTAATTAACCTGTTTGTTTGGAAAGCCAGGAGTGGCTTAGAGACAAAGAATACTTGGGTGTTGCTTTAATCTCAGGGGAAGATTAAAGATGTGCCAGAAGTGGCCTAGAGAATGCTTGTAGCTAGAAGTGGCAGGGTAGAGAATACTTGTTTGTAATCAAAGTTTTGATTAGTGGAACATTTCAAAAGGTTGTTTTTGAAGGAGAACTGGACGTAGCTCAGGTTAGGTGAACTAGTACAAACCAAAAGTTTTTACTCTATTGCTTTTAGCTTACCAATTATCTCTTGAGTTATTTCTTTGAATTGGTAAATCAATGTGTTGAATTGATTTCTTTGGTAATAACATCATACAAGTTTTCATACTACCGATCCTCATATTTAGTACTTGACTCTTAAATTTTCACTATAAAAGGGAAGTCAAACAACAAACTGCATGTATTTAATGCAATATTTTTAAATTTTAAGAAAACTTAAATTAACAAATTTGTTTTGAATAATATATTATGTGATGAAATATATATTTTATAAGTCAAACTACATTTTTTCAGTACAATCACCTAATTTAAAAAATGAAACAAGTTATTTTCATTTAAAACATGAAATCATGTTATTATCATTACATACTTTTATAAAAGGGGATATAAAATTTCAAAATTGAACTAATTTATTTCCCTTCTGAAATTAAATTATCTAATTTATTACTTATATACCCAAGTATCTGTAAATTAATTTAATTGATTATTTCTGTAAGTAAAAATGAGTAATTTGACTCTAAAAGTTTGACACTAAATAGGAAGTCAAGCATTTAATCTATTTAACAAAATTATTTTCAATTTCATCAAAATTTAATTTGAATAATCATGAATTGAATCATAAATTGTTAGACAAAATTATTTTTTTATAAATCAAACTGTTTTTTTTTTGTATATTCACCTAATTAATAAATTAAGACATTATTGTTTTAAAGGAAAAAAGTGTTTATGATAAGAAACATATTAACAATAATTATTTTATATCTTTTTGAGAGAACGTAGAAAAAATAATCATCCGTATTTAAGGGAGTCAGCCAAATTTATATGTGACAAAGAAAAAAAACATAAAAAACAAAAAAAATAGAATGAAGTATACATGTTGATATCGTACATTTTATTTAGACAAAACATTAAAGTAAAGTTTCTTTTGTATAATGAAGGATTACAGATAGAGGTTGTATAATTGTTTGAGTTGTTAAAATCCTTCATTTAATAACTTTCATTCAAGAATTCCAATTATCAATAAACAAAGTAGTCAATCGACGATAAATTAGAAAATCACAAGACAAACCATATGTGCTTTTAATGATATTCTCTAACCAAAGTTTGATTTTCACATCCATGATCTACTCTGACATCTTTATACTAACCTATATTGTGTGGGTTATTGGGGGGAGGTTCTAATTTTAAATAAAATCAGAACACCAAAGGCACATGTTATGTTACACTTCAGCTTTGTCCTATATCATGATCCCGTATCATTATTCAATTTTATTTTTTACTTTCGAATTTCATGAACATTGGAAAATTAATACGATGTAGCTATTTTTTTTAAGGAATCCATCTTGAATATTCTATTTCATTGATACTAATTAGAATTCATTTATTTTAGCGCCTACAATTGACAAATATTTGCCATAGTTATGTGGATAAAACGGAGTAGAGGGAAAAAATATTTTAATAAAATAAATTCAAATGGATATTTGAAAATTGTACGATAACCATTAAATTATCTCTTTTCATACAAGCAAAATCTATTGCAGGCATTCTTAATTTATATAATTTAAGCATAGATCCACGTTGGTACAACTTTAGCCACATGATCCTCTCCTAAAATCCTAGACAATGGAACAAATCATTGAAATAAAATTGTTTCATTTAATGTAATACAGAAGCTTTAGTGAGGGCATTTGTTCTAAAATGCGTCCAACGCTATGAATTAGGAGTTGGAAGCGGAAATGGGTTTTTCTTGACAGAAGTATGAGTGTGACCCGCAGTGTGGTGGTAGCGGTGATGCCGGGAGAAGGTGATGTAGGTGGTTAGTAGGAGGATGGTTATTTAAGGTCTACTCATGAAGAAGAGTTGGTAGGAGGTAGAGTGTGGTGGTGGTGGGTTGGAGGTTGAGCAGGTTCGTGAGTATGATCATGAACTGGAGTCTTGACATCAGGAAGAGGAGCAGGAGTCGGATAATGGTGGTGATGGTTGTCGTGATGTGGAGGGTGAGCTGGTTTGTGGGTAGGAGGGTGAACTGGCGACTTCACTAAATGAACAGGAGCATGAGCAGGAGAATAGTGGTGGTGGCGGTGGCCATGTTTGTGGCGGTGACGGTGGTGGTCATTTTCATGGTGGTGGTGGGGGTGTGGTGGAGTTGCAAGTGGGCTATGATGAGGACTATGTTGAAAAAGTTTCAAGCTCTTGAGCAAATACAGTGAAGGAGCTCACTAAGAGCAAGAATAATGTTAGGGCTTTGGCCATTTCTCGATTCAGGTGTTTGTGTCTTACAACAGAAAAAGATATTATTAGGCTTTAATTTGGAAAAGACTAATTTATAGGACCAACGGTTAAGAATTTTTGTGGCTTTTGGTCAAGTAAAATTAAATGGACAATTAATTTCGTCTTTCATTTAAATGGAATTTTGTGTAGTGACTAGGAGAATGACTAAACGAGACAATTGAAACTTAAAAGAATGAATTAGGTGTTAGAATCTAAGACTTTTGTCCAACCCCTCAAACTTCGATTTTGATGATAACAAATGAGGTTAAATTTTGAAGTTTCTAATGGTCTATGTTTGAGTTTTATAAGGTCTACGCAGTCCAATGCCTCAATGGTATTGTATTTCTTAAACTCAAACATTATATTTCTATGTGTATAGTGCTTATAATGAGCAACTGGAAACTTGTTTTTTAAGTATAAAATCCAGCGTCCAATACGTTGTTATAAAACAAGCGTCCAATGCATTGTGAAAACCAGTGTGAAAACACTGTGTCCATTCGAGGAAGCGTCCAACGCCTATATAACGTACATCATCTTTTCTATCAAATAGTTATATAATGTGTCCATGATTGTGTGAAAGTACACTTATACTTTTCGATGATGATTCTTTGAAATGTTCTGTTATTCCCTCTCTATTCTAATGTGACATTTCATTTGAAAATTCGAAAAGTGTACCACAGGGGACAAAAAAGCTTCTCTCTGTAGGAACCGTACAAGTAGTGGAGGCGCTGCATGAACTGTTGTCTCCTCCATCTCTCCACCCCAAGCTGACATGTAGCAACGGTCAAATGATTGTGAGAGAATGATTATTGGAAAAGGCACATATCCTACAATGGATATCTTCACCAAGCTGCCTATAAATAGAGGAACAAACTCACGAATTCTACAACAAAGCATTCAAATTTTTCAAAGAGCTGTAACTCTGCCAAATCGATTGGACGACCTACACTCGTGCAAAAAGAGCAATCTACTTAGCTTTGCTAAGTTATTCTATGTATTCGAGTTATATTGTAATATCCTCTCTGTGAGAGTTATCTATTTAATTTGTACTCAAATAGTTTCTATTTGGAAAGCCAGGAGTTGCTTAGTGATAAAGAATACTTGGGTGTTCTTTAATCTCAGGGGAAGATTAAAGGTGTGCCAGAAGTGGCTTAGAGAATACTTGTAGCTAGGAGTGGCAGGGTATATAATACTTGTTTGTAATCAGAATTTGATTAGTGGAACCCTTCAAAGGTTTTTGAAGGAGAACTAGACGTAGCTCCGGTTGAGTGAACCAGTATAAACCAAGTGTTTTTTCTCTATCACTTTCAAGCTTACTTGCTATTCTCTTAAGTTATTTCTTCACACATTGCGCACAAGTTTTTTTTTTTAATCTTATTTACGAAAACCTCTTTGGCGCCTGGATGTTAACAAGAAAAAGCAGTTTCACTAAACTGTCCTTTTTTAACGATTGGACGATACCTGTGATCTTTTGTTTTACAAGTCCCTTGTGAAACTTAAGATTAGTTTATCTCCATATTTGTGAAAAGTTTTTAAAGCTTATAACTAACACACTATTCAACCCCCCTTCTAGTGTGAATCTCTACCTTTCAGTTGGCATCAGAGCTCGGCCTCTTGGGTTGAGTACTTAACAGTATAGAGGAAATCAGATCCTAAGAAAGATGGAAAATGAAGGACAAGCTGTGAACAAACCACCACTCTTCAAGGTTGTCAAATATGATTATTGGAAACAAAGAATGATAACATTCTTTGAATCCTGTCATATTGATATGTGGGACGTTGTGGAGATGGGTGACTCTGGATGGAGGAGCAAAAACAAAGATTTCATCTCAACTCCAGAGCAAGAAACATCATCATGTGTGCACTGTCCGAACAAGAATACAACAAAGTGCACAGTTTCAAAAGTGTGAAACAAATGTGGGACACTCTTGCGTTAACGTATGAAGGTTCCACCCAGGTAAAACGTAACAAACTCAGTCTTCTTACTCGTCAATATGAATTGTTTAGTATGGAGGGAAACGAGGACATACAGAGTATGTTTGGACGATTTCAAACCATACTAAATGAACTTAGAGCACATGGTAAAGATTACAATAACTATGAACATATTGACAAAATTCTGAGGAGTTTGCCTAGGCAATGGAGACCACAGGTTACAACTTTAAGAGCAACCAAAGGACTGGATGATATGTCCTTAGAAAAGCTTGTGGGAATCCTTAAAGTACATGAGCTGGAGTTGCAGCAAGATGGTGATGCAAAGAAAAGCAAGTCTCTGGCACTTAGCGTCTAGAAGCCAAAGAAAACACCATCGTCCAAAGCCATGCAAGCTGAAGTATCATCAGACGAGCAATCCGAAGATGATGACTCAGAAGAGGGTGATGAGCTATCCTTCATATCCAAGAGAATCCACTCTCTGTGGAAGAAGAAAGGTGGATCCAGATGGAGAAACTTAAACAAGAAAAGTCTCAAGGAAAAGAAGGAGAAGAGTCCAATCGTATGCTACGAATGCAAGAAGCCCGGACACTTTAAATTAGAATGCCCAGACCTTGACAAGAGCAAGGACAAGAAGAAGAAAGTCTTCAACAAAAAGAAGGGCAAAAAGGTTCTGATGTCCACATGGGAAGATCTGGATGATGAATCATCATCGGACGATGAAGAGGAAGAGGAAGCACACATATGCCTGATGGCAGACACTACATCAGATTCTTCAGAACCAGAAGAGGAAGATGAGGTAAACTTTAATGATTTAAATTCACTTCAAGAAGCTTATCATGATTTACTTTCAAACTCTTTTAATCTGTCAAAGGCCTACAAAACTTTGAAGAAATCGTCCAAGTCACTTTCAAAAGAAAAAGAAGTTTTAGAAAATGGTCTTAAACAACTTGAAAGTGAAAAAGGAAGATTTACAGAAAAAGTTAACAGAGCTCTTAAAGGAACATGAAGCCTTAAATGAGGATAGGCGAGCTCTTAAGAATGATACTGCTCAAGCCTATAAATCCTATGAGGATTCAAGGACTAGAGAAATGAATCTTTCCATAGAGATTCGAACTCTCAAAGCAGAAAACAAAAGGCTAGTTGAGAAGCTTTTGAAAGTTGAAGCAGATACTTCTTTAAGAGGCCAACCACATGATGTTGTAAAACTTCATGAAGAGATTGACAGCCTAAAGAAGGATCTGTCAAACTTTGTCAAGGGATCTGACAGCCTTAAAATGCTTTTAAAATATGAAGGTTGTAAGAGACCAAATGACAGGTCAGGGCATGGATATAAGGGAAAGAAATATATTCATGACGAGGAAGTAGATGTGTGTTACTTCTATGGGAAACCTGGACATATGACGTCCAAATGCAGACACCTGCCTAAGAAGGGAGTGTCCAATGCCCTTCAAACTAACAAGAAAGGACCCAAGTCAATATGGGTACCTAAGGATAAAATTGTTCCTGTTGCAGACATGCTTAACAGTAGGAAAGAAACCCCAATCATGGTACCTGGACAGTGGGTGCTCGCATCACATGACAGGAGAAAGTTGTATGTTCCAAAGCCTCCAACCCAAGACTGGTGGGATAGTCACTTTCGAAGGGAATCAGAAAGGAGTGATAGTTAGCGTGGGTAAGAATGGTATACCACCCTATCCTTGTATTGATAATGTTCTTTATGTTAAAGGTCTCAAGCACAATCTACTTAGCATAAGTCAATTATGTGATAGTGGATATGATGTTGCCTTTAACAAAGGTGAATGTATAGTCAAGAACTCTGATGGATCCCTTCTCTTTACTACAAAGAGGCAAGATAATCAGTACAAGATTAAACTTGGGGAACAATCAAGTCAAAATGTATCATGCTTAGTTTCAGTTAAAGAAAATCATTGGCTATGGCATAAAAGACTTGGGCATGCCAGTTTGAGATTCATCTCAAAGCTTAATAGGCACAACCTCGTGAGAGGATTACCAAGTATGTCATATAAAGATGACCTTCTTTGTGAAGCTTGTTAGAAAGGGAAACAAGTAAAAAATTCTTTTCAAGGTAAAAACACTGTTTTCACTTCTAGACCTCTTGAGCTGTTATACATTGACCTGTTTGGACCCATAAGAACAGCCTCAGTAAGTGGTAAGAGATACGAATTGGTTATAGTGGACGACTATACAAGATGGACATGTGTCATATTCCTATCTGACAAAGATGAGTCTTTTAAGGTCTTCTATAACTTATGTAAAAGAATTCAAAATAAAAAAGGAGTATGCATTACTTCAATCCAAAGTGATCATGGGGGAAAATTCGAAAACGAAAGTTTTCAAAGGTTTTGTGAGGATAATGGTATCCTTCAAAAATTCTCAACACCCAGAACACCACAACAGAATGGTGTTGTTGAGAGGAAGAACATGTCACTCCAAGAAATAGCCAGAACCATGTTGAATGACAATTCTACCCCTAAACACTTCTGGGCTGAAGCAGTGAATATTGCCTGTTATCTACAGAACAAAATCTATATTAGGCCTATCATGAAAAAGACTCCATATGAATTGTGGAAAGGGAGAAGACCCAACATATCCTACTTGCATCCATTCGGATGTCAATGTTTCATTCTAAACACTAAGGATAACTTGGGAAAGTTTGACTCTAAGTGTGATGAAGGAATATTGCTTGGGTACTCCGAAACTTCAAAGGCATATAGAGTTTATAATTCTAGAACCTTAGTTGTTGAAGAAGCTATCCATGTGAAGTTCAATGACACTAAGCCTGATAAGAAATTATCAGAGCTAGATGAATCATTTGCAAAACTCAGGTTGGACGACGAAAAGAAATCATCAGACACGTCCAATAGTGATGTCACAGTTGAAGAATCCAATGCTCTCCTGGACGGTCCAATAGAAGAACAACGAGAACCAACTGGACGCAACTGGCAAATGAGGAAGCACCATCCAGAAGATCAAATCATTGGTGATCCAAAGGATAGAGTCAAAACCAGATATTCACTTCAACAACAAGGTCACACAACATTTATATCACAGATAGAACCTAAGACTGTGGATGATGCCTTGGAAGATGAAAGCTGGGTCAAAGCAATGCAAGAAGAACTTGACCAGTTTCAAAAGAACGATGTCTGGAAGCTTGTAGAGCTCCTTGATGACAAAGAAGCTGTAGGAGCGAAGTGGGTGTTCAGAAACAAGCTGGATGAAACAGGTAAAGTTGTGAGAAACAAAGCCAGGCTGGTAGCCAAAGGTTACTCATAACAAGAAGGTATAGATTATACTGAAACTTATGCACCTGTTGCACGTCTAGAGGCAATTCGCGTTTTACTATCATTTGTAGCTCATAGCAATATGAAGCTATATCAAATGGACGTAAAAAGTGCATTCCTCAATGGATTAATAAAAAAAGTCTATGTGGAACAACCCGCAGGGTTTGAGAGTGATGCTTTTCCTAATCATGTTTTCAAACTTAACAAAGCTTTATTTGGACTAAAACAAGTGTCGAGAGCTTGGTATGAAAAACTCAGCTCATTTCTTTCAGAAAATGGTTTTTCAAAAGGAAAAGTAGACACTACACTATTTAGCAAAGATTATTCTTCTGATTTTATTATTGCTCAAATATATGTTGATGATATCATATTTGGTGCCACTAATGAATCTCTTTGTGAGGAGTTTGCTAAGCTAATGCAGACAGAATTTGAGATGAGCATGATGGGAGAACTAAAATTCTTCCTTGGACTGCAAATCAAGCAACCTGATAAAGGCATATACATACATCAAACCAAGTATGTTAAGGAGCTTCTTAAAAAGTTCAAAATGGACGATGCAAAGCCAATGAAAACTCCTATGCACCCAACAACAGTACTTGAACTGGACGATGGTTCAAAGAAGGTGGACAACACCCTATATAGAGGAATGATAGGATCACTCCTATACCTCACAATGTCCAGACCTGACATCATGTTCAATGTATGCTTATGTGGAAGATTCCAATCTGACCCAAGGGAAGTTCACTTAACTGCTGTTAAAAGAATCTTTCGATATCTTATTGGAACAACTAATCTTGGTCTATATTTCAAAAGGCAGAAAGATTTCAAATTAGTTGGGTACTGTGATGCTGACTATGCTGGAGACAGAATTGAAAGAAAAAACACTAGTGGAGGATGTCACTTCATTGGTGGAAACTTAGTCTCCTAGATATGCAAGAAGCATGGAACCATTGCACTATCCACTACTGAAGCAGAGTATATTTCAGCTGCAAAGTGCTGCTCTCAAATTTTATGGATCAAGCATCAACTTGAGGACTACAGCATATATGAGAGTAACATTCCCATCTTCTGTGATAGCAAAGCTGCAATAGATCTTTCTAAGAACCCTATATTGCATTCAAGGGCAAAACATATAGAGATTAAACATCACTTCATAAGAGACCATGTTCAGAAGGGTACTGTGGAACTACATTTTGTAACCATAGACAATCAGCTTGTTGATATATTTACAAAACCCCATACTGAAGACAAGCTAATCCTTCTAAGGAATAGACTTGGTATGGACCTTGTACAGGAATGATTAACATCTACATGTAGCATCCAATGTGACAACAGCTTCCAATGGACATGTCGTCCAAAGGTCACTTAGTCATGCATGTGCACTGCATATGTTACACTTAAGTCCAATGACTGAACGATGATTTTATGTTATGGTTTTTCATTTAACATTGTTTTAATGGCCAAAATGGTTTCGTTTTGAGTAAGTGTGATGAGAACCCCTTTATGGATCAATTATTCAGCATCTCAATTGGGTGAAAATTCAAGGGACAAATTTAGGAACAAAAAGGGAAAAGCAGATAGAGGTATAGAAGATGGAAAGAACAACGCCACAATCCCTAGGGATTGATAAGTTGAGGAAGATTCGTCACTTTGAATATGGAAATTCAAAGATAAGAACCAAAAGTAGTTCCTAAGAACCTAGAGAGTTTCCTCTCACAAAAGCCTAAAGCTTCATTCCAAATAAGAGTCAAAATTGATTACAAAGTTAACATTTGGCCCTATTTATAACTATGAACCTAAAGGCCCAAGGCCCAAATAACTAAAAGGACCCAAATTAAAAATAAACATTATTAAAACATAAAAAGGCCAAATATAAAAGCCCAATAAAAGGCCCAAATACATAAAATTCCTATTCTAACACTGGGCTCCATTTTAATATCCTCTTGTAGCTTTTTAGTCCTCTATCATTCCCTTTTTCTTGAAGGAAATTTGACCTCGAATTTGGAGCCAAGGTACCTACAACACAAAAACAACACAAGAGACACATGTTTTAGTTTTGAGATAATATGGAATAAAAATAAAATAAAATAAATCCTATCTCTATTGAGACTTAAACCCTGTAAAAAGACAAATCTCTTATTATCTATGTGCTTATATATCAATCCTCCAAGATCAAATACAAGCCTAAAGAAACCATCAAACTTCATGAAAATTAAATCCATCTCAAGTCCCAAAGGCTTCACACCATTAACTAAAACAAGTTTATGCCAAACAAATGCAGCATGTAAATCACAAGTATTATGCAAAACATAAGTCACATGCACATCAATAGCATCTTGGATGAACACATCCATTAAACCACAAGGTTGAAAAATGGTGTCGGTCAAAATCTTCTCCTCCCATTGATTGCCTTGTTCCTCATATGCAACCACTTCTTCTCCAAATTGTTTTGCCCATTGATCCTTGATGAACAATTCTTCCTTAGGCATCAAAACAAAAGAATTTACATGATTAGGTGCACAAGAAGAATAAAATCCACAATCCAATTTAGGAAAAGAAATTAGAGTTTTGCATTCCCCCTTTGAGGACTCCTCTTCAATTTCTTTCACAAGAGAGTCATCACTTCCAAACCAGAAATCAAAATATGAGGCTTTGCATTCATCCTTTGGAAGCTCATCTTCAATTTCCTTCAAAAGAGAATCTTCACACACAAACAAAGAGTTAGAATAAAAACAAGAATAATCAGAATTCTCTTTATCTTTTGCTCTCTCTTTTTCAATTTCTCTCAACTCATTTTCTCTCATCTCTTTTTCTTTTTCTCTCAACTCTTTTCTCTCTTGTGCTATTTTCTTTTTCAACTTAATTTGATCCTCACTTGCTTCCTCAGGTGAAAGTAGTGCAAGTTTGATCTTATGTCCTTCATGCACAAAAGAAATCTTGTTGGTCTTCCCATGGTGTTTCATATTTCTTTCAACTTGCCAAGGTTTACCTAACAAGATATGACATGTTTCTATGGGAGCTAAATCACACAGCACATCATCTTTATATTTTCCAATGGTAAAGCTCACCAAAACTTGTTGGTCTACAACCAAATCACCTTCTTCACATGGCCATTTCATGCAATAAGGTTTAGGGTGTGGGGTGGTTTTAAGGTTAAGTTTGCTAACCAACCTAGTGCTAGCCACATTAATGCAACTACCCCCATCAATAATCAAAGAACACACATTCCCTAGAACCAAACATCTAGTTTGAAATATGTTCTCCTTTTGAATCTCATCTTCCCCAAAACCTCCATCACTTCCATGATAAGGTGAAGAATACATCCCTACAAGAAAAATGGTTAGCACAGATAATAGAAATATGGACCTCACCACACTTCTCACGTGTTTACACTCTAAGTCCACTCGTGTTTATCTCTTTTAAGGCTTTTTCTATAATGTGCCCACTTGCCTTTTTCCACTCAAACTCCTCTTCAGTTCTTAAAAGTACTCTCAATCACAAATCAAGAATTTGTATTCAAAGTGAAAGATGTAACAAATCTCAGCTCAACTTAAGAGGTCAAGAAAGGGAAATACTCTAAGACAAAACCAAAGAAATTTAAAAGACAAGCAATAAAAGCTAAAAGAAATGAAAGAGATACTCAAAATAGAATACTAAGAAAAGACAAGATGAAGACTCAAGAATAAGAGCAACACAAAACAAGAATCCCAATATGAGCGAGTTTGACAAAAGTGTAGAAGGACTTTCTATAAGGCAGATTTTTTTTTTTCAAATATCAATTTTTTTCTGTTTTTTTTTTCACTTTTGTCCCAATACTTTTTTTTTCTTTATTTTCTTTTTTTTCTTTCTAATTGGTCTTTTTTTTTTACCTTCAACTTTTTTTTTTCAAAAACTCCCAAACTCACTTAAACCAAAATTTTATGGATCAAACAAAAGGGTTTGCCAAAACTCTCAAGAACGGGATGAACAGTAAGAACACTACTGCATATTTGATTCAAAACCAGGTGCACAAAACTGTCAGGAAATTGAACACGCACAGATCATGAAATTGACAGATTTGACGAAAGATATAAAGGCACCAATTCGAACACAAAAAATGGTGCAAACAGTAAACAAACAAGTGCCAAAAAGTAATTGTGACAAATATGATTAAAATTGACGCAAACAAGCAGCTCAAGCACCTCAATTCAAAATCGAAATTGAAATTTGAAGCAATTGACACACAAAGCCTTGATAAAGTGACGCACCAATATTGAATATGCACCGACCCAAGCAAAAAGGCACGCAACAATAGAAATTAATAGGTGCAAATCAGAAAAGGCACAATGACGGTGCACCAATCAAATTGGATAATTGGCTGAGAAGAAAGTCACATACGCACCAATTCCACCGACAACAATGTTAGCAATTGGAGTCCGAATTGCATGAAACTGGACACGCACAAATCCTGAAATTGACGCAAGGAAAGACGCGCACAAATAGGCACCGCTTCAACAAGCCACTGAACAAAGCAAAATGTAATTGACGCATGCGAAATCAGCGAACACCTTCAAACTTTCAATTAACGTGAATTGGACACTTTCGGATGCAAATTTGAAGCCCTTTGATGCTGATTCCTTGCTCTGAATACCAAACGATGAGAACCCCTTTACAGATCAATTATTCAGCATCTCAATTGGGTGAAAATTCAAGGGACAAATTTAGGAACAAAAAGGGAAAAGCAGATAGAGGTATAGAAGATGGAAATAACAACGCCACAATCCCTAGGGATTGATAAGTTGAGGAAGATTCGCCACTTTGAATATGTAAATTCAAAGATAAGAACCAAAAGTAGTTCCTAAGAACCTAGAGAGTTTCCTCTCACTAAAGCCTAAAGCTTCATTCCAAATAAGAGTCAAAACTGATTACAAAGTTAACATTTGGCCCTATTTATAACTACGAACCTAAAGGCCCAAAGCCCAAATAACTAAAAGGACCCAAATTAAAAATAAACATTATTAAAACATAAAAAGGCCAAATATAAAAGCCCAATAAAAGGCCCAAATACATAAATTCCTATTCTAACACTGGGCTCCATTTTAATCTCCTCTTGTAACTTTTTTAGTCCTCTGTCAAAGTGTGAGTTAATGATCTATGCTGAGTCACTTAACTGTTGGTAACCATACATAGTTACCCACATTCTCAGCATGCCTCATCATGGTGGGTCTTATGGCATAACCTCCATTTCAAATATTCATAAAAGCCCAAAATCGTTTCGTGTTCTCCAAACAGAGCCTATACTTAAACTGTCAAATCCACTCAGAAAAATACTTTACCAATTTCCCTTCACCGAGATTATCTTCTACCTTCAGCACTCTCATTCTCTCTCTTAGAAAACATGAAACACTCTCTGCAAAACCTAAAAATCCAATCTTTATCATCATGACGAACTCTGCTAACTCAAGCAACTCCGAACTTGATATTCTTACCTACCCTGAAACCACTATTGTGTCCTGAGGTGCTACTACTGTCCACGTTGAGCACTTCTTCGACATTAAACAGCTAGAAAAGTTAGGTCTGAACCTTGATGAAAGTCTTCTAAAATGCGGAATCAGAGGATACTTCAACGAAAACTATAAGATATTCCCAGAGCTGATTAGGATGTTCTGGAGGAATGCAAGGTTCTAGAACTCAAGGGAACTTGTCGCCACAATGCTTGGACGAGAAGTGACTTTATCCACTGAATCTATAGCCAAAGTCACTGGCTGTATCAGGAACAAAATCAGTACAAGTCAGAGTGGTCTAAGCCATATGGAAACTACATTGGGAAGGTACTTTGCAAGAACAAGTCTACAGACTCATCCAAGATTGAGTACAAGAACCTATGTGAAGAAGCAAAGATATGGCAACAAGAGCATTACGCACAAAGCTAGGTCTAAGGACTCAGTCACAGACTTACACAAGTTCGTGATATTTCATCTAATGGAAGGTATCCCATTTAACCTACCTTACACCATTTACATCAATATTCTGCGAATGATGAAAACTATTGGCGAAAATGATGACATCTTCTATGCCGCACTACTAAATAAGATCCTCTGGGATCAGAAAGTATATCAATGTTTCTTTGATGAGTTGGACGAAGTTGATAATGAACAAATTGTGAAGAAAGGAGGAATGCTTGCAACACAGCAGATATTCAGTGAATCAAACATCAAGCCGGTGAAGATAAAGCTTACAGCAAAGGTCCTAAGGGACTTGGACGAGGAAAGCATAAATAAGAAACGTCATGAGCAAAGCAGACTCATTTCAAATGATGATGAAGAAGACATCGATCTTCTTGGCCTTGGGAAAAAGATCAAAGATTGATGAAGGAACAAGAAAGCAGGAAAATAACAAGACACATGTCGTAACAACATGAAGAAGATGCAGAAAAAGAAAGAAGAACTAAGAAAAGACATGCTGATCCTGCACCGTTCAATCCACCTGCTAAGAAGCGTCCAAGGACTGCTCCGTCTAAGCCTGAACAAAATGAGCAACGTCCAAAGACTGCCTCAGTGAAGCTTGCACCAGAAAAGTCCAGAGTTCGCAAGCTGAAAATGCTAGATGACTCTGATGATGAGGACCAAATGCCAATTGGCCAAATTAAAAGGAAAGCTGAAGAAATGGAGTCTGCGCAGCAGAAGAAACAGATGGTATCTGCTGCATCCAAAATTGATGCTACTATCTTTCCTACTAAAGTACCTAGAAGAGTAAAAACTTAGGCAGCAAGGCCAAGGAAAGTTCCAATTACACTCCCCACCTCTTAAGACATTGGGAGCGAATCAACAAGTGCTCCATAACCTGCTCCAACAGTTGCTTCAACAGTCACATCAGCTCAGCGTCCAACTCTTCAGTTAAATTTATCAAACTTTGTGCGTCCAAGGGATGCTTGGAGAGATGCATGGCCTCAATGGACGATCCTACCAAAGAAGACACAAGAAGAAGAGGACAAAGCAAAGTTCACTGTTGCATTCTTCACAAGGAATGAACAGAACTATTGCAAGAAGAAAGATGTAATTTGGAGATCTCTTCAGGAACCACTTGAGCAGAATTTCACTGAAGTTATTTCACCAGACTGGATGAGGTATGATTATATTCATCCTCAATCTGCAACCTATGCTTCACTACCAGAAGGAACCATCACTTGCAATCCTCCACCAACATGGACAAGAGAAACTTATCCAAACTTGGTAAGGATGGAGCGCACTCATACATATCCAACTGGTACTCAACAAAGGGTGCGTCCAGCAGCTAAAGACCCTCTTGAACTAGAGGTAGAGATAGCTTCTAGGTATGCTAGGCCACTACTTGATAAATCTGGCAAACCACAACAAAAGAAGAAGCTTGCTCCAAGAAAGACAACCATTTCCAACATAGACAAGGAAATGGTTGCTGAACTTCAATTGGCCTATAAAGAAAGTTTGGATCCTTCCAAGTCCTCACAAGTTCCAAAAGTGAGATGGGTAAAGGATATTTAACTCTGGACCCCTATCACCAAGTTCCTCCCACTTCCACTAGGAACTCCAGTGCTGAATTTCCAACCAAATGATTATGATGATCTTGGCAAACTGCTTCAACAAATGTATCTGCAAGATCAAGCACTAGCTTATCCTCCTCAACTCTACATCAATCGCTCAACTCATATCAAGTTTGTTCTTGATAAGGTATGTCCCAGACTACCTCTTTTTGATGCTGGAAAGAAGAAAGGCTTTAAATACTACAGTACCGAGATGCCGTCCAGAAGAGAAAAGATTGAACTCATGCCTTCATCTAAACAATGGAAATATTTATTCGACAAGACTGGTAAACTCGCAAGACCACTTGATATGTATGAAGCCAAAACATTCTGGCAGCAAATCATATGGGACAATACACAAAAGGCCTTAAGTTCTGGATGCTCCAAAGCATATTTCATTCATCCTCCAGAAGGTCTTGAAGTCCCGCGTCCAGTTAAGACACATCACTTTTCTGATACCTTCGCTTGCTTCTTGACTGATGATGATGATTATATGGCTCTATTGAAGAAACTACCAATCATAAGAGGCAACAAGGTATATGACCTCAGAAGTCTTGACTGCGCTGAATTTGCACAAGAAGTTCAAATGCTTCATGAACTTCAAAAGGCTGAAGAAGAAGGAGTATTGTAAGAGCAAGCCGAAAGAGAAAGGGCTGAACAAGCTCGCTTGGAACAGGAACGAGAAGAACAAGTTGAGCAAGCTCGCCTGGTACAAATCGCAAATGAGCAAGCTGAGATTGTTGCTAAAGAACAAACTGAGCAGGTTGCCAAACCAAAGATTACACAAGCAGAATTGGATGAAGCCTCTGCAAAGGTGGCTAATATGCTCATTCATTTTGACTTAGAGACTGAGGTACAGGTGGACGTGGAACACTTTGTCACCTCACATGAGGAACAAACCGTCCAATCTAAAGCGTCTAAATATGAAGAAATGCAACATGTGGTTGAGACTGAAGGGCCACAACCAAAGGAGTCCTCTGCTGAAAAGCCTACTCCTGAGGTTGCTACAAGCCAACCAATTATTGATGCGTCCACTGAAGCACACTCTAGAACAAGGCAGGTAGTTCCTGCAGGTTCGTCAAGTCCAAGGGCAATTATTCCCTTGCACTTTGTTGAACCTCAAGGAGTCTCTGAAGATAGAGTGAATGAAATTGTTCAACAGGCTCTAAGGCAACAACAACTAGAAACCGAATATTTGGTATTCACCAAGCTGCCTTTATTTAGTATTATTGATTATGTACTTGTTCACATCAAAATTTAGTATTATTTGGCATCATCAAAAAGGGGGAAATTGTTAGAATCTAAGACTTTTATCCAACCCCTCAAACTTCAGTTTTGATGATAACAAATGAGGTTAAATTTTGAAGTATCTAATGATCTATGTTTGAGTATTATAGGGTCTACGCCGTCCAATGCCTTAATGGTATTGTATTTCTTAAACTCAAACATTATATTTCTATGTGTACAGTGCGTCCAATGAGTAACTGGAAACTTGTTTTTTAAGTATAAAATCCAGCGTCCAATACGCTATTATAAAACAAGCGTCCAATGCATTGTGAAAACCAGTGTGAAAACACTGTGTCCATTCGAGGAAGCGTCCATCGCCTATAACTTACATCATCTTTTCTATCAAACAGTTATATAATGCGTCCATGATTGTGTGAAAGTACACTTATACTTTTCGATGATGATTCTCTGAAATATTATGTTATTCCCTCTCTATTCTAATGTGACATTTCATTTGAAAATTTGAAAAGTGTACCACAAGGGAAAGAAAAGCTTCTCTCTGCAGGAACCGTACAAGCAGCGGAGGCACTGCATGTACTTTTGTCTCCCCCATCTCTCCACCCCAAGCTGACACATATCAACGGTCATATGATTGTGAGAGAACGATTATTAGCAAGGCACAGATCCCACAACGGATATCTTCACCAAGCTGCCTATAAATAGAGGAACAAGCTCACGAATTCTACAACGAAGCATTCAAGTTTTTCAAAGACCTGTAACTCTGCCAAATCGATTGGATGACCTACACTTGTGCAAAAAGAGCAATCTACTTAGCTTTGATAAGTTATTATGTGTATTCGAGTTATATTGTAATATCATTTCTGTGAAAGTTATCTATTTAATTTGTACTCAAATAATTTTTGTTTGGAAAGCCAGGAGTGGCTTACTGACAAAGAATACTTGGGTGTTCTTTAATCTCAGGGGGAGATTAAAGGTGTGCCAGAAGTGGCCTAGAGAATACTTGTAGCCAGGAGTGGCAGGGTATATAATACTTGTTTGCAATCAGAATTTGATTAGTGGAACCCTTCAAAGGTTTTTGAAGGAGAACTGGACGTAGCTCAGGTTGAGTGAACCAGTATAAACCAAGTGTTTTTACTCTATCACTTACAAGGTTACTTGCTATTATCTTAAGTTGTTTCTTCACATATTGTGCACAAGTTTTTCTTTTATCTTATTTACGAAAACCTCTTTGGCGCCTTGACGTTAACAAGAAAAAGCAGTTTCACTAAACTGTCTTTTTTTAACAATTGGACGATACCTGTGATCTTTTGTTTTACAAGTCCCTTGTGAAACTTAAGATTAATTTATCTCCATCTTTGCGAAAAGTTTTTAAGGCTGATAACTAACACACTATTCAACCCCCCTTCTATTGTGAATATCTACATTTCATTAGGAAATGAACCAAATTTACTAAAATAACAAGAAATGTCAATCAAATAGTCAACAATTATAATAAATAAAATCAAAACTTTTGAAGATGTCAACATGCTAACCAAGTGAAAATCAATGTGTTGAATTGATTTCTTTGGTAATAACATCATACAAGTTTTCATACTACCGATCTTCATATTTAGTACTTGACTCTTAAATTTTCACTATAAAAGGGAAGTCAAACAACAAATTGAATGTATTTAATGCAATATTTTTAAATTTTAAGAAAACTTAAATTAACAAATTTGTTTTGAATAATATATTATGTGATGAAAAATATATTTTATAAGTCAAACAAAAAATGTAGTTCTGTTCTGTTCAAAACTACATTTTTTGAATACAATCACCAAATTTAAAAAATGAAACAGGTTATTTTCATTTTAAAACATGAAATCATGTTACTATCATTACATACTTTTGTAAAAGGGGATATAAAATTTCAAAATTGAACTAATTTATTTTCCTTCTGAAATTAAATTATCTAATTTATTACTTATACCCAAGTATCTATAAATTAATTTAATTGATTATTTCTGTAAGTAAAAATGAGTAATTTGACTCTAAAAGTTTGACACTAAATAGGAAGTCAAACATTGAATCTATTTAACAAAATTATTTTCAATTTCATCCAAATATAATTTGAATAATCATGAATGGAATCATAAATTGTTAGACAAAATTATTTTTTTATAAGTCAAACTATTTTTTTTGTATATTCACCTAATTAATAAATTAAGACATTATTGTTTTAAAGGAAAAAAGTGTTTACGATAAGGAACATATTAACAATAATTATTTTATATCCTTTTGAGAGAACATAGAAAAAATAATCATCCGTATTTAAGGGAGTCACAACCAAATTTATACGTGACAAAGAAAAAAAACATAAAGAACAAAAAAAAAAATAGAATGAAGTATACATGTTGATATCGTACATTTTATTTAGAAAAAAACATTAAAGTAAAGTTTCTTTTGTATAATGAAGGATTGCAGATAGAAGTCATATAATTGTCTGCATTGGTAAAATCCTTCATTTAATAACTTTCATTCAAGAATTCCAATTATCAATAAACAAAGTAGTCAATCGACGATAAATTAGAAAATAACAGGACAAACCATATGTGCTTTTAATGATATTTTGTAACCAAAGTTTGATTTTCACATCCATGATCTACTCTGACATCTTTATACTAACCTATATTGTGTGGGTTATTGGGGGGAAGTTCTAATTTTAAATGAAAACAGAACACCAAAGGCACATGTTATGTTACACTTTAGCTTTGTCCTATATCATGATCCGGTATCATTATTCAATTTTATTTTTTACTTTCGAATTTCATGAACATTGGAAAATTAATACGTTGTAGCTATTTTTTTTAAAGGAATTCATCTTGAATAGTCTGTTTCATTGATACTAATTTGAATTCATTTATTTTAACGCCTACAATTGACAAATATTTGCCATAGTTATGTGGATAAAACGGAGTATAGGGAAAAAAATCTTTTAATAAAATAAATTCAAATGGATATCTGAAAATTGTATGGTAACCATTAAATTATCTATTTTCTTACAAGCAAAATCTATTGCAGGCATTCTTATTGTATATAATTTAAGCATAGATCCACATTGGTACAACTTTAGCCACATGATCCTTTCCTAAAATCCTAGACAACGGAACAAATCATTGAAATAAAATTGTTTCATTTAATGTAATACAGAAGCTTTAGTGAGGGCATTTATTCTAAAATGCGTCAAACTCTATGAATTAGGAGTTGGAAGCGGAAATGGGATTTTCTTGACAGAAGTATGAGTGTGACTCGCAATGTGGTGGTAGCGGTGATGCTGGGAGAAGGTGATGTAGGTGGTTAGTAGGATGGTTATTTAAGGTCTACTCATCAAGAAGAGTAGGTAGGAGGTAGAGTGTGGTGGTGGTGGGTTGGAGGTTGAGCAGGTTCGTGAGTATGATCATGAACTGGAGTCTTAACATCAGGAAGAGGAGCAGGAGTCGTAGAGTGGTGGTGATGGTTGTCGTGATGTGGAGGGTGAGCTGGTTTGTGGATAGGAGGGTGAACTGGCGACTTCACTAAAGGAACAGGAGCATGAGCAGGAGAATGGTGGTGGTGGCGGTGGCCATGTTTGTGGCGGTGATGGTGGTGGTCATTTTCATGGTGGTGGTGGTGGTGGTGGTGAGGTGGAGTTGCAAGTGAGCTGTGATGAGGACTATGTCGAAAAGTTTCAAGCTCTTCAGCAAATACAGTGAAGGAGCTCACTAAGAGCAAGAATAATGTTAGGGCTTTGTACATTTCTCGATTCAGGTGTTTGTGTCTTAACACAGAAAAAGATATTGATATAGTGTGTGGGCTTTAATTTGGAAAAGACTAATTTATAGGACCAACATTAAGACCTTTTGTGGCTTTTGGTCAAATAAAATTAAAAGGACAATTAATTTCGTCTTTCATTTAAATGGAATTTAATGTAGTGACTTGGAGAATGACTAAGCGAGACAATTGAAAGTTAAAAGAATGAATTTGGAAATGAACCAAATTTACTAAAATAACAAGAAATGTCAATCAAATAGTCAACAATTATAATAAATAAAATCAAAACTTTTGAAGATGTCAACATGCTAACCAAGTGAAAATCAATGTGTTGAATTGATTTCTTTGGTAATAACATCATACAAGTTTTCATACTACCGATCTTCATATTTAGTACTTGACTCTTAAATTTTCACTATAAAAGGGAAGTCAAACAACAAATTGAATGTATTTAATGCAATACTTTTAAATTTTAAGAAAACTTAAATTAACAAATTTGTTTTGAATAATATATTATGTGATGAAATATATATTTTATAAGTCAAACTACATTTTTTCAGTACAATCACCAAATTTAAAAAATGAAACAGGTTATTTTCATTTTAAAACATGAAATCATGTTACTATCATTACATACTTTTATAAAAGGGGATATAAAATTTCAAAATTGAACTAATTTATTTCCCTTCTGAAATTAAATTATCTAATTTATTACTTATACCCAAGTATCTATAAATTAATTTAATTGATTATTTCTTTAACTAAAAATGAGTAATTTGACTCTAAAAGTTTGACACTAAATAGGAAGTCAAACATTGAATCTATTTAACAAAATTATTTTCAATTTCATCAAAATATAATTTGAATAATCATGAATGGAATCATAAATTGTTAGACAAAGTTATTTTTTTATAAGTCAAACTATTTTTTTTTGTATATTCACCTAATTAATAAATTAAGACATTATTGTTTTAAAGGAAAAAAGTGTTTACGATAAGAAACATATTAACAATAATTATTTTATATCTTTTTGAGAGAACGTAGAAAAAATAATCATCCGTATTTAAGGGAGTCACAACCAAATTTTTATGTGACAAAGAAAAAAAACATAAAAACAAAAAAAAAAATAGAATGAAGTATACATGTTGATATCGTACATTTTATTTAGAAAAAACATTAAATTAAAGTTTCTTTTGTATAATGAAGGATTGCAGATAGAAGTCGTATAATTGTTTGCGTTGGTAAAATCCTTCATTTAATAACTTTCGTTCAAGAATTCCAATTATCAATAAACAAAGTAGTCAATCGACGAAAAATTAGAAAATCACAGGACAAACCATATGTGCTTTTAATGATATTTTGTAACCAAAGTTTGATTTTCACATCCATGATCTACTCTGACATCTTTATACTAACCTATATTGTGTGGGTTATTGGGGGGAAGTTCTAATTTTAAATGAAAACAGAACACCAAAGGCACATGTTATGTTACACTTCAGCTTTGTCCTATATCATGATCCCGTATCATTATTCAATTTTATTTTTTACTTTCGAATTTCATGAACATTGGAAAATAAATACGTTGTAGCTATTTTTTTTAAAGGAATTCATCTTGAATATTCTGTTTCATTGATACTAATTTGAATTCATTTATTTTAGCGCCTACAATTGACAAATATTTGCCATAGTTATGTGGATAAAATGGAGTATAGGGAAAAAATCTTTTAATAAAATAAATTCAAATGGATATTTGAAAATTGTACGATAAACATTAAATTATCTCTTTTCTTACAAGCAAAATCTATTGTAGGCATTCTTATAGTATATAATTTAAGCATAGATCCACATTGGTACAAGTTTAGCCACATGATCCTCTCCTAAAATCCTAGACAATGGAACAAATAATTGAAATAAAATTGTTTCATTTAATGTAATACAGAAGCTTTAGTGTGGGCATTTGTTCTAAAATGCGTCCAACGCTATGAATTAGGAGTTGGAAGTGGAAATGAGATTTTCTTGACAGAAGTATGAGTGTGACCCGCAATGTGGTGGTAGCGGTGATGCCGGGAGAAGGTGATGTAGGTGGTTAGTAGGATGGTTATTTAAGGTCTACTCATCAAGAAGAGTAGGTAGGAGGTAGAGTGTGGTGGTGGTGGGTTGGAGGTTGAGCAGGTTCGTGAGTATGATGATAAACTGGAGTCTTAACATCAGGAAGAGGAGCAGGAGTCATAGAGTGGTGGTGAGGTTGTCGAGGGTGAGCTGGTTTGTGGGTAGGAGGGTGAGCTGGCGACTTCACTAAAGGAACAGGAGCATGAGCAGGAGAATGGTGGTGGTGGCGGTGGCCATGTTTGTGGCGGTGATGGTGGTGGTCATTTTCATGGTGGTGGTGGTGGTGAGGTGGAGTTGCAAGTGGGCTGTGATGAGGACTATGTCGAAAAGTTTCAAGCTCTTCAGCAAATACAGTGAAGGAGCTCACTAAGAGCAAGAATAATGTTAGGGCTTTGGCCATTTCTCGATTTAGGTGTTTGTGTCTTACAACAGAAAAAGATATTGGTATAGTGTGTGGGCTTTAATTTGGAAAAGACTAATTTATAGGACCGACAATTAAGACCTTTCGTGGCTTTTGGTCAAACAAAATGAAATGCACAATTAGTTTCTTCTTTCATTTAAATGGAATTTTGTGTAGTGACTAGGAGAATGACTAAGCGAGACAATTGAAAGTTAAAAGAATGAATTAGGAAATGAACCAAATTTACTAAAATAACAAGAAATGTCAATCAAATAGTCAACAATTATAATAAATAAAATCAAAACTTTTGAAGATGTCAACATGCTAACCAAGTGAAAATCAATGTGTTGAATTGATTTCTTTGGTAATAACATCATACAAGTTTTCATACTACCGATCCTCATATTTAGTACTTGACTCTTAAATTTTCACTATAAAAGGGAAGTCAAACAACAAATTGAATGTATTTAATGCAATACTTTTAAATTTTAAGAAAACTTAAATTAACAAATTTGTTTTGAATAATATATTATGTGATGAAATATATATTTTATAAGTCAAATTTGTTTTGAATAATATATTTTGTGATGAAATAATATATTGCACGTGTGGTTTGTGCTTGTGATGATCTCGGACATCGTGTTCGAGGGAGCAGATGACTTTCTAGGTGAACTCCTCTTGGAGGCATGGTAGATGGAGCAAGCAAGAGATTGAAGCTGTGTTCTCTCTTTTCTTTGTTTGGTCTATATAGTTATATGTATAGAGATGACTAGCTTAGGTTTGTCTTATGTATAAGCTCCAAGAGTTGTTTGTAGTTAAAAATATATATTTTTTAGTTTTGAGATTTAGTTATGTTCTATAAATACATGATTTGTATATTGAGTTTGAACTTTATTTATTACTTTTGGAAGTGTGAAAAGTTTACGCAATATTACCATAAGTAAACTAATGAAAGAGTTTCTAAACTAAAAAGGAAATCAAAGAATCTTAGCTTTAGTAGTTATGTAACGTAGGCTGGTCGTTACACCATGCACGGGTGTTAATTTAATTATAAATGTGAAAATAAATAAATTTTATATTGTTATAATTTTAATGTATTTTTTAACTTTATAAATATATGTGTCTGAAATAATTGTGAATATTTCTAAAAAAAAGGAAATAATTGTGAATATTAAATACATCAAATAATTTTATTTCATTTATATAAACTTTTTTTTAAAGAAAAATCTATCTTTATAAATATATTTATATTAGAAAAATGTTGTTTTGTATGAAAAGAAAATTTGTGAAAGTTTACGAATCAACCCGGTTATTGTATTTCTTTTGACAAAAAATTGTGTAGATCAACTTGATTGGTTAAAAATGAAAAAGTGGGACTTGTAATTACACAAAATCATCTTTATGTAGATCCATCATGTTTGATCATTAGTTTCTGTAACGACCCATCTTCGTTACAGATTTGTTATACTAAAACATTTATTTAAATATTATCATATGAAACTACCAAGAAATTTTTCACATTTAACACACACACACACACACACACACACACACACATATATATATATATATACCTACTTTCCTACACATAATGTACGTCATCATATCATAAAAGTATTAGGTCTGGCTTTACAAAACTTAAATATATATATATGTACATACAATACCAAAATAGTCCTCTTGTAGAGGACATTCACCACAACCTAAGTATTTATACATATGTCCTAAGCTGGTCCCCATACTATGTACATATATACGAGAACATATCCAAAAAGAGGGATCTCATCCCATCTTCAAGATCTATATCCGCTTCAGTCACTAGCGGCCTGAGAACCCGTAACATCACCACTATCTGCTCCTGTGCCAACCACACGATCATTGGAGTAATACAACACAAATACAAACACAAAAAGCAAGGGTAAGCTTATTTATAAAAAGAAGGACAAGATTTAATTAAAGGAAAATTAAAATAAATCAACGATAATAATTCAGCTAACATCATACAAACAATACATACATCAATCTTATATACAATTTCATTATGTAATGTCGTGCTGACTCGACTCCATGGAGATTTCTACAACTTTTGGGCGGTCCCTATAGGCCCCATCCCCTACCATGGTCTCACTCTTTGACCATTCAGGGAGTCCCTTGCACTGACCCTGTGGAGGAAGAGTGGTTTTATCGAATATAGACAAGTGTGGGTATTGGCTTATCTCTGTAAGGTTTGCAAAACCTTCCATCTATAGGAATTCGCCCACTTGTCTATTCTATAGGCCCACCGTTAGCCACCACGAAAACCTCCGGCACTAGGTTGAGAGCCTACCTAACACCCTCAACTTACGTGCCTACTGTAACGTTGTGGTTTTCTTAATTGTATGATTAAGTGTTTGATTAATAATGTAAGAGAAAATGAAATTTAAATTATGTTGAATTAATATAATAATTAACTTAAGTTCTATGTTTTGTTATGTGCCATAGTGTTATTGTGAGATTTTTGGGACTTTTACGTAAATTCCTTGAGTTGTAGAAAAAAAAAAGAGAAGGGGGTGCCTTTAGAGGAAAATAGGTGTTAATAGCAAAATTTCAAAATTTTCCCAAATCTTAAACGTGAAAAGCTTCCTTCTTTCTTCCATTTCCTTCATTCTTCCTCCTTCCTCCCGAAGCCTCTCTTTCCCTTTAATGGAAGTTTGATTCCTACATCATTTTGAAGCTTGATTTCTTCTCTAGAGCCTTCTTAGTTGATTTCAAGTTGGTAAGTTCAATTTCTCCCTATTCTTGATCTCTTAGTATCTTTCTCATCTCCTCTCAAGAACATGAGAAATGGGTCTTGGTTAAATTTTAAGAGATGAGAGAAATCTTGATTTGGAGCTTATTTTGATGTTGGTTTAAGTTCCTCCTAGTAGATTCTATAGCACAAATTGGGGAAAGACCACTCAGGAACCTCAAATTTCTCCTCCTAGTTTCTCTTTTAAGAAATTGCAAGAGTATAGGGTAAGGGAAGCTTCTCTATTTTCAGTTTAAGTGTGGTTGAGAGTTAGGGGGCTCAACCACATATAGCATGCATACCCCTCTTGTTGTTTATGTTGTGTTGCTTGGCATTTGAAATTGAGATATTGATGGAATGGGTTGGGAATCCTTTGACAGTGGCTGTGTGGGATTTGTATGTAATGTTTTTGAATTGTTTTAATCTTTGAAATTGATTGGAAAGGCTCCTAAAACAAAGGAGACCATGCCCAAATTTTCTCGAAATTATTTGGTAAGCTTTGCATGTGAAAATCAAACCACAAAATAAAGTGGCAGTGGCTGTTTGGTTCGTCCAGCTCTGGACAGCCCCCACGGTTTTGTGATTTTTGGAAGATCTAACCGTTGGTTTGTCAAGAAATTTGTTTTTAATGAAAAAAGACACGAAATGGAGCAACTTTCATTTTGACATCTTGGAGAGAAAACCTCATCTCGGGGTTCATCCATGACTCGTAAAATGGTTGTTCTGTTTTCGAGTTTTCCCTGGAACATGTCTCGGTTTTTCTCAAATTCCCACTTGTGTGCTTAATGTTTTTTTTCTCGTTTTTGCACCATTAAAAATTAGACAAAACAATATTTTTAACCATATAAATTACAAAAATTATCATGTCCAATTTCTAAATTAACTTTTTAAAAAGAAACAGGGCAAGGGTTTTTGAGCTCTGTTTTGAGTCTGAAACTTAGGCTGTTAGAAATAAATTTACTGGGAACAGTAGAGAAAGAATTTGAGGACAAGGGTTACCTTTTTAGAAAGATAAAGATGTTACCTTTCTACTGTAAAAAGTTAAACTCAAAATGAGTTTGGAAAGTGGGAGAAATTTACATTTCTTTGATCTATGTTCAGTGAGCACTCAAAATCTAGGGCTGCTGACTTAGAAAATTTTATAAAAATTTTCTAGATGTTTATTTTATAAGTGGGATACCTTTCTGTAAACTAGATTTCAAGAGCTTCGATTTGATATTTTTTTTTTTTAATTCCGAGGTCATTTGCTACAATCAGTAAGAGCTCACATTCAGTACTGCCAAAGAGAAATCGACCTTATTTGGTCAATTTGGTTAATATGAAAGAATTATTGGAATGATGATGTTTGTTTATTGAGATGTGAATCTTGAGTATTTAATATTTGAAATATGTTTTGTGTGATACAGTCTTTTGACTGTAGGATGGATCTTATAATCATGTTTTGAATAAGGATGTTGGGTAGGTCACCACTTTGGTTCTAGAACTATGTTGGAAATTCACCTTTTGTTAAAGTTAGTGTTGTGTTGTAAGTAAGGATTCAGAGTGTCACTAAAAGGGTCACTAAACCTCTTAGGAAGTAGTTCTCGACACTCCAACACGTCATTCGGAGTCAAAACATAGGGGTGATACTTGGGAAGATATCCCACTAGGCGAGACCCCTGGGTCGCTTTAGTGGGGCAGAGTTCTGGCGTGAAACTCACCCTCCCAAGTATACCATTTTCCAATACAAAAACCTTCCCAAAGGTCATAGCTAACTCCTTTTTATTTTAACATATAAGGATGGTTCCAACACATGATTATCATTCATCATCAACATCATCTCATCAAAATCATACTCATCAATAATTCATATAAAAGTCGACCAGAGTCGACCGGACGCTGGTCACTGGACGCTGGGTCACTAGACACTGGGGTCACTGGACACTATGGTCACTGGATGTTGGGTCACTGGACGTTGGGGTCATTGGACACTGGGGTCACTGGACACTATGGTCATTGGACGCTGGGGTCACTGGACGATGGTCTTCAGAATCGGACGCTCGTAAAATTTACGACGAACAGAACATCGTAACATGGTTTTCTGCATAACCTAGGGCCTCCCAAAGGATCCCAAGCACCCAAAAACATGCCTCAAAGGTTTAGGGACAATTCACAACACTTACAAGAGTATTCCAAGGCAAAAACAACACATTATAACAACAAATTCATACAATTTAATCTTAGGTCACAAATCCCCCAAATCATCAAGAACACAAAAGAGGGAAAACTCATTGCATCGTAATAATCAATCTCTAGGATATCAAAAAGGGGCAGAACTCCAAACAACATAACCTCACCATCAAATCTTTCAAACAAATTAAAGCTTCCTTTACCCAACAACTTTGAGATTTTTCTTGAAGGAGTTAAAAAGAGATACTTTTTGGCTTTTGAGTGATCTTTCCTTAACTTTTGCTATGGAATCAACTAGAAGGAACCTAAACCAACATCAAAACAAGCTTGAATCAAGATTTCATTCACCCATCAAAATTTTAATCAAAACCTATTTGATAAGCTCTTGAAGGAAGAAGATGAATGAACCAAGAGATCAAGAATAGAAAAGAGAGGAGCTTACCAACTTGTAATCAACCAAAGAAACTCTAGGAATTAAGGAAACAAAGTCCTATTTGAGTGAATTCCAAAAACCCAAACTCTTGAGAGGAAAAGAGAAGGTTAGAGAGGAAGGAAGAAATGAAGGAAATGAGGAACAAGAGAAGCTTTTGAACGTGCAACAGCTTTAGGATTGGCTTCAATTTTGCTACTTGCACCTGTGTTACCTCTAACGACACTCCCCTTTTTTCTACAACTAAAGGAAACTCACATATAAGTCCCAACAATCTCACCACCCACACTCTAAGCCTAACAATTCATGAAAATCTATCAATAAAACTATGGCACATAATAAAATCAATCTATATATTAATTCTTTTATAATTATCATAAATTTAAATTTAATTTCCTCTAACGGTATTTATCAAGCACTTAATATACATTACGAAAAACCACAGTGTTACACTTGCCATCTTCTATGGCCTGACTTAAGGATTCAAATACATCTTAACAATCCACAATCCTCAACCATGACAACAATCCATCCCCTATACACTAAAAGATTCACTCAACCTCTTGGGAATTAGTTCTCAACACTCCAACACGCCATTCGGAGTCAAAACATAGGGGTGGTACTTGGGAAGATATCCCACTAGGCGAGACCCCTGGGTCATTTTAGTGGGCCGGAGTTTTGGCGTGAAACTCACCCTCCCAAGTATACCATTTTTCTATAAATATCTTCCCAAAGGTCATAGCTAACTCCTTTTTAACATATAGGGATGGTCACAATACAAGATTATCATTCGTCATCAACAATTCATATACATCCCAATAATAATACATCCACCTCATCAAAACATAATTATTACAACAATAATGCAACTATCTTACCATAATATAAACACCTCAAAAACAACATAATCATCTTATAATTAAACATACTACATTTGTATAAACATTTTAAAACCATATAAATAAAAAGGGGAAAAGTTTCAAAAGAATTTCAATTAACCAAATTCTAGCCTGGCCGCACAAACTCTCGTGCTGAGCCAGAACCCCCATGCCCGACTGCGTAAGCTTTCATGCTGAGCCATAGCTCCCCTGGAAATGAATATCGCTACTGACTCTCTCTGGCCCAGCCGCACAAACTTTCGTGCTGAGCCAGAACCACTATAGAAATGAAAATTTGCTACTGACTCTTTCTGGCTCGGCAGCGCAAGCTCTGGCTTGCTAGGCTAGAAAATCCCTGGAACTGAAAGTTCCATTCTGACGCCCTCTAGCCCAGCAGCACCAAAATTCATGTTGGGCTTGAGCAAAAAGGGCTGCAACCTGCGAGATTCATGGCCCTTAATGGTTTACCCACTCATCCTAACTTTATGCAAAGACTCACCCAAGCTCATAACATCAATCACATCATCAATCCAAACATAGAACACCACCAAATCATTCAAACAATTTAAAGCTTCCCTTACCCAACAACTTTGAGATTTTTCTTGATGGAGTTAAAGAGAGATACTTTGTGGCTTTTGAATGATCTTTCCTTAACTTTTGCTATGGAATCAACTAGAAGAAACCTAAACCAATATCAAAATAGGCTTCAATCAAAATTTCATCCACCAATCAAAATTTTAACCAAAACCCATTTGAGAACTCCTTGAGAGGAAAGAAGATGAACTTCAAGAAACCAAAGGAGAAGAGAAGTGTTGCTTACCCTAGGAATCAATCAAGGAAGCTCTAGGAACACCAAAAATTAAAGCTTTCTGTGAATTCCCACAAAACCCAAGCTCTTAAGAGGAAAAGAGAAACTTAGAGAAGGAAGAAATGAAGGAAATGAGAAAACGGTGAAGCTTTGCACGTTTAAGCTTTGGGATAAATTTGAAATTTTGCTATTTGCCCCTACACTTCCTCTAAGGACACCCCCTTCTCTTGTTTTTTTTCTTCTACAACTCAAGGAATTTATGTAAAAGTCCCAACCATACATGAAAATCTAACAATAACACTATGCATATAACAAAACAATCTATTTATTAAATTCTTTTATACATATCATGAATTTAAATTTAATTTTCTCTTACGGTATTTATCAAGCACTTAATATACGTTACGAAAAACCACATAACACATGGCATGGGTTATTACACTAGTTAAAATAAATATAACCATATTATTTATATTCAATAGTCAAAACATGATACTCAAATAATAAATTTTATATAAAAAAAATAAAAATAATTAGTAAATTAAAATAAAAATCAATTGTTCAAAATACCAAAAATATTAATCAATATTTAATAATTTTAAGAAAAAATAAATTTTAATTAAATGGAAGAATTATCTATGACGTGAATATATATCTTTAACATTAATTAAATTTTTTTATTTTTAATTAACAAAATTTTAAAAAAATAAATAAAGATCTTTCACCGGACAATCAATTAAAAAATGTTTTCATATTATTTTATAGCAAGATAGTCAGCAGCAAATTAAAATATTTGAATTGAATAATATCATAAACTCTTCCAAAAAAAATAGTTCTCAAGAAGTTTGTAAGTAATTAACTAATGTAATTAGTAGATATATATAATTAGCTTATATATATATGTATATAATATTTTGGAATTGATTTCGGTCAAACTTAAATATGCATAATTAATATCTAAGTTTGGCATATTTTTTATAATTATTTTATTCTTTAATTATATGTGAGCAATCGAGGAAAAAATATATAATTATTTAATAAAAGTAAGTATCTTATTCTAAAATATAAAATTAAAGTAATTAGTGTAATTAATAAACATATATAATTAAGGTAATTATTCTTGATTTTGGTCAAACTTAAACGTGAGTAATTAATACTGAAATTATGCATATTGTTTATAATCATTTTCGTTAGTTTAATTATAGGTAAACAATCAAGGAGAAAATTATATAACTAATTTAATTTTGTTACTTTATTTAAATTTAAAACCCACATTCAACACACTTTTTATAATTACTAATATTACATTATTCAATTATTTCCATATTTCAATAAAAAATTATTTCCATATTTAAGCATAATTTTATTTTTCTCATCAATTTAAATTTTAACATTCTTTAATCATCACATTATGTTTTTACCATTAATAAATTATATTGTTATTGTTACTATTAATTCATAATAAATGTTTTATTAGCATCATTAATTAATGACAACAAATTAATAAATAATAAATAATATTTTAATTTAATTTAATTTAAATTATAATCATATTAATTTTCGCTAAAAATATTAAACTTAAATAAATAAAGTAAAAATGTTAATTAAATATCATATAAATATTTAGTAAAAATGAATGTTAAATCTATTTTTCCTTTTTTTTTTTATTATTATTATTATTATTATTATTATTATTATTATTATTATTATCCAATAAAAATAAAATTTTAAATGATAAAACCAATGGTTACAAAATATAATTACATATATTTTTTGTCCATATCAATATTGAAATGATGTTAATATATGTATGTGTATAAATCTACCTAATTCATATAAAACAGCTTTTTAAGACTTAAAATATAACACATCAATTTATATAAAGTACTTAAATGTGTTTAAATTTATACCTAGGGTTGAAAAATTATAAAAAAAAAAAAAATCAAATTTACATAAATCATAACATCATAAAAATTTGAATTTATTTATTTTAAACTCACTACACAATTTATTTTACTATCCAGCTGGTATGGGTCCATAGATGAGGAGTTTTTAAAAGTGCCGATATGAGGACGGGTACTATAGTACCCTACCCAGATCCTACTTATTGTCATCCATATCAACATATATGTCGTGCATGACACGTATTGCTTGAATTTAGATTTTGATTTAAAAATATATACTTAAAAATGTCATTTCATAAAAGAAATTCTTTTGATTTCTTTATTGTAACTACAAACTCTTACTTTAAATTGATTGAAATATTATTTCACAATAATTATTTAAATTATTATGTTATCTAACACAACTAATTTTTATTTCTATCATTTATTGTATTTTAAAATTATAGTCTACTAGATATATAATCAAACTATATATCTATAATGTACACCAATAATTAATAATTAAAAATATTATATTTTAATTGTAAATAATTTCTAATATAAATTTAAAAAATATTTATTATTTTAAAATACTTTATAAAAATGTTCATAAACATTATTTATCCCGTGCATGGCTCGGGTCACCAACTATAGTTCATAAAATAAGAGGAAAAAGGGTACTAACGGAGCTTTTTTGTGAAGTCCCACTTCGAATCCCTATTGTAATTAAAAGTTCACTTTTTTTTTCTTCTCAAAACAAAATTGCAGTTTTCATGTTTCTCAGCTCTCTACCCCTTAACAATTAGCGGAAGATATCATATGTACCTCACAATTTATAAAATAGTAAATTTGTAAAGGAGCATTAGGGATAAACCCATTGATCTTTTTTAAAAGAAGTTTTGTTGTGCCTGTACTCTTGCAATAAATTATTTTTTGTGTTTTTGCAATTCTTTTATTAATTTAAATATATAATAAATTTTTTGCAAATTGATAATAAAATAAATATTTATTAATTACAATAATTTTTTAGATTTTAAAAAATCAAAAAGTTTTTAATACATTTTAATAATTTTATTCATTTCTATTATTAAAATAATTTTATACAATATTTTTATTTTTATAAATATAAATATGAAAGTTTTTAAAGAACTTCTACTTAATTTTTTAAGAACTGATTTTGAGCTTTAATTTTAAAGAAGCTTAATCATTTTTATATGTGATGATGTTTATTATTATATTTTCTTCATTTTTTATGCATAATTTTATTCAATGTTTTTTTAAAAACTTAAATTATTGATTTAGTTCTTAACTTATTAATTATTTTTAAATTCCAAATTATGACCGTTGTAAAAATTTAGATAGAAATAATTGATTCTTGACACAAATACTTCATATCATTTAGATACAAGTAATTGATTCTTCACACAAATACTCCATATCATTTAGATACAATTGATTCTTGACACAAATACTCCATATCATTCAATCTATATATTTTTTTATCCATAGGAATCGATGACAGTACTGGACATTTTACAACACTCACGCACCTGCTCAACCAACTGAGCTATACGCCTTGGTATTCAATCTATATATACTTATTCCAAACTCAGTTACAATCAACCTTTTAGCATTCCTGCATTTATTGAAAAGCTGGTATCATTGCGTTCCTTTTTTTTTTGCATGCATTGGAAAGCGTATTTTCTCCATTGAATGTGAAATCAACGGATTCGCAAACACACTCCTACTAATTACTACCTCCTTTTTCTCATTCTTCTCTGGCCACCTTTTTCCGTTTTCTGTCTACATTACATATCTCAGAAGATGAAGGATCATGCTAGAGGGAAACCGCCTTGTCCTACAGGGAAACCACCTCGTGCTATAGGGAAACTGCCTAGTCTTCTGCAAAAATTGTTCGAAGCTAGTAAAAAAGAAGGCACTTCCATCTCTGAAGAAGAGGGCACTTCTATATCTGAAAAAGAAAAAATTGTGAAATGCTATTTTTGCCCACGTGATGAAAATCAAAATCAAACTGAGGTAACGAATTGTATTTCATGTTCTCTCTCCTTTCATTTAGGGTGCATGAGCCCAAGTGATTTTTACTACCCTGCATGCTGTGCTTGTCAAGACACAGGGAGGAACATGATAGGGATTTGGTTGGTTGCTTGAAGAAAAAATTTAATTCCAATTTTTTTTTTTCTGAAGATCAATTATGCATGGCGATCCTCACTAACGACGACGAGGAAGGGGAAATGACTTGTGTTGCTGCACTAAGAGTTATAAGCAAAATAGTTTCTAAAGTTCCTTTTGTGACAACAACAAAATCCCATAGAGGAAAGGGACATTGTAAATTACTGATGAAGCAGATTGAGAAGAAAGCACCAAATTCTGTGCATTGAGGCTGCCCAGTACCTTCTCAATTCTTCTCAATCTGCTTCATCAGTAATTTACAATGTCCCTTTCCTCTATGGGATTTTGTTGTTGTCACAAAAGGAACTTCAGAAACTCTTTTGGTTATTTGTAGAAATGACTCCAAGGGATAAGATGAAGTTTATATCCTATAGATTTACGCATTTTTCTGACACTATAGACTGCTATAAGGATTTAGGGGAGAGACAGTGATATTGACTGCTACAATGAGCTCTCCTTTTCCTTCTTTCTCAATTACCTTTGTTTCTATTGCAGGACACATTCCTTGCAAACAATAAATAAATAATCTCCAAATTTGAAAACTAGTTATTTTTTTAATTTATTTTTTACTTAGATTAACTGTTCGAGCCTAGTGTGTAGAATTGTTGGGAGACTTGAGATCTAATCCTAGGATGTTATCAATATTTCTGATCAACTTGAATGAAATTGCATCCCATGAAGATACCTATTGTCTAAATTAAAAAAACATATATGTACTCAATTTATATGTGAACCATACTTCACAATAGCTGCACTTCTGGAGCCCCTTTTGCTAAATGTGATCCATTCACTTTAATAAACTATTATATAGGTCTTGAGTTTTAGGATTCAAATGGACCAGAAAATTCTCAATATAGAAAATTTTATGCAAAAAAAAAATGTTTATCTAATACTAGGTGGCTTAAAATACCAGGCCCACACTCGAATGTGTAGGTTTCTCCAGTAGATTGCTACTCTGTTGAGCAAGGTGGATGGAGATCATAACTCTTGTAAAAACTTCAAATCTCAAGTTAGTAGAAATTCCAAGAGAGTAGCAACATTATAGGATGAAGAAAATACTTGTATTTGAGGAGAGTTCTAGTATTTATAGATGTGGGATGGTAAAGGTGGTTTATCAACCAACATGGGCAGCTATCCGCTAATTGTCTTTTCTCCGCATGAAAGGTGGCGAGTCCTTGAATGCCTGCAAGTCTCAAGTCTGGCCTGGGATTGTGATGTTCTTTAGTGCTTTTAAAGATGCATTACCTTTTAAAATGTGTAATTAGACTAATCACGTGATGAATGTTGATTGAATGTCATCAATAAATATCTCAATGTTGTCAATTGCTCACCATGTTAGATACGTGTACTTGAGAACAATAATTTGTAATTTTGGAGTCCCACTCTCCCAAGATTGGGCCTTTCTGGAGACCCATTCTGGAACCATTACTCTTATACTATATCTTTGTTATAAGCACGAGTGTGTTGGGTCCTACTTGATATATTGAACATATAATAATTATCATAAAGCAAGAATACTCTTTCTGAGTTTTTTCTATGGTTAGTATATTAAAGGAATAATATAAGAACGAATATATTAATGTCATTATGTATTTTGTAATGACCACGTGATGCTAAAAGGTTAAAATATCGTTCTAGAACTATAGATATATCTCTTTTGAACTGATAGACGTTGAAGTTTACATTTAAGATGACATATTACGGTAAGGATTATTGAATCAGAAAAATCAAGATGAACTTTCTGTATTTATCGCAGTTCCATTGGTAGAGAGAAAGAAGGTAAAAAACATGGAATGTATTATGCTCCGGTAAGAATCCATTTTCTTAAATCTGTATTATTAAAGATAGTTACTTTATGATCTAAACATGAAGGAACAAATGTTAAAGACTAGAGACATGGTATTTTGCATAATTAGGAGATGCCGACTTGTTGATCAATTGGCGATTTCTACCGTACACAAACTTGTCAAGTGATGCACGGTGCACAAGAAACTGTTTAATGCTTTTTACTGTAGACTCAGTTATTTGATACCGTTGGATAAGATAATAAAAAAATAACCATCGGTTAAAATATTATTTTAATAATTAAATAATATTATTATATCAGAATTAATATTAAAATGTGAACATATGATTATAACCTTTCACTCAGAAGAGAGTGCACAGTGATCCTGATCTCCAAGTTTTCCACAAACAAATATAATTGGAAAATTTAAGAAAATGGCACGGCGGCACCGGAAAACCGACAATGGTTGTTGGCTATACTGCACTCAAAATGTTACAACTTAGCACGGGAGATCTAGTTTCCCGTGAATCAGATTTGGATGAGGTTGGGGAGAGAAGAGAGGTTGGTTATGCTGAAGATGAGAGGTTAGGGTTGCAGCAAATGAAAAGAAGATATTCTGAGTGGCCAATGTTGGAGACAATTTGAGTCAGCACGAGAGGAACTTGTGTTGAGAATGTGACGACGATCATTTTTTGCTGTTTTTAGTTGCGTTTTTGTTTTTATTTTGTGAAATAATTTTTTTGTTTATGTTTTTATTTTTGACGACTTCTTGGTTAAAGGGTTTTATTTGTTTGCAATTTGATGAGAGTTTGGAGGATTTTATTAGTTGAGTTGGTGTAGGTTTTCTTCATTGTGAGGATCGAATGAAGTAGTTGAGTTTGGAAACAACAGCATGTTTTCATGGAAGCTGCTGTCTCTACATCGGAGATGACTCACTTTCTATCGAACAAGATGACTTACAATAGGGAATTGTAGGTCATTTCACACTTTTTAATTTACATATAATTAACCGATTTTAAAATAAATAAAAAATCCACAGTAACAGGTTATTTTAGTGAACAGTACCCTGTGCACCATGCACCACTTGACTAGTGCACCTAGAAATCGCCTGATCAATTTATCATTAGCAGGTAAAAGATTACCTTACAAAAAAATTGACAGATCGTCCCATGCACATGAACGGAAGCTTTTTAGAAGGAACTTGATTAATTTTCAACAATCACGGTCCAAAAGTTAGTATGCTGGCCACGTATTGAACCAAAAAGACATAGATTCGTAAGTTAATAAAATAAGATCAACCAACCCAATCACAATCAACGTTCAAATGAAACAAAATCCAAAAGCGTTTTCAAAATAAAATTTTGCAGAGGCTTTTAACCAGACAATAATATATCTCATTCTTAAAAAAAAAAAAAAAAAGAGGAAGTGAGCTCAGCGCTTCTTAGAGTCACCAACAGTTTTACCCCTGCGACCAGTGGTCTTGGTATGCTGGCCACGTACACGAAGACCCCAGTAGTGTCTCAAACCTCGATGATTCCTGCATGCAAGATAAATATCAATCAGAATGCAATCTTATGTTTCACTAGTTAAAGTCCTCTTGACAACAAAATATAAAATCGAGGTCCATAGATGATTCCTTAATTTCCTTTGATTCAGGAAGGAAAGGAAAGGCTATAGTGTTGTGAATAACTTGTAATGTTGTCTTTCCTGGCTAAGTATTACATTCATGAAGGAGAGGAGGGAGAGAAAGGGTTCTTGTGAATCCCATATTTTTTCACCACTTTAACGATGTATAAATCTTTTAAGGAATAAGTTTCATTAGATAACGGTAATGAAGTAATTTGACATGTATTTTCATATATATATCTATCCGTTTTTATGAAAACAAATGAAGAGGAAGCCACCCTTCTTTTTCATTAGATGATATATCGATACCAATCAAGGGAATGATGACTACTCCCTTTTCTTTCAATTCGTTGAAGGCATACAAATCAAATTCATATGGTATATATTTAACATCAGGTCCAAAGCACAGTATTAGCCAACTAAAATGTATCAAAACTCAAAAGTTAACAGCTTTCCTTTGATTTTACATTCTTTTAAGCAATTATGTCTTCAAGCAGAACCTATTGTAAATGACAATTCATTTCAACACAACTGTGTTTTGGCAACAATAAAGAAGAAAGCATCATGTATTTAAATTCATACTCATTCACATCACTTAATAACTTTGCAGTTTGTATGGCATATTTGTATTTGATGAATGACAAAAAAAGAAAGCTAGTTGTTTCCATACTGTAGACATACCCATTAAGACCATGTTTGGATAAATTTCTCTATCAGCACTTATAGGGAAAGAACATAAGAAAAAATAAAATAAGCTTTTCACATAAGTTAAAATTAGCTTTTGGAGAAGATAAATGAGAATAATTTTACAAATTAGCTTATGCATAAGTTAATTTTAGCTTATGGGAGAAGCTTACTTCACTTTAACTACCTATTTTCTTCTTCTACTAGACCTTATAGAGAAGCTTATCCCTAGGGCCTAAATAAAAGATCTATTTAGAACAGCCGAGCAATGTATTGTTTTGCTTACATGCATTTCTTAGTTTTCACTTTGAAACGGTTCCAATACAAGTGTATACCCAAAAAAATCAGGGAAAGTGCAGACATTCAGTAATCAGTGTACTCAAATTCAAAATGTTTGGAAGAATTAGTTTGTTGGAAATGACTGTTTGTGAGGATATCAAAAAAATGTTAAGATGAATCACAATGTTATTTTAATCATTGTAAGATTCAACAGATTGATTTGCACAAAACAATCTCAACATTAATAGTGAATCAGTTATAGCTAAACAACTTTCCAAATAAATCCACAATCGAAAAGTTAATCACCTGATTTTCTTGAGTCTCTCCAAGTCATCCCTCAACTTCATATCAAGTGCATTTGACACCACTTGAGAATACTTCCCATCCTTGTAGTCCTTCTTCCTGTTCAAAAACCAGTCCAGAATCTTTAATTGCCGGGGGGTTTGGCAACCATAGTCATGAGAATATCCAACTCAGCAGCACTCATCTCACCAGCTCTGCCAACAAAATAACCAAAACCCATTTCAATACAAAACATGAAAAACCAAATCCACAGCTAGCAGAAAAAAATTACAGCCGAACCACAACACTTCTATGTAACAACCCAAGATAACTAACAACGAGAAAATAATGGCAATGAAAGCAACCCTTTTGTTCATGTCAACATCAGCCTGCTTGCAGCAAATGTTAGTAAATTGCCTCCCTATACCTTTGATTGAGGTAAGAGCGAACATTATCTTCTGCTAATATAACTGTTATATATATAAGCAATCTCAAACTTTAACCATAGATGTCATACTATATGAACCACTATATTCACTATTTCGCACAAGCTATAACCACATGTGCAACAAACATAAATACTTCAGATAAACATGCTTGGTAGCTAATTAGATATACACATGTATAAGTTATGAAAATAAGAATTAGGCCATTTATTGTACAAACTTCTGCAGAAAATATTTGCCAGTCATGCAATTGCATAATTAGAATTCTTCGTAGCATTTGAAGCACATGACTGTACTCAGCACCTACTGGCTACTGCATGCATATTTAGAAAATACAATCAGTTAGCCTATGAAAGAGTTGGTCAAGAAAAGAAAATCAAAATAATATACGTGAAGAATAACAGAAACTAACCATCAGGAAAAAGAAAAATTCAATTTCTCAAAGAAGCTCACAGCATATGAAGCGCAAACTCAATCAAATCAAAGGAAGTTCCTCTGAAAATTTCCAGAAGAAAACCTTGAAGATAAGCCTTTAGTCATGCTTTCTGAATCAAAATTTACAGTTTTCCTTCCAGCTGTCAGATCCTTTTCACGGTCCCATGGCTTCCACGGGTGTTGACCCACCCAGTCTTCATTCTCGGGCTGTTGTTTGGACTGTTGCTTGAACTTTTTCTTGGATTTGCTACCAACCTCTTCTTGATGCTTTTGCACCAATGTTTTTGACCGTTTTGCTTTATTGTATTTGTCCACCAATTCTGCATCCGCACTGGCCCTTTTCTTTTCGTCTTCATTTGAAGCTAGTGCAGTAGCTTCAATGCATGCTTCCAAATAACTGCCATGTAAATATCATTTTTGCTATAAAGCTCTTGATTTCACGGAGTGGACTATATACAGGTTGTAGGAAAGAGAAATTGACCAACCAAAGCATTCTAGAATGAAAGAGTATACATACTTCATCTTTGCTTTCTGGGCCCTGTCCGAAGGGGTGTCTGTCCAAACACTAGTATCACCTCTACCTTCCTTTGGCCCCCGGCTAAACTTGGTTCATTGCATAGTCATACCACCAGGCTGAAACACAAATACATTAAATAAGTGGGTATTATTAAGCAAAGAAACTTAATTCTTTCTTTATTAAATAACTTAGTCTCAAGCAATTTTCGTAAATTAGAATTAAATTTAATTATGAGAATATTCAAACAGATTTTAATAATGAGAGAATTATACTACTCCCTCCGTTCCAGATTATATGACGTTTTAGAGAAAAAAATTTGTTCCAAAATAAATGACGTTTTACAAAACCAATGCTGCATTAAATATCTTTTTCCAAAACTACCCTTAATTAATACTTAGTGGGAGTAGTGTAGTATGAGTAATTAATTAGAGAGACAAATGGTATATTAGGAAATTACTTAATGTTTTCTAGGAAATTCAACACATTAATTGCATTCCTTAATACCTGTGTCAAAACCTTAAACGTCATATAAATTGGAACGGAGGGAGTATCCTCATAAAAAAATAAAAAATAAAAAGTCATAGTGTGGGTCTGGAACAGTAGGACACTTTCTGCAGGTTGAAAATTCCCTCCTATTCAGAGTTTGAGTAATTGAATTCTATTAACAGCAACCAGAAAATCAAGGATATAACTGTTATTAAAGAAAACATGAAGGCTCCTAATGTAGATATGTCCGTATGTGGAGCTCAGGCAATGATTTAGAATTACAAGTTTGATGTGTTAGATATGGTTGAGCTGTGATAACTATCCTGGGGTAGGAGAGTAAAGCACTCAGAAATTGAACAAGGAACCAGGGACTATGTTAAGGACTTGAGGCCTACATAGGATGCAAGAAGTTAGGGTTCATTTGAGAGCAAAGGAAAATTAATCAGACATCAAATCAAAATTCTTCTAGAATTTTAAACACCATTCACAAAATTTGGTTTCTACTTTCTAGAATTACTTCAGATGTATGCCCAAAAAAAGGGGTCCAGACTTGAACAAATTATATGAAAAGCGAGGAGATATGAGATCCTAAGCATCAGATCTAATTCTTTAGGCATTACAAGTTAAGATGAAACTGTATCACATAACCCAAAGAAAAGGGCTTTGCAGTTCCATAAAATGCTTAGAAATTCATTTCAAGGATTTAGAAATGTCCCACTACCAAAAACCTCAACCCATTAAGAAAACTAAATATATATAAACACTAAGCCGTAAGCCCCAATATAACATAGTTTACAACTTCTAAGTTCTAACTGGTAAGTGGTAAAACTACAAATTACAAAATCAGCTAAAATATATCCAAGACCATATATATAAAGCTAAAATGACTCTATATTATATCATAATCATAATTAAACCACATTTCAATGTTACTCTATATATTATATCATACAGATGGGTTACATTTTCTCAACAGTGTCCCTACTGCACTTGGTGTAGTTTGCACAAATGCCCAGAATCAAATGATTGAGAGGACTTACTTTCCTTTCCGGAGGCAGTGTTGTCATCCACTCATCCCTTTTTGGTTCCACTTTAACCTCTGTTTGTGCCAGAAGCTCTTCATCACCCTCCATGGAAATACCTGCCACAGATTTCCTAGCAATAAGATAACAAAGTTCACAAAATAGCACCCAACTGCACGTCCTGCCCTTTCAAGAAAGGAAAGTAAAACTGAAAAATATATGTGGGGCGAATGTGCCCAAATGAAACCAAGAGGGGCATGTTTGTTCATGCCAGACCAATTTTCCAATCTCAAATGTCACAAGACAGCAAATTATCTGGCACTAACACTTTGTGTTGGTTTATTGACATAGGACATTAAAGTACCTTCTCCCAGCAAAAGGGTGGATCATTAAAATTAGGCTTAATTGCAAATTTTACCACCAAAATTTTCTATTTTTGCGCATTTTGCCACCGTTGATGTGCCACAAAAAAAGTTAAAAAAAAAACCACAAAACGACATCGTTTTGTTACGAACGTGATGATAAAATGCTCAAAAATTGAAAACTTAGGTGGTAAAATTTACAAAATGATGAAAGTTGAGTGGTAAAATTCGTGAAAAAAAACTTGAATGGTAAAATTCACAAAATAATGAAAGTTGGGTGGTAAAATATGCAATTAAGCCTTAGAATTAAGAAGAAACTAATAATAAAAAGAGGCTTCCAAAATGAGTTTAATCATTATGCAAGTAAAACTAGAACATGAGGTATTTCTTGAAACAACCAGCAAACTATTTTGCTTTAGTTCATATATAACAACCTTTAAATACCAAAATCTTAATACATTTTTCTTCCGTTTACATAAAAATGGTAATATGCTTTATGAATGTTAGAAAATGTAATCCCCACCATTAAGCCCCAATGAAATGGACAGATTTGCATTTTGCTCTTAATTTTCCTTCACACCCACTCCAACGACCTTCTTTTCATGTTTTACTTGGGGGGCCTGGTGCTACAAGTATCTTAAAACAACATAACCCTTTCAGTTTTTCCATCCTCTTTCCAATTATTTCCCTTACCAAAGTTAAGTTCATATCACTCATCGTTATATTAAGCATGTTATGCAGGAAAGTGGCCTGAACTAGCTTGACAAGAACCCTCTACATTATGGAACTCACCTTGATATCTTCTCCACAGTGCAGCCTCACGCATGGTTTTAAGTTCAGCCTGCAGTCACGTGAAGATATTAGGATTGTCAATCACTAATATTACTGCCAGACAAATAAGTTAAAGGTACCTGAAATTGCTCTTTGTTCTTGCTTGAGTTTTATTTTTTCATCCATTGCTTTCCGCTACAAAAAGCACACAACATCATCTTGTTAATAAAAAGAATTCAAATATATTGGAAAAGTATCTAATTTATCATGTCAAACTTGAGAACAAAAAATCTTTTGAAAAAAAAAATACATGCCCAAAACAAAATAGCATGAGAAATTCTATAGGGAAAAACCAAAGGTAAAGGAAATATATGAGAAATAAATTAATAAACTCAGAGCCCAGATTTATATAATTTCCAAGTTGCAAGTGAAAGCACTTATTCTCTCACTTGTGTGCATGTTTGTTCTATAGCTTCTTTTAGGGGAAATAATCACTCCTTTTTTCAAAAATTCTCTCAAAAAGCTGCCAAAAGAAATCATTTTCCCCCAAAATAAGTTAATCCAAACACACATAATCTGCCACCAATTATTGCTTATTCACTAGCAACACAACACATGAATGTTAGTAATAATGTGGGTCAAGTGCAAGAAATTGCTAACACCTTTTTCAAATACTGATTACTCAAGCTCCTTAAAGCACATTAATTAATCAAATGTATGCCACAAAAAGAAAGAGCTGCAAGCATGTCCCACAAAAAGCACCTTTAACTTCAGTAATAAATCATCCTCCTAGCAGGCTCACCTTTTCTGGATCTTGTAACTCTTTGAAAGCTTTATTTAACTTAATAAAAGCCTAGTGGGCTTGTGGATGAGAGCATTTATCTGGATGAACCAATAGTGACATCTTCCAGTACCTAAAGGGAATTAATCAAGATAACATTAGCCAACCAAATAATCTTGATTATATGTAGTCATTATAATGGGATAAGGTTTGATTATATTTTAGTAGCTTTTCCTTTTCAGTTCCCAGTGGCCAGTATAGATATAGAATGCCTTGAGTACATCCTTAAAAGTTAAAGAAAATCAGTTCTTTCTCATCACATTTTTAATATATTATTTACCAAAATAAAATTGTTATGAGTTCAGCACAAGCTGTTATAGTCTACATTTTATTTACAACATGATAATACAATGATTTGGATCATGAAGATTTCCAAAAGAACTTAATAACTTCTTTAAAGCAGTAGGCGACAAAATACTGAATAATCATTCAGGCAATGCCCATTTACTAAATAATTCTGCTGTAGGGGAAACACAGTTGAATCAATTTTTAAAATAATTAATTCAAAAACAAAAATAACCAGAAATTGTTATTACTTAAAGAAGCACATAAGAGAACATACTTTTTCTTTATGTTGTCACTGGACTTATTATGGTTAACTCCTAGAACATCATATGGGCTGTCTGCGTCAACTTCCATGATCCTGGTTACTTGAGAAATAAACAGGTGATGACTTGTGCCTCCACATTCAATTTCAAATAAATATCAAAATCTATTTCTGTAATAAATTAACAAGTAATCTTAGAATTGAAGAGTTTCCCCCCTTATAAGAAAAACTTTAAAAAAAAGAAAAGATAGAAATTACAAAAACACAAATGACCATTTGTCAAAAACAAAAAGATTAAATAAAAATAATATAAATATTCCGTCTTCAAAGAGCCAAACTACCTCCACCACCCAAAAAAATTCTACTAAAGATAAACAACTGGAGCTCCCCAAGAGAATGAGAGAAAATTATCGACTGACACAAGAAATAAAGTTGTATTAAGTAAGAATCCCAACTAAGATCAATGCCCTGAGAACTCAATCACACCCCTTAATTCACCAAAAAATAAAATAATGCTCCTTATGGAGATAAAAGATATGTTTTGTATAAGATCTTTGAATCCTTCTTCAAAAAAAATCTTTAAATCCTTAATTCAACTAAGAATCCTTAGCAACAGGAATATAGTATAACTATAAAATATGCAGTCATTCAAGAATTAGTTATGATTTGAATATATATATATATATCTCTATATTTAATGTTAATTAAAAAATAGTATTAATTAAAATAATTTTAAAAATCAAATATCTTTGCATGATAATCAATTAAAAAATATGAAGAATATATTATTTTGCATTCTTAAAATTTTTATTTAGATAATCAATTAAAAAATTTAAAAATAAGAGAAGGTAGACTGCAACAAATTGCACGGGTCCAAATTATAGATAAGGTGGTAATTTAATATTTATGTAAATAAGATAATTAAGTGCAATTAATCAGTTTAATTAAACAAAATTAGTTCATAATCAATGATTAAATGAAAATTATTTGCTAATTTTGATATAATCTAATAATATAAAATTTGTGAATCCTTTCATAGGTTTGGAATCCACGTGGCGCTTCAAGATAAGCTTTCAAGGTTTGGAATACATGTGTCGGTTACACAGAGGTTCGAATAATAGGTGTCATGATATGACGCTTTGTAAATATTTGGTTCGGGTGCTAATATTTTGTTCAACAATTAGTTTAGATTGATATCACTCACCCATAATAAAAGTAAATGGTAACAATATTTTGGTAACAATTATTTTATTTTATTTTATTTTATTAGATTTGAAATAAAAATATTTTGGTAACAATTAGAAATTTTGAATACTAATAAGTTACGTGTTAATGGTAAAAAAAAATTGGTAACAATTTTGGTATTTTGAATTGTGATAATTTATTAAATAAATCATGACAAGGATAATTAGGGATATCGTTTTAGGGATATTTTTTTGGTTCAACAATTAGTTTAGATTGATATCACTCACCCATAATAAAAGTAAATGGTTCACATTGTTTTTAATTTGAAATGTAATTGATATAAATTAGAGTTATTGATTTTTTTTAGTTATTGATTGATTGAATAGAGATACTGTATTACAAGTAAGCTAATTTTTTTAATATAAATTTATTTTGTTACTAAACTTTTAAATTATTTAATTTAATTTTCTGTTATAAATATTCTTTTTTAAAATAAGTACAAAATAATTATTCTTTTAAAATGAATGATGAAATTATAATGTTACTGATAAAATTTAGATTTACTATTTTTTATTAAAAATTAAAATATATTAGATATATTACTTTTTGTTCCGCAAAACTGAATAGTTATCTTAATTAATAACTATTACTTTTGTTTTCAGCATATCCATATGCAACCAGATTAATAATTATATTATTAGATTTGAAATAAAAATATTTTGGTAACAATTAGAAATTTTGAATTCTGATAAGTTACGTGTTAATGGTGAAATTATTTTGGTAATAATTTGAAATTTTTAATTGTGATAATTTATTAAATAAATCACGACAAGGATAATTAGGGATATTGTTTTAGGGATATTTTTTTGAATCCGATCAAGTTTTACTCATATTTTTCAATCAATTTTAAAAAAAAGTTTGATGTGCGTACATAATAAGTTATATATCAAAATGTGATGTTTTTACGAATGGTAAGTTATTATTTTTAAATTAAATTACATTAATTTTGATAATTAATTTGATGCCCAAATTTAAAATATTTTAAATTAATTTTCTCTAATAATTAATGTTAAAAATATATTGTATTTAGGGTAATAAATTAATTGTAGTTTCATGGACCAAAATAAATGTGATCAGAATATATTTCTATAAATAAATTTTTGTTCATTAATCTTCAATGAAATTATTGTCTTAAATAAAATTCAATTTGAATTATATTATGATTTGATTTTTCAGAATTTTATTTTGTCCATCAAAATTCTATTAACTTATTTTTATAAATAAATCTCATATTTAATCTCATTATTATTCCTTAGCATTTAAATTAAATTATTTCTTTAATTAAATTTAATGTTAATTAATTTTCATAAATAATTTATTTAAGGCAATAATTTATAATTAGGAAAACAAATTTATTATCACGATTTTATAATAACTTACTATAATTTATAAGTAGAAATACTAATGTCAGAAATAATAATGGAAAATTTTATTTGGTGAATCATATCATTATTATTTTACATAAATATTTTAAAACTTTTAGTTTATATAAGTATTTAAAAACTTTTATTAAAAGTTATATATATATATATATATATATATATATATATATATATATTGTTTTTAACATTATCTGCAAAATTGCTTGATCAAACATTAGATCCAAGATTGGCAGATGCTATAAGCAAATACACGATTCATGGCCCATGTGGAGTAGTTAATCCTAAGTCTCTGTGCATGAAGGGTAGAATATGTCAAAAGTATTTCCCAAAGAGTTTTGAACCATCTACCACAATTGATGACGAAGATTATCCAAAGTATAGACAACGGGATTCTGGCCTCTCAGTACAAAAAATGGGAGCAAAAGTGGACAATAGGAGTGTCATTCCATACAATCCTCATCTTCTAAAGAGGTATGAAGGACATGTGAATGTTGAGTATTGCAATAAGTCAAACTCAATAAAGTATTTGTTTAAATACGTGAACAAAGGTCCTGACCGAGCCACACTACAAATATGCAAAGATTCTGAAAATAACGATACTAATCAACCTGTTGATGAGATCAAAGAGTACTATGATTGTAGGTATGTTTAGCAGCCTAGGTATAGTTTATTTGCACGTCTTTGATGTTGGTTTCTTGGAAACACATTTGGTGTTATACTTTTTTGTGTGATCTCTATTAGCTTATGCACATCTTGTGCTATGAGTTGACATTAATAAATCTTTTTTGGCCTTAAAAAAATGATTGTAGGTACGTTTCAGCATGTGAGGGAGCTTGGAGAATTTTCAAGTTTGACCTACATTACAAGTGGTCGCTGGTGCAAAGATTAGTTTTTCACCTTCCAAATTAGCAAGCTGTTTATTTCAATGACGATGAAGAAATTGAGACAGTTGTTGAAAGACATGAACATGTTCAAACAATGTTTCTTGCATGGTTTGAGGCAGATAAGAATTTTGTTGTCGGTAGGGGGTCTAACATATTTAGAATTCCCCACTAAGTTTGTCTACAGCCAAAAAGATAAAATGTGGCAACCAAGGAAGAAAGGACAAAGTATTGGGAGGCTTCAGTACATTCCCGCTGGCATTGAGAACTATATTACATGAGAATTTTACTTACTATGCAGAAGGGTTGCATAGGCTATGATTGCCTAAAGACAGTTAATGGTGTAAAGTACAATACTTTCCAGGAGGCATGTTATGAGTTAGGGTTGTTGGCAGATGATAAAGAGTTCATAGATGCAATCATTGAAGCAAGTGAATTGGCTTCTGGTAATCAGTTGTGAAGGCTATTTGCTACATTGTTAGCCATGAATAGAATGACAAAACCATATGATGTTTGGAACAACACATGGAAGTTGTTGTGTGATAGAATATTGTATGACAAGAGGAGGGAACTAAATATTCAAGGTATAGTTTATTTTTGGGCAATTTCTTTGTCATTCCGTTTGTAAATAGTTAAACAGATGACTAACACGTTTATTTGTTGTGTAGATCTTCACATTTCTGAAAGTGAATTGAAGAATCTTTGTCTTATTGAATTGGAGAAGTTGCTTCAGTCAAATGGAAGATCCCTTACTGATTATCCTTCCATGCCATTGCCTATGATGTCAGATATACTTGACTTACAGAATAAGCTGATTGTAGTTGAAATGAGCTATGATCGAGATAAGATGGCAAAAGTTCATTTTTCTCTCATGGAGTTGTTGACGGCTGAGCAAAAATGTGTATACTAAGAAAAAATTGACTCTGTCATGTCTGAATTAGGTGGATTTTTTTCCCTGTATGGATATGGGGGTACTGGCAAAACATTTTTATGGAAGACTTTATCTGTAGGCCTGCGATCAAAGGGGTTAATTATCCTCAATGTTGCTTCCAGTGGCATTGCTTCTCTATTTTTGCCTCAAGGCAAACTACCCACTCAACCTTTTCCATTCCATTAGTTATCAGAGATGACTCAACTTGCAATATTAACCAAGGGAGTGCTAGATCCAAACTTTTACTTCACACCAAACTAATTATATGGGATGATGCACCAATGATGAATAGGTTTTGCTTTGAAGCATTGGACCGGACATTGCGAGATATTATGGCATCTCAAAATAAGGACAATGCGACGAAACCTTTCGGAGGAAAGGTGGTTGTTTTGGGCAATGATTTTAGACAGATTTTGCCCATGATTAGGAAGGGGTCGAGGCAAGATATTGTTGGTTCTGCCATAAATGCTTCTAACATTTGGAACAATCGCAAGGTCTTGAGGCTTACAACAAATATGAGGCTAGGTGTTACAACTAATAATACAGACCGAGATGAAATAAGAGAGTTCACAGATTTGATTATAAGGATTGGAGATGACAATCTCAATGAACACGAAAATGGTGAGAGTAAAATAAAGATTCCTAAAGACCTACTAATTTAGGAATGTGCAGATCCGTTACTATCTTTGGTTGACTTTGCCTATCCTAACCTATTACAAAACATTAATCTACCGAACTATTTTCAAGAGCGGGGTATTCTAGCACCAACTTTGGATTCTGTTTAGCAAGTTAATGAATTTGTCATCCAATTTTTCCCAGGAATGAAATTGAATATTTGAGTTCTGACTCAGTTTGCCAATCTGATGAAAATAACGAGGTAGAAGGTGAATGGTTTACCACTGAGTTCCTAAATGAAATCAAATGTTTTGGTATTCCAAATCATAAATTGAAGCTAAAGGTAGGAGTCCCTGTCATGCTAATGAGTAACATTGATCAGGAAACTGGTTTATGTAATGGAACTAGGCTAATGGTCAATGAGATGGGGAACAATGTTATATGTGCAACTGTCTTAACAGGAACTAATGTAGGGGACAAAATTTTCATCCCCGGGATGAACCTGATTCCAACTGTTCCTGGCTTACCTTTTAAATTCCAGAGGAGACAATTCCCATTGGCTCTATGTTTTGCTATGACAATAAATAAAAGCCAAGGACAAACGCTTTCCCATGTGGGGATCTATCTTCCAAGACCTGTATTCACTCACGAGCAATTGTATGCTGCAATATCTAGAGTCACTTCAAGGAAGGGTCTAAAGATTTTGATTTTGGATGAAGAGAAAAGATTGTGCACATCAACAACTAATGTGGTCTATTGGGAAGTATTTGACAATGTTTAGGTATCGCCTAACTTGATTTTTTATTCTGATTTAATGCTTATGATACTGCATCTGCTCAATTTTCAAAATTTGATTATGTTTGTTATGAACCAACTACTTATAGGTTTTTTTCTCTATGGATCTGGAGAACTTAGTGCACAACTTGAAAGGATGGACAAAAGAGTATGACAACCTTATGATATTGTGAGATTTAACAACATTTTTTTATTATTCATGTACTAAACGATTTAAATTGTCTTTTCGGATTTTTACATGAAATGCAGACACATTTAAAGTTTTCCTATTGGTATACTGTTAAAAAAGATTTATCCTCTAAAATATTGAATATTTTGATGTATTGATGGTGTAGTAAACCATATAATTTTGTTTCAATAACCAAACTATTGAAAGAGTTCATTTGATGTTCAAAAATATGAGGCTAACTCCTAAAAAAAATCTAATTAAAATTTAACTCATTGTTTTGCAATGTTTTATGTAAAGATCAAGTTTTTTTAAGGGTTTGGTTTCATACTCATCCTCTCTTCCAAAGACAATAGTTCCTGGAATTTATAGTAAAATTAGGACGTAAAAATACCTAATAAATCGAATGATAACTTGATTGTAATAATAAATATATCCCGTGCAGGCCACGTGTTACTACACTAGTAATATAAAATTTGTGAATCCTTTCACAGGTTTGGAATTCATGTGGCGCTTCAAGAGAAGCTTTCAAGGTTTGGAATACATGTGTCGGCTACACAGATGTTCAAATGAAACGTGTCATGATATGGCGCTTTGTAAATATTTGGTTTGGATGCCAATATTTGGTTCAACAATTTGTTTAGATTGATATCACTCACCCATAATAAAAGTAGATGGTAACAATTATTTTATTTTATTTTATATTATTAGATTTGAAATAAAAATATTTTGGTAACAATTAGAAAATTTGAATTCTGATAAGTTACGTGTTAATGGTAAAATTATTTTGGTAACAATTTGAAATTTTGAATTGTGATAATTTATTAAATAAATCATGACAAAGATAATTAGGGATATTGTTTTAGGGATATTGTTTTAAGGATATTTTTTTGGTTCAACAATTATTTTAGTTATTGATTGATTGAATAGAGATACTATATTACAAGTAAGCTATTTTTTTAATATAAATTTATTTTGTTACTAAAATTTTAAATTATTTAATTTTATTTTCTGTTATAAATATTTTTTAAAAAAATAAGTAAAAAATATTGACTATTTTAAAATAAAGGATGATATTATAATACTACTGATAAAATTCAGATTTACTATTTTTATATTAAAAATTAAAAATATAATAGATATATTATTTTTTGTTCCGCAAAACTGAATAGTTATCTTAATTAATAATTATTACTTTTGTTTTCATAATATGCATAAGCAACCAGATTAATAATTATATTATTAGATTTGAAATAAAAATATTTTGGTAACAATTATAAATTTTGAATTTTGATAAGTTTCGTGTTAATGGTAAATTTATTTTGGTAACAATTTGAAATTTTGAATTATGATAAGTTACGTGTTAATGGTAAAATTATCTTAGTAACAATTTAAAATTTTGAATTGTGATAATTTATTAAATAAATTACGACAAGGATAATTAGGGATATTGTTTTTTAATCCGATCAAGTTTTACTCATATTTTTCAATTCAATCAATTTAAAAAAAAAATCTTTTCATCCCATAATACGGTTATTGTAAATGCTATATATAATGATTTCCAGACTCTGGAATGTATTATTGTGGTAAATGTGACAAGCACGTCGTAGATGTCACTCGAAGGTAATTATTTCTACCTACATTTTTTAAAAGTTCTTTGTTCTTATTTATTCACCTACTTCAATAATTTTGTTTTTATTTATTCCTATAAAATATCAATTTATTAAGAACTAAACAAATATTGTGGTATACTTAAATGAATTTGCAGATTTTTCCTTAGATTACGTGTCAACGACGAGACTGCTTCTGCCACCTTCGTAGTGTTTGATCGTGATGCATATGTTTTGCTAAACCATACTTGCGAAGAGTTGCTTCAATCTATGAACAAGGTGAATAGTATTTTATTTGTGTGCTATAAATCTATTAAAATAATTCTAGCAATCCATTATTCATACTTATGCTCAAATTTTAATTGTAACACAATTTCAGGTAACTGATTCATTTGGTATGCCGAAGGAGTTGTTTGACCTGCAAGATTAGACCTTTTTGTTCAAGGTTGGCTATGATCGAGGGTCTGGATCGAGATTTGAGCCGTCCTATATGGTCAATCATAACATGGTGCTTCGTAAAATTTGGTTCGGTTACAGACCATATTTATTGTCATTAATGAGATTTAATCCTCCATTAATAATAGGTTGATCAATAATTTAAAATTGTGAAATAATAGCATGTGTAAATAATTAACTATTGAGCAATGTGATAAATAATTAAAATTTAATTTGATATTCATGGAATTTTTTTTTACTGGAATATTCACGGAAATTTTATACACAATAACTATTCATGAAATTATTTATCACTTGATTAAAAAATTGATAATCGATTGCATAATTTATTCATGGAATCAATTTCGGCTTTTATAGGGTCACACCCAATTTTAAATTAAAAATTATAACTAAAATCAATTTAAATTGAACATAAATTTTAGCACAATCAATTACGGTCATTATGTCCTGTCAAAAAAAATTATGGTCATTATGATTAATTTGAGTTAATGATAATGATTATGACTAATATATTCAGCTTATTACTGAGGGTACCTCTATTCATATCAGAATTAGTGATTTTGGATTATGTAAACTCAATCCTGTTAATTAAAGTGTAATTTTTTAAATAAATATACATGTGCATGCTCAATATATGTTATTTATATTTAATTTTTTATTTATTTAGAATATGATAAAGTAGTCTAATTTATAAGGGAATATATTTTAATTTGAAACATCAACTTAATTATGACTAATATATATTATTTCGGTTCATATTAATTGATAATGTTATTATATATTCGAATTTAAATTTATAGTATATTTAAATTAAGATTATATTAAATTAAAGTAATAATATTAGGAAATTTTCAATGTATTATAATTTTAATTCACATTATTTTACTTACTAATTTAAAATTCCACACTTTATAAATTATAATTATCACTTTAAGTTTTACTATTGTTACTATTGTTTGTCATATAATTCCTAATAAATGTTTTACTAACCAAAATTAATAAATAATAATCTAAACTAAATTAACTTATACTTAAAATATCACCCTTAAATTAATTTATACCAACATCAAATAAAAAAAAATGAAGCAAATTAAAGATAAATATTTTAATATTTCATACAAGAAAAAAAAAACAAAAGAATGAGAGAAAATTATCGACTGACACAAGAAATAAAGTTGTATTAAGTAAGAATCCCAACTAAGATCAATGCCTGACAACTCAATCACACCCCTTAATTCACCAAAAAATAAAATAATGCTCTTTATTGTAACGTTGTAGTTTTTTCTTTTATGTGACTAAGTGATTGATTAATAATGCATGAGCAAAGAAAATTTAAATTATGTTAATTGATATAATAATTAACTTAAGTTCTATGTTCGGTTATGTGCTAAAGTGTTATTATTGGATTTTCATGTATGGTTGTACTTAGAGTGTGTGTTGTGAGATTTTTTTGGACTTTTACGTGAGTTCAATAAGTTGTTAGGGAAAAAAATAAGAGAAGGGGGTGCCTTTAGAGGAAACATAGGAATTAATAGCAAAATTTCAAATAAATCTCAAGTTTTGAACATGCTAAGCTTCCAATTCTCTCATTCTCGTTCATTCTTCTTCCTTCCTTTCTAAGTCTCTCTTTATCTTGAGCTGAAGTAGGATTTCTACACCAATTTGAAGCTTGATTTCTTCTTCTCTAGAGCCTCCTTAGTTGATTTCAAGTTGGTAAGTTCATTTCCTCCCTATTCTTGATCTCTTAGTATCTTTCTCATCTCCTCTCAAGAACATGAGAAATGGGTCTTGGTTAGATTTTAAGAGATGAGAGAAATCTTGATTTGGAGCTTACTTTGATGTTGATTTAGGTTCCTCCTAGTAGATTCTATAGCACAAATTGGGGAAGAATCACTCAAGAACCCCAAAGTTCTCCTCCCTAGCTTTTTCTTCAAGGTTTTGAGTCAAGAATTTTGGGTAAGGGAAGTTTTAAATATGTTTGAATGAATTGGTGGTGTTTTATTTTTGGATTGATGATTTAATTGATGTTTGTTGATGTCTATGAGTTTGGGTACACCATTGCATAAGGTTGGGGTGAGTGGGTATGCCATTGATAGCCATGGAACTTGCAAATTTGCAAACCCATTTTCGTCCCGGCCCAGCCGAAATTTGGTGCAGTTGGGCCGAAATGTAGCAGGGGATAAATTAGCTTTAGGGGAGTTTCGGCCTAGTCGAAACTTGGTGCAGCTAGGCCGAAATGTGGCAGAGGAGAAATAAACAAATTCAGGGGAGTTCCGGCTGGGCCACGATTTTGGCTGGCTGGGCTAGAATATATATATTTTTTAAAATTCTCTTAAAATATTTCTCTTTTGATTATTTAAATGATTTTAAATATTTAAATAAATGATGTATGAATTATTAATGAAATTGAATTATTTCTATGGGTGTGATGAAGATGTGCACAAAAGTTCTAGAACTATGTTAGGAAATTGATAGAGGACTAAAAAGTTACAAGAGAAGATTAAAATGGAGCTCAGTCTTAGAATACTAATTTATGTATTTGGGCCATTTATTGGGCTTTTATATTTGGCCTTTTTATGTTTTAATACTGTTTATTTTTAATTTGGGCCTTTTTAGTTATTTGGACTTTTATTAATGGGCCTTGGGCCTTTAGGTTATACTAAAAAGGCCCAAATTAAAAATAAACATAATTAAAAACATAAAAAGGCCAAATATAAAAGCCCAATAAAAGGTCCAAATACATAAACTCCTATTCTAAGATTGGGCTTCATTGTAATCTCCTCTTATAGCTTTTTAGTCCTCTATCAGAAATTCACATTTTGTTAAAGTTAGTGTTGTGTTGTAAGTAAGGATTTAGGGTGTGAGAATACCTTACTTGAGCTTATTGAATTGCTAGATGGGTTCATAAGCATAATTTGAAAAAAAAATGGTGAATTTATAACATAGAGGGAACTTGTGGCAATCAAAATTGTTTGGCTTGTTACATGACATTGCATATGGATAGGCACGTAAGTTGAGGGTGCTAGGTAGGCTCTCAACCTAGTGCCGGAGGTTTTCGTGGTGGCTAACGGTGGGCCTATAGAATAGCCAAGTGGGCGAATTCCTATAGATGTAACATTTTGCAAACCTTACAGAGGTAAGCCAATACCCACACTTGTCTATATTCGATTAAATCCACACTTCCTCCACAGGGTCAGCTCAAGGGACTCCCTGAATGGTCAAAGGTGAGACTATGGTAGGGGATGGGGCCTATGAGGACCGCTCATATGATGTTGAAACTCCATGGAGTAGAGTCACTGTCTGATGTTTAAGGTTGCCTAGTGGTTGTTGGTGTATGACAATTGTGATGATTGATTTATGATGATATTTTTATAGTTGATGTACTATGGTGATTGAGAATTTGTGATGGTTATGGCTCATGATGATGAGCAGTGATGGTTTATGTTGTATGAACTATTTGAAATGGTTGAGCCATGATATTGTTGTTTATTGGTGTTTATTGATGAATTGAGTTTTGAGATTATGAACTAAGTTTTGTATATCGGTTTCAGTTATATGTATAGTTTTGTTTGGTAAGCTTACCCTTGCGATGTTTGCACGTATGGTTCGTGCCTGTGATGATCTCAGACATCGTGTTCGGGGGAGCAGATGGCTTTTTAGGTGGATCTTTCTCTCAGAGATATTGTGCATAGAGCGTACGAGGGATTGAAGGCATTATTATTTCTTTCTCTTTCTTTGTTTGGTCTTATGTATAGAATGGACCAGTTTAGGGGTATTATGTATTTATCATGTGAAAAGATGTATGTACACATAATTTTATATAATTCAAAGGAGACTCTGATCTAGATGTAGCTGATCATTGGATTAGGGAGCTAGAGAAGATCTTTAGGGCAATGGCATGTCCCGAAGATAGGAAGGTTACTTATACCACTTATATGTTAGCTGACGAAGCAGAGCTCTGGTGGCATGGAACTCGACAAATGATGGAAGCACATGGAGAACCCCTCACTTGGGGAAACTTTAGGGAGAGATTTCTAGAGAGGAATTTTCCAGATAGTGCTAGATATGCCAAGGAAGCTGAATTCATGAAGTTAGAGCAAGGCAACATGGCAATTCATGAATATGCAACTAAGTTTGAACACTTAGCTCGTTTTTATTCTCGAGCTACTACTGAAGCTTGGGGGTGTAGAAAATTTGAAGAAGGCTTGAAGCAAGAGGTGAAGCGAATGATTGTCCCTATGGCTATTAGGGAGTTTCCTGCATTGGTAGAGAAAGCAAAGACTGTGGAACGCCTGGAGGGTGGTAGTAGAGTGATCAGGACTCATGGTGATGGATCCTCTGGTAGTAGAAAGGGAAGTTTTCAGAAGAAACCTTATTCCAGACCCCAGCAGCCTCGGGGAAGTCTAATTGTAGCTCAGTCAGGAGCTCAAGGCATCAGATGCTTCAGGTGTAGTGGTCCACATTACATCATTCATTGTACTTATAAGGAGATGATTTGTTTTAAATGCCAGAAGCCCAATCATATTGCAAGAGATTGTCAAGCTAATGTTAGAGCTGCACCAGCAAGAAGTGCATCAAAGGTTGAGAAGCCTAAGGTAGCAGGAAGGGTTTTTGTTATGAGTGGAGCGGAAGCCTCCAAATCTGATGATCTTGTCCAAGGTGTGTGTGAAGTGACCGGTAACTCTTTATCTATTTTGTTTGATTCTGGAGCTACACATTCTTTCATTTCTCATGATTGTGTGAAAAGATTGAAGTTGTCTACATGTCCTTTATTGATTGATCTGCTTGTCTCTACTCCTACAGCCACTCCTGTGGCAGCTTCCTTAGTGTGTGTTGGATGTCCTGTTGTGGTTAGTGGACGTAATTACAAGGTTAACCTGATTTGTCTTCCTTTGACTGATTTGGACATAATCTTAGGAATGGATTGGTTGTCCTCCAATCGTATTCTTATAGATTGTGCTCAAAATTGTATTCCCTGATCACGAAGATCTTGAATTTATTTCTGCAAAACAAGCACAAGTTTCTTTGAAGGAAGGAGCTTCGTGTTTTGTGGTCTTTTCTTTCTTGGAAGTCAAGGGTGATTTTGACTTGAAATCTATAGATGTTGTTAGAGACTTTTCTGAAGTCTTTCATGAAGAAGTACCTGGCTTGCCTCCACAAAGAGAGGTTGAGTTTGCCATTGACCTAGTTCCAGGTGCGGGGCTAGTGTCAATAACTCCTTATAGGATGGCACCAACTGAATTAGCTGAATTGAAGAAGCAAATTGAAGATTTACTTGAGAAGAATATGATCAGACCTAGTGTTTCCCCTTAGGGAGCACCTGTGTTATTGGTTAAGAAGAAAGATGGTGGCTCCAGATTATGTGTTGATTATCGCCAGTTGAATAAGCTCGCTATCAAGAATAAATATCCTTTGCCAAGGATAAATGATTTGATGGATCAGTTGCGTGGAGCGAAGATTTTCTCAAAGATTGATTTGAAGTCAGGGTATCATCAGATAAGGGTGAAAGATGAGGATATACCGAAAACAGCTTTCCGGACTCGGTGTGGACATTATGAGTATGTGGTCATGCCTTTTGGAGTGACGAATGCTCCTGCTATATTCATGGATTTCATGAATAGGATCTTTCGTCCCTTCTTGGATAAGTTTGTTGTTGTATTCATTGATGACATTCTAATCTATTCCCGTACTCGTGAAGAGCATGAAGAGCACTTAAGAGTTGTGTTGGAGATTTTAAGAGAAAAGCAATTGTATGCAAGGCTCTCTAAGTGTGAGTTTTGGCTAGAAGAAGTGAAGTTCTTGGGTCATGTGATCTTGGCTGAAGGGATTGCAGTGGATCCTTCTAAAGTAGAAGCAGTTTTGCAATGGGAACATCCCAAGACGGCCACAGAAATTAGAAGTTTTGTTGGGTTAGCTGGATACTATCGGAGATTCATAGAAGGATTCTCTAAGATAGTAGCACCATTGACTCAACTTACTCGCAAGGACCAACCATTTGCGTGGACTGAAACTTGTAAACAGAGTTTTCTAGAATTGAAGCAAAGGTTGACTTCTTCTCCTGTACTTGTGATACCTGATCCTAGTGAACCTTTTGAGGTTTACTGTGATGCATCTCATCAAGGATTAGGTTGTGTGTTAATGCAAGGGAGAAAAGTTGTGGCTTATGCCTCAAGATAGTTAAAAACTCATGAGAGGAACTATCCCACTCATGATCTAGAGCTAGCAGCTATGGTGTTTGCCTTGAAGATATGGAGACATTATCTTTATGGGGCTAAGTTTGATGTATTTAGTGATCACAAGAGTTTAAAATACTTGTTTGATCAGAAGGAGCTCAATATGCGACAGAGGCGATGGATGGAATTTTTGAAGGATTATGATTTTCAATTGATGTACCATCCGGGTAAAGCTAATGTTGTAGCTGATGCCCTTAGCAGAAAGACTATTCAGATGTCTACTTTGATGGTGAAAGAGTTAGAATTGGTAGAGAAGTTTAGAGATTCAAATTTGTATGTAGAAGTGGCTCATGATCACATTAGTTGTGGTATGTTAACCGTGACTAATGATTTCATTGGGATGATTAAGGAGAAACAATTATTGGATCCTAGCTTGAGTAGAACAATGGAGTTGTTGGGTACGGATAAAGCAATAGACTTCAGTTTAGGTGATGATGGCATTTTGGGATTCAAAGGAAGAATTTGTGTGCCACAAGATGTTGAGTTAAAAAGACTTATTTTAGATGAAGGCCATAAAAGTAAACCTAGTCTACATCCCAGTATGACTAACATGTATCAAGATTTGAAGAAGATGTTTTGGTGGTCCGGTATGAAGAGAGATGTAGTACAATATATGGCAGCATGTTTAACTTGCCAGAAGGCTAAAGTAGAACATCAGAGGCTCGGTGGTTTGTTGCAAGCAATGGAGATTCCAGAGTGTAAATGGGACAGTATTACCATGGATTTTGTATCCAGTTTGCCTTGGACAACTAGAGGTTGTGATGCCATATGGGTGATAGTTGACAGATTAACAAAGTGTGCTCATTTCTTACCTGTTAACATGAAGTATTCTTTGGATCACTCAACTGTATATCAAAAAGATAGTAAGATTGCATGGGGTGCCTTCTAGTATCATTTTTGACAGAGATCCAAGATTTACTTCAAGGTTTTGGCAAAGTTTGTAAGAAGCTTTGGGAACTAAGTTGAGACTTAGTTCTGCTTATCACCCACAGACAGATGGACAATCTGAGAGGACAATCCAGTCATTAGAAGATTTGTTGCGAGCATGTGTTTTGGATCATCTTGGAAGTTGGGATGAAGTTTTGCCTTTGGTAGAATTCACCTACAACAACAATTTTCATGCTAGTATTGGTATGGCACCATTTGAAGCTTTGTATGGTAGAAGGTGTAGAACACCTCTTTGTTGGTACCAAGATGGAGTGAATATGGTAGTAGGGCCAGAGATGTTACAACAGACTACAGAAAAGATCAAACTGATTCAAGAAAGGATGAAAGCCTCACAAAGTAGACAGAAATCTTATGCGGACAAACATAGAAGACCACTTGAGTTTGAAGCTAGTGATCATGTTTTTCTGAAGGTTACACCAACTACTGGTGTAGGACGGGCAATCAAGTCGAAGAAGCTTACTCCTAAGTTCACTGGACCTTATCAAATCCTTAGATGTATAGGTTCAGTGGCTTATGAAATAGCCTTACCTCCTTTTCTAGCCAACTTGCACAATATATTTCATGTATCTCAATTGAGGAAGTATGTTCTTGATCCTACTCACATCATTGAGCCAGATGTGATACAAGTGTGAGAAGATTTGACGTTTGAGACTCATCTAGTAAGGATTGAGGACCAAAGGACTCAGCAGCTTAGGGGCAAAGCAATTAGTTTGGTCAAGGTTATATGGAATGATACCACAGGCGATGCTACATGGGAACTTGAAGATAAAATACGTGAACAATACCCTTATCTCTTCTCAGTTAAGAGAATTTTCGAGGACGAAAATTTTCTTGTTGGGGAGAATTGTAACGTTGTGATTTTTCTAATTGTATGATTAAGTGTTTGGTTAATAATGAAAGAGCAAATTAAATTTAAATTATGTTGATTAATATAATAATTAACTTAAGTTCTATGTTTTGTTATGTGCCATAGTGTTATTGTGAGATTTTTGAGACTTTTACGTAAGTTCCGTAAGTTGTAGAAAAAAAAATAAGAGAAGGGGGTGTCCTTAGAGGAAGACAGGTGCGAAAAGTAATTTTTTAAAAATTAAACCCCAAATTTGAGCCGTGGAACTTCCATTCTCCCATTTTCTCCATTTCTTCCTCCTTCCTCCCTCCCTCCCGAAGCCCCTCTTCCTCTTGAGCTAAAGTTGCATTCCTATATCATTGAAGGACTTTTCTCCTTGTCTAGAGATTCCTTTGGTGTCTATTGTAAGAGGTAAACTTCTCAACTCCTTTCTTTGATCTTCTTGTTCATCTATTTCTCTTCCTACCAAGAACATGAAATGGGTCTCATGTAGAATCTTTGTTGGTGGGTGAAAATTTGATTGAAGCTTATTTTGGGATTGATTTAGGTGTCCTCTAGTTGATTTCATAGCCAAAGTTGGGTAGAGATCATTCTTGAATCACCAAGTCTCCTCCCTAACTTCTTCAAGGTTTTGAGTCAAAAATTTTAGGTAAGGAAAGCTTCTCTATTTTTAGTTTAAGTGTGGTTGAGAGTTAGGGGGCTCAACCACATATAACATGCATGCCCCTCTTGTTGTTTATGTTGTGTTGCTTGGTGTTTGAAATTGAGATATTGATGGAATGGGTTGGGAACCCTTTGGCAGTGGCTGTGTGGGATTTGTATGTACTGTTTTTGAATTGTTTTAATCTTTGAAATTGATTGGGAAGGCTCCTAAAACAAAGGAGACAATGCCCAAATTTTCTTGAAATTATTTGATAAGCTTTGCATATGAAAATCAAACCACAAAACAAAGTGGCAGTGGCTGTTTGGTTCGTCCAGCTCTGGACAGCCCCCACGGTTTTGTGATTTTTGGAAGATCTAACCGTTGGTTTGTCAAGAAATTTGTTTTGAATGAAAAAAGACACAAAATGGAGCAACTTTCGCTTTGACATCTTGGAGAGAAAACCTCATCTCGGGGTTCATCCATGACTCATAAAATGGTTGTTCTGTTTTCGAGTTTCCCCTGGAACATGTCTCGGTTTTTCTCAAATTTCCACTTGTGTGCTTAATGTTTTTTTTTATTTTTTGCACCATTAAAAACTAGAAAAAATAATATTTTTAACCATATAAATTACAAAAATTATCATGTTCAATTTCTAAATTAACCTTTTAAAAAGAAACAGTGCAATGGTTTTGAGCTCTGTTTTGAGTCTGAAACTTAGGCTGTTAGAAATAAATTTACTGAGAATAGTAGGGAAATAATTGGGAGGTAAGGGTAGAAAGATAAAGATGTTACCTTTCTACTGTAAAAAGTTCAGCTCAAAACGAATTTGGGAAGTGGGAGAAATTTACATTTCTTTGAGCTATGTTCAGTGAGCACTCAAAATCCAGGGCTACTGACTTAGAAAATTTTATAAAAATTTTCTACATTTTGATTTTACAATTGGAATACCATTTTGAAAAATAGGATTCAAGAGCTTTAATTCCATATAAAAAAATTTTAATTCCGAGGTCATTTACTACAATCAGTGAGAGCTCACATTCAGTACTGCCAAATAGAAATCGACCTCATTTGGTCAATTTTGTTAATGTGATATAATTGTTAGAATTATTAATGTTGAATGAGGATGTTGGATCGGCCACAACTTTAGTTCTAGAGCTATGTTAGGAAATTCACATTTTTAAGTGTTGTGTTGTGAGTAATTATTCAGAGTGTGAGAATACCTTACTTGAGCTTATTGAATTGCTGGATGGGTTCATAAGCTTAACATGAGAAAAATTGTGAATTTATAACATAGAGGGAACTTGTGGCAATCAAAATTATTTGGCTTGTTACATGACATTGCATATGGGTAGGCACATAAGTTGAGGGTGCTAGGTAGGCGCTCTCAACCTAGTATCGGAGGTTTTCATGGTGGCTAACGGTGGGCCTATAGAATAGACAAGTGGGCGAATTCCTATAGATGGAAGGTTTTCCAAACCTTACAGAGGTAAGCCAATACCCACACTTGTCTATATTCGATTAAATCCACACTTCCTCCACAGGGTCAGCGCAAGGGACTCCCTGAATGGTCAGAGGTGGGACCATGGTAGGGGATGGGGCCTATGGGGACCGCCCAAAAGTTATAGAAATCTCCATGGAGTCGAGTTAGCACGATATTACATAATGAGATTCTATATGAGATTGATTTATAGATTGATGTATGTATTGTTGTATGATGTTAGCTGAATTATTATTGTTGATTGATTCTAATTTTACTTTGATTAAATCTATCCTTCTTTTTATAAATAAGCTTACCCTTGTATTTTGTGTTTGTATTTGTGTTGTATTACTGCAATGATTGTGTGGTTGGCACGGGAGCACATAGTGGTGATGTTACAGGCTCTCAGACCGCTCGGAACTGAAGCGGATGTAGATCTTGAAGATGGGATAAAATCCCTCCTTTTGGATATATTCTCATATATATGTACATAGTATGGGGACCAGCTTAGGACATGTGTATAAATACTTAGGTTGTTGTGAATGTTCTCTACAAGAGGATTATTTTGGTATTGTATGTACATATATATATATATATATATATATATATATATATATATATATATATGTGTGTGTGTGTGTGTGTGTGTGTGTGTGTGTGTGTGTGTGTGTGTGTGTGTGTGTGTGTTAAATGTGAAAAGAAAAAAATTCTATGTAGTTTCATATCATAATATTTAACAAAATGTTTTAGTATAACAAATCTGTAACGAAGATGGGTTGTTACAGTTACAAACAATGGAGATTCCAGAGTGGAAATGAGACAGTATTACTATGGATTTTGTATCCAGTTTGCCTAGGACAATTAGAGGTTGTGATGCCATATGGGTGATAGTCGACAGATTGACAAAGTGTGCTTATTTCTTACCTGTTAACATGAAGTATTCTTTGGAGAAGTTCACTCAACTATTTTTCCTGAAATATTGGTTCGTAATTAATGAGACTCAAATGTATTTGTATTTGAATTTAGTTCGTAATCGAACCAAACAATTTCGAAGCATGAAATGATGACACGTGTCATCCAATGCTTGAGAAACAACCTTGTTTCGCCATGTGTTTTCCGAAGTTATTTTTGGATTCTTAAATTTTATATACTAGTATAATAAACAGTGCAATGCACGAGAATGTATTAAGATTATCAATATATAATAAATTTAAGATAAATTTATTATATAAAAATATTAATAATATCATGATAAATTATTTTATATTATCAGTTATATAATAATGGTATCATGATATCATGGCTTGTCATCGTATACTAATTTAATATGACACCTTTTTTATTAGAAAAAATTAATTAGACATTTAATTCAGGAAATAATTTTTGTTACCATTTTAAACATAAATCAGATATTTAATTCTAGAAATAATTTAAATTCAAAAATTAACCATTCAACTTTAATAATTTAAAATTAATAATGCATCCAACTATTTTCTTAGTAACATATTAAAAATGGAAATTTAAAGTATATTATCCCATTGATAATAATATATTGTGATTCAAATCCGTACCATGTAAATTTGATTAAAAAATTATATGGTTTTTATTCTAAAAAATAATTATTAATTTGTAATTCTTAATTTCCCTTCACAAATCTGATTCGTAGCAATTAGTACCGTGATTATTTTTGATAATATAATCAATACCCAAATACAACATACACGGTCCTAATTTTTTTAAATTCCTTTTTTCTACTTCTCTATAAATTCAGAAATTGAAAGTTGCATTGTTGTTAATTCTCTCTTCCCTACAGTATACATATAGAGTTTTTTTTTTTTTTTGTCTCTCAACTTCCATTCTACAGTTTCTTCCGCGAAGAAATAGAAGCATCGTGAAAAATCATAAGGCATAGACGTTCCTCATTTTTCTTTTCTTCTAAAAAATGGTACAAATTTATTTGTTGTCTTTCTTCCACCTTTTTTCCATTAAAAATGACATATTTCTTTGCATAACTTTTTTTTTTCTTCCATTGAAAATTGGTACAACGTACTTTGTCTTTTACTCTTTTTGTTCAATCACAATTTGAATATCCAAAACATGTTGTTTGAAAAGGAACACCAATATTTATTCTACATTTTAATGATATTTATGTTCTATATTTTGATGATTTCTAATTTCTAATTTTCTTTCATTTTTCAGACACTATATTAAAGAAGGTTAGTATTTCTAATTCCCCCTTTGATTGTCTATTTATTTACTTTCCATTTTGTGCATATGTCATGTTATTGTATTGTAGCTAAAGATATCATTTTTTATCTCCTATTATTGCAAATTTCAGGTAAGTTATCAGTGGAGTACTTATGAATCCTATTTGAACAAAGCAACCATTGTTGAAGAATTTGTAACTCAAAATATCCTAGCTACAAGATGAAGTTAGAGAGACTCAATGAAGAACATCATGAAATGAAAGAAAAGGATATAACAAAGTCAAATGTATATGAATTTTATGGATGTATCTAAAACAAGGAATATATGTTTTCTATATATTCCTCTTTTGTATCTATTGTAGAGAATATAGTATATAAAAAGTATCCATTATAAAAAATTATAATTTTTGTACCTTTCTCTAATTTATTAATTTTTTTAAATTTCAATATGAATATATTATTTGATTTTGAGGGTCTTCTCATTCAACTTCATTCAAGATTTGTTTATCCAAACGATTTTTTTTTCCTACTTAACTCATTCAATTTGATAATATATTAAAATTAATTCATGTGTTTATTTCTATCTCTTCCATGTAAATTAAATTTAGACTCCAAAATATTTTATTCTTTTTAATAATATGCATAATTATTAATATCTAAATTTGGCATATTTTTTATAATTATTTTATTCTTTAATTATATGTGAGCAATCGAGGAAAAATTATATAATTATTTAATAAAAGTAAGTATCTTATTCTAAAATATAAAATTAAAGTAATTAGTGTAATTAATAAATATATATAATTAAGGTAATTATTCTTGATTTTGGTCAAACTTAAACGTGAGGAATTAATACTCAAATTCTGCATATTGTTTATAATCATTTTTGTTAGTTTAATTATAGGTAAACAATCAAGGAGCAAAATAATATAACTAATTTAATTTTGTTACTTTATTTAAATTTAAAACCCACACTCACCACACTTTTTATAATTACTAATACTACATTATTCAATTATTTCCATATTTCAATAAAAAAATTATTTCCATATTTAAGCATAATTTTATTTTTCTCATCAATTTAAATTTTAACATTCTTTAATCATCACAATATGTTTTTACCATTAATAAATTATATTGTTATTGTTACTATTAATTCATAATAAATGTTTTATTAGCATCATTAATTAATGACAACAAATTAATAAATAATAAATAATATTTAATTTAAATTATAATCATATTAATTTTCACTAAAATATTAAACTTAAATAAATGAAGTAAAAATGTTAATTAAATCTTATATAAATATTTAGTAAAAATGAATGTTAAATCTCTTTTTCCTTTTTATTATTATTATTCTTATTATTATTATTATTATTATCCAATAAAAATAAAATTTTAAATGATAAAACCAATGGTTACAAAATATAATTACATATATTTTTTGTCCATATCAATATTGAAATGATGTTAATATATGTATGTGTATAAATCTACCTAATATTCATATAAAACACCTTTTTAAGACTTAAAAAAATATAACACATCTATTTATATAAGTACTTAAATGTGTTTAAATTTATACCTAGGGTTGAAAAATTATAAAAAAAAAAAAATCAAATTTACAAAAATCATAACATTATAAAAATTTGAATTTTATTTATTTTAAACTGTGACACAATTTATTTTACTATCTAGCGGGTATGAGTCCATAGACGAGGAGTTTTTAAAAGTGCCGATATGAGAATAGGTACTATAGTACCCTACCCTGATCCTATCTATTATCATCCTTATCAACATATATGTCGTGCATGACATGTGTTGCTTGAATTTAGGTTTTGATTTAAAAATATATACTTAAAAATGTCATTTCATAAAAGAAATTCTTTTGATTTCTTTATTGTAACTACGAACTCTTATTTTAAATTGATTGAAATATTATTTCACAATAATTATTTAAATTATTATGTTATCTAACACAACTAATTTTTATTTCTATCATTTATTGTATTTTAAAATTATAATCTACTAGATATTTAGTCAAACTATATATCTATAATGTACACCAATAATTAATAATTAAAAATATTATATTTTAATTGTAAATAATTTCTAATATAAATTTAAAAATATTTATTATTTTAAAATATTTTATAAAAATGTTCATAAACATTATTTATCCCGTGCATGGCACGGGTCACCCACTCTAGTTCATAAAATAAGAGAAAAAAGGGTACTAACTGAGCTTTTTTGTGAAGTCCCACTTCGAATCCCTATTGTAATTAAAAGTTCACTTTTTTTTGTCCTTCTCAAAACAAAATTGCAGTTTTCATGTTTCTCAGCTCTCTACCCCTTAACAATTAGCGGAAGATATCATATGTACCTCACAATTTATAAAATAGTAAATTTGTAAAGGAGCATTAGGGATAAACCCATTGATCTTTTTTAAAAGAAGTTTTGTTGTGCCTGTACTCTTGCAATAAATTATTTTGTGTTTTTGCAATTCTTTTATTAATTTAGATATTTAATAATTTTTTTTGCAAATTGATAATAAAATAAATATTTATTAATTACAATAATTTTTTAGATTTTAAAAAACAAAAAGTTTTTAATACATTTTAATAATTTTATTCATTTCTATTATTAAAATAATTTTATACACTATTTTTATTTTAATAAAAATAAAAATGAAAGTTTTTTAAGAACTTCTACTTTATTTTTTAAGAACTTATTTTGAGCTTTAATTTTAAAGCAACTTAATCATTTTTATATGTGAAGATGTTTATTATTATATTTTCTTCATTTTTTATGCATAATTTTATTCAACATTTTTATAAAAACTTAAATTATTGATTTAGTTCTTAACTTATTAATTATTTTTAAATTCCAAATTATGACCACTGTAAAAATTTAGATAGAATTAATTGATTCTTGACACAAATACTCCATATCATTTAGATACAATTGATTCTTAACACAAATACTCCATATCATTCAATCTATATTTTTTTTTATCCGTAGGAATCGATGACAGTACTGGACGTTTTACAACACTCACGCACCTGTTCAACCAACTGAGTTATACACCTTGGTATTCAATCTATATATACTTATTCCAAACTCAGTTACAATCAACCTTTTAGCATTTATTGAAAAGCTGGTATCATTGCGTTCCTTTTTTTTGCATGCATTAGAAAGCATATTTTCTCCATTCAACGGATTCGCAAACACACTTCTACTAATTACTACGTCCTTTTTTCTCTGGTCACCTTTTTCTGCTTTCTGTCTACATTACATACCTCAGAAGATGAAGAATCATGCTAGAGGGAAACTGCCTTGTGCTACAGGGAAACCGCCTCGTGCTATAGGGAAACTGTGTAATCTTCTGCAAAAATTGTTCGAAGCTGGTCCAAAAGAAGAAGGCACTTCCGTCTTTGAAGAATAAGGCACTTCTATCTCTGAAAAAGAAAAAATTGTGAACTGCTATTTTTGCCCACGTGATGAAAATCAAAATCAAACTGAGGTAACGAATTGTATTTCATGTTATTTCTCCTTTCATTTAGGGTGCATGAGCCCAAGTGATTTTTACTGCCCTGCGTGCAACTGCATGTTGTGCTTGTCAAGACACAGAGAGGAACATGATAGGGATTTGGTTGCTTGCATGCAACATGGCAGGGTGTGTCACATAAACTGCCTTAATGATTTTAACGAGGGGGGTTTATCTGCAGTTCATCCTTGGTTTTGTACTGTGTCATGTCAAAATTTGTTTCAAGGATTTGAGAAGAAATTGAAGGAAAAGGCTACACTCTTAAGGGACAATTCAGGGAATGATGTAAATTTCCCACTTTTGAAGGCTAACGGAGATAATAAAAATCGTAGGTTGACCAAGGCGACTGAGAAAATATTGAAGAAAAAATTTAATCCCAATTTTTTTTTTTCTGAAGGTCAATTATGCATTGGATCCTCACTAACGATGATGGGGAAGTGACTTGTGTTGCTGCACTAAGAGTTATAAGCAAAAGAGTTTCTAAAGTTCCTTTTGTGACAACAACAAAATCCCATAGAGGAAAGGGACATTGTAAATTACTGATGAAGCAGATAAAGAAGGTACTGGGCAGCCTCAATGTATAGAATTTGTTGCTTTCTTCCCTTGAGGGAACATTGAACATTGAGGCTGCTCAGTACCTTCTCAATCTGCTTCATCAGTAATTTACAATGTCCCTTTCTTCTATGGGATTTTGTTGTTGTCACAAAAGGAACTTCAAAAACTCCTTTGCTTATAACTCTTTGTGCAGCAACACAACTCACTTCCCCGTCGTCGTTAGTGAGGATCGCCATGCATAATTGACCTTAAAAAAAATTGGGATTAAATTTTTTCTTCAATATTTTCTCAACCGCCTTGGTCAACCTGCGATCTTTATTATCTCCGTTAGCCTTCAAAAGTAAGAAATTTACATCATTTCCTGAATTGTCCCTTAAGAGTGTAGCTTTTTCCTTCAATTTCTTCTCAAATCCTTGAAACAAATTTTGACATGACACAGTACAAAACCAAGGATGAAGTGCAGATAAACCCCCCTCATTAAAATCATTAAGGCAGTTTATGTGACACACCCTACCACGTTGCATGCAAGCAACCAAATCCCTATCATGTTCCTCCCTGTGTCTTGACAAGCACAGCATGCAGTTGCATGCGTAAAAATCACTTGGGCTCATGCACCCTAAATGAAAGGAAAGAGAACATGAAATACAATTCATTACCTCAGCTTGATTTTGATTTTCATCACGTGGGCAAAAATAGCATTTCACGATTTTTTCTTTTTCAAAGATAGAAGTGCCCTCTTCTTCAAAGACGAAAGTGCCTTATTCTTTTGGACCAGCTTTAAACAATTTTTGCAGAAGACTAGGCAGTTTCCCCGTAGCACAAGGCAGTTTCCCTCTAGCATGATTTTTCATCTTCTGAGGTATGTAATGTAGACAGAAAGCGAAAAAAGGTTGCCAGAGAAGAATGAGAAAAAGGAGGTAGTAATTAGTAGAAGTGTGTTTGCGAATCCGTTGAATAGAAAAAATACGCTTTCCAATGCATGCAAAAAAAAAAAGGAACGCAATGATACCAGCTTTTCAATAAATGCAGGAATGCTAAAACGTTGATTGTAACTGAGTTTGGAATAAGTATATATAGATTGAATACCAAGGCATATAGCTCAGTTAGTTGAGCAGGTGTGTGAGTGTTGTAAAACGTCCAGTACTATCATCGATTCCTACCACTAGTACAGAAAAGACTTTATATATCGGTTAAAAATGACTTTTTACATCAGTTGTATGGCCGTTATAGATGCAGGCGATATAGAAAGTGATAACTTTTTATATCGGACGTGAACTATGATATAAAAAAAACTTTTTACATTATTTTTTTTATGACCGGCGTAAAAAGTTAACTTTTTACATCATTCCGTCTTATAACCGATATAGAAAGTTTGGTTTTTTACATCAGTTAAACTTACAACTGATATAAAATGTGAACTTTCTATATCGATTATAATCATGGCCGATATAAAATGTGAACTTTCTACATTATTTATCATTATAACCGATGTAAAAAGTCAATTTCCTATATAACTTCCAAAATAAATATATTATTTTGGATAATAGTTTTAATCCATTTAATATTATATAAAATATAAATTTAAAACAATCATAAATAATTAAAATAAATTTCAAATAAAGTCATAAATAAATATATTATTTACCAATATATAAAAAAAAAAACCAATATATTAACATTATAAGATAATGACCATAGAAAAAACTAAGAGAAAATGCATTCTCAATATATTTCACAGCACACATAATGTAAATGTAGCAAACTAGTGCTTACCATATTGCCTACTAAAAATGACATGAGAAGAAATAGTCATTATTTCACAACTCAAATATCACTTGAGAGAAAATAAATATTAAAAAAAAAGCTAGGAACTAGGAACTTAAAATTTAACATTATAATTGAATTTCTATAAAGAGCCTTTAGGAAACTACTAGATTTGGGTTCTGCTGGTCACTCCCAAAAAAACTACATTTAATTCTTTGACTTCTACTTATTTCAGCTTCAAGATTTATTGCATTATTATCACCGTCAAAATATACATTGGGGGCCCTGATGCATGTTTAAAACACATTACTTACAATTTTAAATTTAAACTAGAGTCAATTACCAAAATCAACCTAACTAAAATCCATGTCAGCATATATTTAATTATTTTGAAGGATAATAACAACAGGATAAAATATCAGAATTAGAGTGACATCTTCAAAAATAAGAGCAGGTCCAAAATAACAATAGTTATATTAAATGCTTATATTGACAAAACTATGCAAAAAATAGTTATACCACTCATGTAACAATTCTCTACCATTCTGTGCAGTTCCTCTGTAACAATGTGTGAGTTTATATCAGGACCTTGATGAATACTTTCAATAGATAGAATTTCTTCACCATTTTTAGTCTTCAAGATACAATAAGATACAATAACAATGTGTGACTTTATATCAGGACCTTGGTGAATACTTTCAATAGATAGAATTTCTTCACCATTTTTAGTCTTCAAGATACAATAAGAGGAAAGTTTTGGCTTGACATTTGATAACTAATATGCAGAATGAAAACAAAGTGATATTTTTAAAGATTAGTTTCCTGAACAAATAATTGTTCTGGACTGAGGCACCGTGGTTCTCAGCTCTTAACAAATAGAAGAAAGAAAAGATTAACTACGGAGAAACCCACCTCATCACTTTATTGGACAAAACTAGATTTACAGAGGAAAGCAGAGACAATCAATTACAGCCTCATTATAATAAAACAAGGATACCTCGTAAATCTTGGAGTATATAATCCCTACTTTAGGTAGCCAAATTATTTGGGACAATGCACCTGGTATTCTACTACATTGTTAAACAATGATATATGTAGAACACTAAAAAATAGGAAGTGCTAAAATCAGATTTAGGCATTGCAGACTAACCTTATTAGTGTGTCCTTTATATTCTTGCAACAGCTCACCTGTGGACCTGTCACAAGAAAGGACTATGAAGCTTGCAGGGATATAGACCCATAGTAAGTTAAGCAAAAAGGGATTTTAAAAGAGAAAAGAGAGCTTACTGTTAGTGTCTGTGAGAGAGAGAGAGAGCTTGCTGCCTCAGCTGACTAGTGAATAGATTTGAGCTCATTGCACTCAAGTATGCTTCTGCAATAAGTATATAGAGTAAATGCAACATTGCTTCTCATCTTGAATATTAAATAGATTTGACCAAGCAAACCTGGTTCTAGACTTCTAATAAACCCACTTGATCATGATTAGTATTATCCTACACGAACAATGATTTGATAAATGCAACATTGCCTCTCATCTTGAATATTAAATATATCATTTTCAAGACTCAACCTAGTTCAGATTAAGCACTCATAGCTAAGCCATACATACAGTACACATAAAAAGCATCAAAAGCTGGAAAATGATATACCCATCAGGAAAATGGTAGTCTTTGCCAGGCTCTAAATGACCCAATCTTATTCTAGACAGACAAATATGAAGCAAATGCCCTGCTGAATGCAATCTACACAAATAAAAAAAAAAAAAAAAAATGAGATTTACAGAAGCAGAATTATATTTTCACATTTGCTGTCTTCAGATAAAATTGTAAGAATAGTGAGTATTTTATGGTCTCTTGCAACAGTTATTATTTTATATTCAATCAATGGAGACTTGGTTAGTGCCGTAAAATCAATGGCAATGGCAATTTTATAAGATATTTAATTTAAGTCGGTGGTAAATACACTTACTTGTTACTTTTTACACATATCTTCATTTAATAAGAGCCAAATCCAATTTTAACATGCTAAAAGTGAAGTTCTATTGCAATCCTTCATATACATAGCAACATAAATATTAAGTATACTGGAACAAATAACATATATCGTTTCATTCACTATATACATGAACTTTTTCCTATTTAAAAAATACCGAGCGAACAAACAGCATAACAACATTCTACGTGTAAAATGCTGCACAATCTTATGACATGTCTTTGTCTACCTATGGCTGGGGATCATGTAATGGGTTTTGAGGAAGAACTCGTACAAAGTTACATACATGGTACCCAAAGAATATAATCAAATCCTATAACCGGTGACATCTAAAAATGTGACATCAAGTAACTAGTAATTTATACACTCCTTCATTTAGGAGTCACCTTACTAAATTATATATACTTTGGTTAGACTTAGTATATTTAGAACTCACCATATATAGAACTGAAATTCTAAAAATGCAAAAGTTCTAATAGAATACATTTCAGGAAAAAATAAATGAGCCTTCTGTGCAAATACAATTATCACATCCAATCCAACTACAGGGAAAATGCAGAGAAATCAACAAAACAGGCTAACAGAGGAAAACCATTCTTTCAAAATTCGTTAAGCACCTCTCCCTGTTCATGACTATTTATATTATAGACTACTCCGTATGTCTGAAATGGTGAAAGAAAGTATAAGTTTACAATAAGCTAACAAGTTATAACTTAAATAGCATAATCTTTTATTTATTGCAAATAGAATAAATAGCGTCATTGCAAATTTGATTCTTATAAAACAAGAGAAAAATAGAATAAAAACAAAAAGGAAAGGCTAGTAAGATCAGTGAAAAGTAAGTAAAGGTGTAGAACATATGAATTTTAGGATATCAGTATGACATAAGCGGGCAAGGTATTTTTTGTTCTATATAACTAAGAGACAGAGTGAGAGCATCAGCAGATGGCTAATCCACACATTGCACTGCTGAAACTCACCTCCTACCACTGTATGTCAATCAACCAGCATACTAGTGCCAAATCAGAATTCTGACTTTCAACAATCTTCAGAATCCAGGACTTGTTCTCATCCAGGTACTGCATGTAGAGAGAGAAAAAAATGGTTATATGAGAGATGATAGTACCACAGAGTCACAGAGATGCAAGGAAAATTGCCTAGCAAGTGTGAAAAGCAACAAAAAGAAAAAGTCCTCGTTGAACTGTCTTCCCTTAAAACTCACTATTACACTAACACTATGATGAATGGTGATCTTAGTAAATTTCAGAAAATGTGCAGAGAGCTTATCTTCGTTGGTTGAAAATAGTAAGGAAAATATTTTGTGAACATCAAAACACAAAATATACACTAAATAAATAAATATTCAACTCAAATAAGTCAAAAATTGACAATGAAAATGAATTAGATACCACTAGTGAATGGAACTCAGTGAAACACACAGTGAATCGAAGTCTGAAACGCACCTCTAAATCGCGTTTGGAATGGCATTGCGAGTGGAGCAGCAGCGGACTCGGATTCACTCGAAAACTCAATGAAACACGCAATGATTCCGTCAAATACTCCTGTGATTAGAAAAACTCAGTGATTATTTGTAAAACTTAGTGAAACACAGTGATTATTTGTAAAACTTAGTGAAACGCACAATGAATCAAGGTCTGAAATGAACCTCTGAATCGCATTTGGAATGGCGTCGCGAATGAAGCAGCGGCGAACTCGGAGTCGCACAATAGGAGCTCAAAAACTCAGTGAAACGCACAAAAAATCGAGCTCTGAAACTCAGAATTTGAAACGCACAATGAATCGAGGTCTGAAACTCGAAATCGCGTTTGAATGAGGTCCAAACAGTAGCGTCACAATCGTGTTCGGGGGTTTGTGAAGACGATTCAGGGGTTTGGGGTTTTGGAAAACATGTTTGGGGGTTTTAGATTTTGAAAGTGTTACACGCTTATTTTGGCTAAGAAACGAAAATATTTAGCGGAGAATTATCTTTTATATCAGTTATATTTTTAATAGATATAAAAAAGTTACCTTTTATATCAGTTATATTTGTAATTAATATAAAAAAATAACTTTTTATATCAACTACATATTTAATTGATGAGAAAAGATATTTTTTATATCAAGTTAGTTTATAACCAATGTAAAAAGTACCTTTTATATGGGTTATAAGTATCTTGATATAAAAACTCTTTCTATAATTACAAAAATACCACCGTATTTTTTTTTAAATTGGTTCTTATATAACCGATATAAAAGAGTATTACAAAAATATAATTTTTGCACTAGTGTACGGATCAAAAAAAATATAGATTGAATGATATCGAGTATTTGTGTTAAGAATCAATTGTATCTAAATGATATGAAGTATTTGTGTGAAGAATCAATTAATTGTATCTAAATGATATGGAGTATTTGTGTCAAGAATCAATTAATTCTATCTAAATTTTTACGGTGGTCATAATTTGGAATTTAAAAATAATTAATAAGTTAAGAACTAAATCAATAATTTAAGATTTTATAAAAATATTGAATAAAATTATGCATAAAAAATGAAGAAAATATAATAATAAACATCTTCACATATAAAAATGATTAAGCTGCTTTAAAATTAAAGCTCAAAATAAGTTCTTAAAAAATAAAGTAGAAGTTCTTAAAAAACTTTCATTTTTATATTTATAAAAATAAAAATATTGTATAAAGTTATTTTAATAATAGAAATGAATAAAATTATTAAAATGCATTCAAAACTTTTTGGTTTTTTAAAATCTAAAAAATTATTGTAATTAATAAATATTTATTTTATTATCAATTTGCAAAAAATTTATTATATAATAAAAGAATTGCAAAAACACAAAAAATAATTTATTGCAAGAGTACAGGCACAATAAAACTTCTTTTAAAAAAGATCAATGGGTTTATCCCTAATGCTCCTTTACAAATTTACTATTTTATAAATTGTAAGGTACATATGATATCTTCCGCTAATTGTTAAGGGGTAGAGAGCTGAGAAACATGAAAACTGCAATTTTGTTTTGAGAAGAAAAAAAAAAGTGAACTTTTAATTACAATAGGGATTCGAAGTGGGACTTCACAAAAAAGCTCCGTTAGTACCCTTCTTCCTCTTATTTTATGAACTAGAGTGGGTGACCCGTGCCATGCACGGGTAAATAATGTTTATGAATATTTTTATAAAATATTTTAAAATAATAAATATTTTTTAAATTTATATTAGAAATTATTTACAATTAAAATATAATATTTTTAATTATTAATTTTGGTGTACATTATAGATATATAGTTTGATTATATATCTAGTAGACTATAATTTTAAAATACAATAAATGATAGAAATAAAAATTAGTTGTGTTAGATAACATAATAATTTAAATAATTATTGTGAAATAATATTTCAATCAATTTAAAGTAAGAATTCATAGTTACAATAAATAAATCAAAACAATTTCTTTTATGAAATGACATTTTTAAGTATATATTTTTAAATTAAAACCTAAATTCAAGCAACACGTGTCATGCACGACATATATGTTGATAAGGATAACAATAGGTAGGATCTGGGTAGGGTACTATAGTACCCGTCTTCATATCGGCACTTTTAAAAACTCCTCGTCTATAGATCCATACCCGCTGGATAGTAAAATAAATTGTGTCACAGTTTAAAATAAATAAAATTCAAATTTTTATAATGTTATGATTTTTGTAAATTTGATTTTTTTTTTTTTAAATTTTTCAACCCTAGGTATAAATTTAAACATATTTAAGTACTTATATAAATTGATGTGTTATATTTTTTTAAGTCTTAAAAAGGTGTTTTATATGAATATTAGGTAGATTTATACACATATATATATTAACATCATTTCAATATTGATATGGACAAAAAATATATGTAATTATATTTTTTAACCATTGGTTTTATCATTTAAAATTTTATTTTTATTGGATAATAATAATAATAATAATAATAATAATAATAATAATAATAATAATAATAATAATAAAAAGGAAAAAGAGATTTAACTTTCATTTTTACTAAATATTTATATGAGATTTAATTAACATTTTTACTTTATTTATTTAAGTTTAATATTTTTAGCAAAAATTAATATGATTATAATTTAAATTAAATTAAATTAAAATATTATTTATTATTTATTAATTTGTTGTCATTAATTAATGATGCAAATGAAACATTTATTATGAATTAATAGTAACAATAACACTATAATTTATTAATGGTAAAAACATAATGTGATGATTAAAGAATGTTAAAATTTAAATTGATGAGAAAAATAAAATTATGCTTAAATATGGAAATAATTTTTTTATTGAAATATGGAAATAATTTAATAATGTAATATTAGTAATTATAAAAAGTGTGTTGAATGTGGGTTTTAAATTTAAATAAAGTAACAAAATTAAATTAGTTATATAATTTTCTCCTTCATTGTTTACCTATAATTAAACTAACAAAAATGATTATAAACAATATGCAGAATTTGAGTATTAATTACTCACGTTTAAGTTTGACCAAAATCAAGAATAATTATCTTAATTATATATATTTATTAATTACACTAATTACTTTAATTTTATATTTTAGAATAAGATACTTACTTTTATTAAATAATTATATAATTTTTCCTCGATTGCTCACATATAATTAAAGAATAAAATAATTATAAAAAATATGCTAAATTTAGATATTAATTATGCATATTTAAGTTTGACCGAAATTAATTCCAAAATATTATATATATATATATATATATATAGGGGCTGCTAATGCTCATCCTACTCTTTTTTAGTTGGTGTACATTAGCAAACTACACCAAAATATTTAAGACCAAAACACCCATCACTTCTTCTTTTTTAGTTCATTGATCTCAGGGGTATTATAATAATTTAATATCTAATTAAAAAAAACAAATTATTTCTCTCTCCTATCACAACCCATTATTTCCTATTTTCTCTCTATCAATTCACTCCTTGCTATTTTCTCTCTCCTCTCTCACGTAACAACCCATTGTCCCTTCCCATAAAAGATTTTCAGGCCGTTAATCAAAACAAACAAAAAAAAGATAGAAGGGATATGTGACTAGATGATTATTGAAATTGATGTAATAACAAATTTCACAGTAATAACAATCAATCAAGAACAGTGAGGGATGAGGGAGTATTTGAGTATTGCCATAGGTGAGGCTATGGCCCGTGAGGGATGAGAGAACGGTGAGGAGAGAGAACGAGTGTGGGGTGAGACGTGAGATTGAGTGAAGAGAGAGAACGAGTGGGAGAGGAAAGAGAAAAACATTTTTTATTTTTAAATAATTAAATATCAAATTACTATAATATCCTCAATTAAAATTCATTAGAACAAACAATCTGATTGAGTTTTTTGTCCAAATATTTTGGTATACACTGCTAATACACACCAACTAAAAAAGACTAGGGTGGATATTAGCAGCCATATATATATATATATATATATATATATATATATATATATATATATATATATATATATATAAGCTAATTATATATATCTACTAATTACATTAGTTACTTACAAACTTCCTGAAGACTATTTTTTTTTGGAAGAGTTTATGATATTATTCAATTCAAATATTTTAATTTGCTGCTGACTATCTTACTATAAAATAATATGGCAACATTTTTTAATTGATTGTCCGGTGAAATATCTTTATTTATTTTTTAAAATTTTGTTAATTAAAAGTCAAATTTTTTAATTAATGTTAAAGATATATATATTCACGTCATAGATAATTCTTCCATTTAATTAAAATTTATTTTTTCTTAAAATTATTAAATATTGATTAATATTTTTGGTATTTTGAACAATTGATTTTTATTTTAATTTACTAATTATTTTTATTTTTTTATATAAAATTTATTATTTGAGTATGATGTTTTGACTATTGAATATAAATAATATGTTATATTTATTTTAACTAGTGTAATAACCCGTGTCATGCACGGGTGTTAATTTACTTATAGAGTATGATGTTTTGACTATTGAATATAAATAATATGTTATATTTATTTTAACTAGTGTAATAACCCGTGCCATGCACGGGTGTTAATTTACTTATAAATGTGAAAATAAATAAATTTTATATTGTTATAATTTTATTGTATTTTTTAACTATATAAATATATGTGTCTGAAATAATTGTGAATATTTCTAAAAAGGGAAATAATTGTGAATATTAAATACATCAAATAATTTTATTTCATTTATATAAACTTATTTTTTTAAGAAAATCTATCTTTATAAATATATTTATATTTGTATTGTATTAGATGTATTTATATATATTTATATTAGAAAAATGTTGTTTTGTATGAAAAGTAAATTTGTGAAAGTTTACGAATCAACCCAGTCAGTGTATTTCTTTTGACAAAAAATTGTGTAGATCAAATTGATTGGTTAAAAATGAAAAAGTGGGACTTGTAATTACATAAAATCATCTTTATGTAGATCCATCATGTTTTATCATTAGTTTCTACTATTCATACTCAATTTCGTAAATATTTCCACGTACTATATAACATTACTCTTTATATTAATGTATATTATAATAGTAAATAAGATATTTTAGCAAATATCTCATCCTTATGACTACAAATATTTTCTCGTACTAAATAGCATTACTCTTTATGATGTAAATATCTAATGTATATTTTTTATATTAATTTGTTAATATATATATATATATATATATATATATATATATATATATATATATATATATATATATATATATACTTATCATGACTAAAGTCTAGTAAAGTTGGACTATAATTGATAATTACAAATTTAGGGATAGGATCCGTTTACACCAAGTGTAAGTCTAAAAGACTTACACCAAATCTACACCGCTAATATAAGTTAATCTTACGATTTAAAATATCTTAATAAATATGGTAACTTTATCATATTTTATGACAACCAATTAGTTAGGTTTAATTGATCAATTAGATCATTTAATTGATTTGATTTTCTGTATTAATTATTTATGAAAATTGTTGAACAATTAATATTTTTTTACTAATTTTTCATGTAATAAAGTATATATATAATAAAATTACAAATTACAATTTAAACTCATTTATAAATTTTATTATCTTGAATTTTTATTTTATGCATTTTATTGTAAAAGCATTATGTTAGTATCTATTTATTTTAATTTTTTATTCTTAACTAATAATATATTTCAATAAATATACACTTTCTAAAACTTTTCATTTCCACGTTTTATTTTCATATAATTGATTTTAAAAAGGAATTAATTATTAATAAATCATCATAATTATTTAACTATATATTTAATGAAAAATAAAACATACATGATAAAAATATCATTAATTATTATTTTAATATAACTTATTTTGTTACATTCAAATTGTTAATTCTCTTTAAATTTGTAAAATTAATAACAACATGTATTGATTCTTAATGAATCATAAAAATATATTTTTTATTTGCTATGTATATATAATAAATAGAGAAAAATAAATATAGACTTTATTGCATGAAAAATTGGTAGAAAATATTAATTTGTGAATAATTTTTATAAAAAATTAATCCAGAAAATCAAATCAATCAAATGATCTAATTGATGGATTAAACTTAAATAATTAATTGTCATAAAATATGATAAGTTACCATATTTATTAAGATATTATAAACTATAGGATTAACTTATATTAACGTTGTAGATTTGGTGTAAGTCTTTAAACTTTCATCTGGTGTAAACGAATCCTATCCCTATTTTTTATATTAATTTGTTAATATATATATATATATATATATATATATATATTTGTATTACTACTACAAACCCTTATTATCCATCATTATTAACTATGTATACATCGATCCTTAAATCTAGTATTAGAGCCTTCGGACGCTGGTAGTAGGTTTAGAGTTATTATCCGTCTTGTTTAATTGTATATCATTATGTCCTTTAAATTTCTTTTGAAGTCATTAAGTTTATTAATTAGGCATTATAACTAGTCAGTTTATCATCTGAAGCGTGGTCAGCCGGTAAGGGTGGTCCCGGTAGTAAGTCCTAGAGAGAGGCAGTGAATCCGTTGGTTTAGCCTGGTGGTCCCAGTTCGTGGGATTTATAGACTAGAACTAATGTCAAAATTAATAAAATTAATGTCTAAGAAAGGAAAAGAAAAGATAGAAGATATAGAATTAGAACAAGAAGAAATAAATAATACCATTATTCATCACGAACTTAGAATTCCTGAAATAGAATCCCAATTAAATAAGTGGTCATTACCAAAATTAGAAATATCCACTATGTATAAAAACTAGTTTTAAAGACATGTTCATAGGAGAATATGTAATTAAAACTGTAGAAAAAGAAATAAATCTAAAAAATTGTCATGAAACTATTCCTTTAATTTCTAGACAATTAATTGCAGAACATATTAGGAAATATAAATACCTACATATAGGATCAATTCAAATTGCCATTAAACCTCTGTTTAGGCAAGGAATGGATATTCCCTTATTTGCCTTGTAACACTGTGATTTTCCGTAATGTATTAAGCTCTTGATAAATACCGTAAGAGTAAATTAGATTTAAATTCATGATATGTATAAAAGAATTTAATAAATAGATTGTTTTGTTATATGCCATAAAGTTATTGTTAGACTTTCATGCATGGTCGGGACTTTTACGTAAATTCTTTGAGTTGTAGAAAAAAAAAACAAGAGAAGGGGGTGTCCTTAGAGGAATATAGGTGCGAAAAGTAAAATTTTCTAAATTAAATAAATCCCAATTGAACATGGGAAGCTTCACGTTCTTCTTCCATTTTCTTCTCCCTCTCTTAGCTTCTCTTTTCCTCTCAAGAGATAGGGTTTCTGAAATTCACTCAAAGAGGACTTTGTTTCCTTAATTCCTAGAGTTTCTTTGGTTGATTTCAAGTTGGTAAGCTCCTCTCTTTTCTATTCTTGATCTCTTGGTTCATTCATCTTCTTCCTTCAAAAGTTAATCAAATGGGTTTTGATTAAATTTTTGATGGGTGGATGAAATCTTGATTCAAGCTTGTTTTGATGTTGGTTTAGGTTCCTTCTAGTTGATTTCATAGCAAAAGTTGAGTAGAGATCATTCTTGGATCACCAAGTTTCCTCCATAGCTACTTCTTCAAGGTTTTGGGTCAATTTTGGGTAAGGGAAGCTTTAAATTGTTTGAATGATTTGGTGGTGTTTTATGCTTGGATTGATGATGTGATTAATGTTTGTTGATGTTTATGAGCATGGGTGAGCCTTTGCATAAAGTTAGGATGAGTGGGTAAACCATTGAGGGTCATGAATCTCGCAAGTTGTAGCCCTTTTTGCTCATGCCCAGCATGAATTTTGATGTTGTTGGGCTAGAGGGCGTCAAAATGGAACTTTCAGTTCCAGGATTTTTCATGCCCAGCATGACAGCACTTGTGCTACCGGGCATGAAAGTATCAGAATGTATTTATAGTTCCAAGAGAGCTTATGCTCAGCAGGAAAGTTGGGGATGCCCGGCATGAGAGAGTCAGTAACGATTTATAGTTTCAGGAGAGCCCATGCTCAGCATGAAAGTTGGGGATGCCGGGCATAAGAGAGTCAGTAATGATTTTTAGTTCTAGGATAGCTCATGCTCAGCAGGAAAGTTAGGGATGCCGGGCATGAGAGAGTCAGTAGCGATTTTTAGTTCTAGGAGAGCTCATGCTCATCATGAAAGTTGGGGATGCCAGGCTTGAGAGAGTCAGTAACGATTTTTAGTTTCAGGAGAGCTCATGCTTAGTAGGAAAGTTGGGGATGCCGGGCATGAGAGAGTCAGTAGCAATTTTCATTTCTAAGAGAGCTCATGCTCAGCATGAGAGTTGGTGCGGCCGGGCATGGGGGTTCTGGCTCAACATGAAAGTTTGTGCGGCCGGGTTAGAATTTGGTTAATTGATATTCTTTTGAAACTTTTTGTAACGACCCAACTTCATTACAGATTTGATATACTAAAACCTTGTGTTAAATATTATCATATGAAACTACCTATAAAATTTTTCACATTTAACACACATATATATGTACATCATCATATCATAAGAGTATAAGGTATGGCTTTACAAAACTCAAATATACATATACATACAATACCAAAAATAATCCTCTTGTAGAGGACATTTGCAACAACCTAACATTTATACATATGTCCTAAGCTGGTCCCCATACTATATACATATATATGAGAACATATACAAAAGGAGGGATCTCATCCCATCTTCAATATATACATCCGCTTCAGTCACGAGCAGTCTGAGATCCTGCAACATCACCACTATCTGCTCCCATGCCAACCACACGATCATTGTAGTAATACAACACAAATACAAACACAAAAGGCAAGGGTAAGCTTATTTATAAAAAAGATCATAGATATACAAAGGTATAAGATTTACTTAAAGGAAAACCAAAATCAATCAATAGCAAATCAGATAACCTCATACAACAATACACACATCAATCTCATATGCCATTTTATTATGAAATGCCATGTTGACTCAACTCCATGGAGATTTCTACAGCTTTTTGGTCGGTCCTCATAAGCCCCATCCCCTACCATAGTCTCACCTTTAACCATTCAGGGAGTCCCTTGAGCTACATGTGGAGGAAGTGTGGATGTAATCGAATATAGACAAGTGTGGGTATTGGCTTACCTCTGTAAGGCTTGCAAAACCTTACATCTATAGCAATTCGCCCACTTGGCTATTATATAGGCCCACCGTTGGCCACCATGAAAACCTCCGGCACTAGGTTGAGAGCCTACCTAGCACTCTCAGCTTACGTGCCTACCCATATGCAATGTCATGTAACAAGCCAAACAACCTTGATTTCCACAAGTTCCCTCTATGTTATAAATTCACCATTTTTCCCAAATCATGCTTATGAACCCATCCAGCAGTTCAATAAGCTCAAGTAAGGCATTCTCACACCTTGAATCCTTAATCACAACACAACACCAACTTTAACAAAATGTCAATTTCCTAACATAGTTCTAGAACTTTTGTGGACATCCTCATCACACCCATACCATAGCAATAATTCAATTTAAAATAAATTTGAAAGCCATTTTATAGTGTAGAAAATGAATTCTTGCTTAAGCGCCACCTTACTCTCGCTTAAGCTAGAATTTCAGAAATTATTTACTCACTTCCAGGGTTCCTCGCTTAAGCTAGCATTTTCCTCACTTAAGCTAGGCCTCGCTTAAGCTAGGAATTTTGGTGCTTAAGCTAGGACAACTTCCTGACCAAAAATGTTCTCTGTCCCCTATTTCGCTTAAGCGAGAACAATTATGTTCTTAAGCGAAACATGGTTGTAGGACCTCAAAAACATGCTTAAAACTTCTCAATGGCTACCAAATTCATTCCAATTCGAATTTTACATCAAACATAACATATATACATCATTCCACACTCAAAAACAACATTCTACGCATAGAATATACAAAAAAGCATTCGATCATATTAAAGCTTCCCTTACCTAAACTTTTTGACTCAAAACCTTGGAGAAGAAGCTAGGGAGGAGACTTGGTGATTCAAGAATGATCTCTACCCAACTTTGGCTATGAAATCAACTAGAGATAACCTAAATCAATCCCAAAATGAACTTTAATCAAATTTTGACCCACCAATCATGATTCTACATGAAACCCATTTGAGGACTCCATGAGAAAGAGAAAAATGAACTTCAAGAGACCATAGAAGAGAAAAGTATGGCTTACCAACTTGAAATCAACTAAGGAGGCTCTAGGGAAGAAGAAATCAAGCTTCAACAGGATGTAAGAATCAAACTTCCATGCAAGGGAAAGAAGAGACTTCGGGAGGAAGGAAGAAGAATGAAGAAGAATGGAAGAAACGTGAAGCTTGGCACGTTTAATATTTGAGATTTGCATGAAATTTTGCTATTTGCCCCCACCTTTCCTCTAAGGACACCCTTCTTGTCTTATTTTTTTCTTTCCGACAACTCACGAAACTCACGTAAAATTCCCAACCATCTAACAACACACACTCTAAGTCTAACCATACATGAAAATCCAACAATCACACTTTAACACATAATAAAACATAGAACTTAAGTTAATTATTATATCAATTAACATAATTTAAATTTAGTTTTCTCTTTCATTATAAATCAAACACTTAATCATACAATTAGGAAAAAAACTACAATGTTACACTTTTCCCCTTTTGAATTATATGATTTTAAAATTTTTATATAAAGGTAGTATGTTTAATTTTAAGATGATTATGTTGTTTTTGAGGTGTTTATATTATGGTAAGGTAGTTGTATTATTGTTGTAATAATTATGTTTTGATGAGGTAGATGTATTATTATTGGAATGTATATGAAATGTTGATGAGATGACGATATATGTGATGTGTATGTGAACTATGTGTTGGAACCATCCTTATATGTTAAAGAGGAGCTAGCTATGTCCTTTGGGAAGATTTTTATAGAAAAATGGTATACTTGGGAGGGTGAGTTTCACACCAGAACTCCGGCCCACTAAAGCGACTTGGGGGTCTTGCCTAGTGGGATATCTTCCCAAGTACCACCCCTACGTTTTGACTCTGAATGGCGTGTTGGAGTGTTGAGAACTACTTTCCAAGAGGTTTAGTGACTCTTTTAGTGTATAGGGGATGGATTGTTGTTGTGGTTGAGGATTGTTGATTGTTGAGATGTATTTGGATCCTTAAGTCGGGCCATAGAAGATGGCGGGTACGGAGGTGCCGTATCTCAGACTAAAAGGGGCTCCAAATATGTTTTGCCACTGGAATACAGTGTGTGCATAGTTGATGCACAAAAATATTCCGAATGTTGTATTTGCACAATTGGTGCATAGGTGTGCATAGTTGGTGCACAGACATATGGGTAGGCACGTAAGTTGAGGGTGCTGGGTGGGCTCTCAACCTAGTGCCGGAGGTTTTCGTGGTGGCTAACGGTGGGCCTGTAGAATAGCCAAGTGGGCAAATTCCTATAGATGTAAGATTTTGCAAACCTTACAGAGGTAAGCCAATACCCACACTTGTCTATATTCGATTAAAACCACACTTCCTCCACAAGGTCAGCTTAAGGGACTCCCTGAATGGTCAAAGGCGTGACTATGGTAGGGGATGGGGCCTATGAGGGATCGCTCATATGATGTTAAAACTCCATGGAGTAGAGTCAGTCTTGTTAACTAAGGTTGTCTAGTGGTTTATGTTGTACATCACCTTGTGATGATGGTTGTTGGTGGTTGTATTATGTTGAGATGTGACTTATGATGCTTATGGCTCATGATGATGAGTGGTGATGGTCTATGTTGTTGATGTTAATTGAGGATTTATAACATTTGTTGATTGGATGTAATCCATGAGATTTGATGATTCGTGTTAATAATTGGTGATATAACTATGTTGTATGAACTATTTGAGATGGTTGAGCTATGATGGTGTTATTTATTGGTGTTTATTGATGAACTAAGTTTTGTATAACATTTTCAGTTATTATATATAGTTTTGTTTGGTAAGCTTACCCTTGCAATGTTTGCACATGTGGTTTGTTCCTGTGATGATCTCAGACATCGTGTTCGGGGGAGCAGATGGCTTTCTAGGTGGACTCCTCTTGGAGGCTTGGTAGATGGAGCGAGCATGGGATTGAAGTTGTGTTCTCTCTTTTCTTTGTTTGGTCTATATAGTTATATGTATAAAGATGACCAGCATAGGTTTGTCTTATGTATAAGCTCCAAGAGTTGTTTGTAGTTAAAAATATATCCTCTTTTAGTTTTTAAGTTTTTTTTTTTTAAAAGCCATGATATGATGATGTACATTATGTGTAGGAAAGTAGATACATAGGTGTATGTTAAATGTGAAAATTTTCTAGGTAGTTTCATATAATTATATTTAACAAAATGTTTTAGTATAACAAATCTGTAATGAAGATGGGTCGTTACAATAGTGGTATCAAAGCAGTTCGATTCAAATCGGACTGTGTGTTATGTGTCTTCTGTGTTTCTTATGTGAACTGTGTGAAGTTGCTTTACATTGTTGGAATGTGTTGGTTGCTCGTTATACCATAAATCCTAGTTGTGCTGTCATGAAATATTGAGACTGGCCATCTCAATACTTTGTGTGACACGAGTAGGATATTATGGCAAGCGAAAACTGAGATCAAGAGAAATTTTTCTTGAACTTCCTTGGTTGTATGCATGTCTTAGAAAAAAAATAAAATTATTTTCTTATGTGAGAAGGATGTATAGTTGCTTTCAACTTCTTGGTTTTTGCTTGGATGCTAGAATGTGTAAGTATAAGATATTTTAGTACATGCTATGCTGATTGATGTGATGACCCTTAAGTAGGAATGTTTTGTGCTTAGTGTGGTTTGCTCTTAATTGTTGTTTTATAGGAAGAGGTTCTTTTAGCTGTTATGCATTTTGCCGTTACTTATCAATAGAACATGAGATACATATTTGTTTTCTAGATGAAAAGTGTAAAATAAAGGTATTCCTCCGCATGCTTCCTCTTCCTCATATTATTATTTTGGTGATATTTTATCTTCTGATTGACTGAAATGATGTTATGCTCCCCTTGTTATTTTTATATCTTATCTAGATATGATATGTCTAAGTTTATTTGGGGAGATGAGTGATTCACATGATTGAATGGTGAGAGACAAGGGTGTCAATGTAATTTTTTTTTTTAAATATTGTTATGAATGTGGGAGCACTAGTGCATACATTTCTATATGTTCATTTTGGCATGCGTTTTGTACAAGTTTCTATGTGCGCCTTCGTACATGTATATCTGTGTGTGAGGGGAATGCGATTTTCCCGACCATTGGGATGTTTGATAAGTGTGTGATTATTTTGAGTAATTCGCATATTGGGATCGTATTGAGGTTTTACCTTTTGAGCTCTATGATTAGGAGTTATGATTGTTGCATATGATATGTCTTTACTTCTCGTGGTTGTATTTTAATTCGGTTAGACAGATTGCGAATACCCAAAACACTTTAATTATTGTCATGATTGATAAAGTTGAGTGTTTTGCTATTCTTGATGTTCGACCCTTTGAACTTTTGAGGTAGTCTTTTCCCCTTTAATTGTTACTCTTTGTTCTTTAGGTATCATATGTTGATAAGTGGTTAGTAAGAGATTAGAATCGAGAGTTGAGTGCTTATCTTTCCTGAGGTTAGTAGTGAGGGGATAGATGTTTTGGGACAAATGGATGGTGACCTTAGTTTTAACTAGGATAGACCCAGTAAAAGAGATACTACCTTAATTTGTTCATTTAAATTCTTAGACATGTTTCACCTGACAATGTTTATCTTTTTCACATTAACACAATCGCTCTCTTGTAAGTACTCGATGTTTTATGACCTCATGAAATTTGTTATGTTTTATGGGGTTACTATACTTATGTGGAGTGTTTCTGTTTCTTTCATTTTTTTTTCTATCTTAACCAGAAGTTGATTTCAAAATTTGACTATTGTGTAGAAGTGATTTCAAAACAAACCTTGAGAAGTTGCTTCTAAAGAGGGAAGTTAATGTTTTAATGATTTCCTTGTTTTAATGACTAGTTTTACCAAATACCTTTTTGAAATATTTGGTGTAACTAAGATATTACAAATTGATCTTTCTCTATATTACCTCTGGTGTTTTAAAATGTGAAAGGTTGTAAAGGCAGTTTTCTTTTGAAGAATGAAGATGTTGTTTTCCTTATTTGTTTGAATTGCTTTACAAAGGCTTTAATGTTAACTTGTTTTCTATTCAAGGTGTTGCATTTCCTTTCAACAGTAGCAAGTCAGGTTTCATTTGAAAAGAATGGTATTGTTTTGATCTTGTTTAATCTAGTTGTTTTGTAAAAGTTTTAGTGCTCATATTTGTTTTCTATTTATGTGGTTGTGTTTTCTCAACGGGAAGATATTAGTTCCAAAATCATTTTGATGTTTTTGACTTAACTACAAGTTATTTCACTCAAGTATGTTTATCCCTTTTTATGCCTAAAACCAAACTACCCCTTTTGTGAGTGTGTCCGATGTTTTAAAATTGCACGAGAACAAAAGTTTATTTCATGGGGATTGTCACCCTATGATTTCTCTGTTTCCTCTTTTCTTTATCCTCAACGGTTTGTTGCCTCTAAAACTAGTTGCTATACATGGTAATATTTCCACAAAAATCTTTTAGGGTTTGTTTCGAAAGGTGGAAAAGTGTTTTAACGATTTTCTTATGGTAGAAGACAAGTTTTGCTACTTCCCTTTCGAAGTTATAGGAACCAATTTTTGAGAAACACCCATACCTATACGTGTGTTCCCTTTTAGTTTTGAATTTATGTTTCTCTTTGTGGTGTATTTGTTTCAAAGTTGACATTGGTTTCTTTAAAGTGAACTTGCTCTTTTAGAATTGATTTCCAAAGTGGAAATGCCATATTGGACCTTTCTACCTTTTATTCGAACAAGTTTTACCTCTTGCCTTTGATTTTAAAATGGTTGTTAAAGGGTTTAATCAAAATGCTTGTTGTTTTTGAAATATATCAACTTTAAACCATATGTGTTTTGCTTTAGAAAGCTCTTGATGTTTTCTTCCCTTAAGAGAATCCTTTGAAAACTTGTTTTAATTGTTTTCATATGAAAGTTTGTAGTGCCCTATGGCACCATGCTCTTATACATCATGTAAGGGTTTCCAGCTCACAGTGTTTTGTTTTCACTTGCATTACTTCTTTTAGTATTGCATAAAAGTTTGATGCAAGATTACCTTTAGTGATTTTCCATTGACCCTTTGGTTTGGGAAGTGTAAGCTTTATGTATTTTGGTGGAATACAAATACAAATGTGTTTTTGGTGTGTTTAAAATATTACACGTTTGGTTATTCATATTGAAGAGTGTTTTAGAACCTTATTTTGAAATATAGCTTGAAAAATGTTTTATAATTTTGAACTTGTTGGGGAGTATAAGTTCCTTTTTGTGAGTGTGTTTTGAACACCTTATACTGAAAAGTAGATTAAAGTATTTTTAAGTGTTTAAGATTTAGGGAAATTTAAGTTTTGTTTACGTGTTTTGGAAAAGCCCTTGATAAAGTGGAATTGAACATTTGGAGTTAACTTAAGTTTCCATGCTCTTAAATGTTTTGATTTCCTTGTTTTACTCAAGTTTCTGATGAGGGAGAAAGTTGCTAGTGATGTTCTATTTGAAAGGATTAAAATTGGGAAAATCAAGAGTAAAATACCTGATGAAAGAATGATTTTATGGGACAAAGAATCGAGGAAAGGTTTAAGATTCACAAAAAGGTGAAGATATTGTGTATATAAGCAGTGTTATAGTATTTTCACCACAAGCAAATTTCGAGGACGAAATTTTTCTTGTTGAGGAGAATTGTAACACTGTGATTTTTCGTAATGTATTAAGTTCTTGATAAATACCGTAAGAGTAAATTAGATTTAAATTCATGATATGTATAAAAGAATTTAATAAATAGATTGTTTTGTTATATGCCATAAAGTTATTGTTAGACTTTCATGTATGGTCGGGACTTTTACGTAAATTCTTTGAGTTGTAGAAGAAAAAAAAATAAGAGAGGGGGTGTCCTTAGAGGAATATAGGTGCGAAAAGTAAAATTTTCTAAATAAATCCCAATAGAACGTGGGAAGCTTCACGTTCTTCTTCCATTTTCTTCTCCCTCTCTTAGCTTATCTTTTCCTCTCAAGAGATAGGATTTTTGAAATTCACTCAAATAGGACTTTGTTTCCTTAATTCCTAGAGTTTCTTTGGTTGATTTCAAGTTGGTAAGCTCCTCTCTTTTCTATTCTTGATCTCTTGGTTCATTCATCTTCTTCCTTCAAAAGTTAATCAAATGGGTTTTGATTAAATTTTTGATGGGTGGATGAAATCTTGATTCAAGCTTGTTTTGATGTTGGTTTAGGTTCCTTCTAGTTGATTTCATAGCAAAAGTTGAGTAGAGATCATTCTTGGATCACCAAGTTTCCTCCATAGCTACTTCTTCAAGGTTTTGGGTCAATTTTGGGTAAGGGAAGCTTTAAATTGTTTGAATGATTTGGTGGTGTTTTATGCTTGGATTGATGATGTGATTAATGTTTGTTGATGTTTATGAGCTTGGGTGAGCCTTTGCATAAAGTTAGGATGAGTGGGTAAACCATTGAGGGTCATGAATCTCGCAAGTTGCAGCCCTTTTTGCTTATGCTCAGCATGAATTTTGATGTTGCTGGGCTAGAGGGCGTCAAAATGGAACTTTCAGTTCCAGGATTTTTCATGCCCAGCATGACAGCGCTTGTGCTACCGGGCATGAGAGTATCAGAATGTATTTATAGTTCCAAGAGAGCTTATGCTCAGCAGGAAAGTTGAGGATGCCCGGCATGAGAGAGTCAGTAACGATTTATAGTTCCAGGAGAGCCCATGCTCAGCATGAATGTTGGGGATGCCGGGCATAAGAGAGTCAGTAATGATTTTTAGTTCTTGGGTAGCTCATGCTCAGCAGGAAAGTTGGGGATGCCGGGCATGAGAGAGTCAGTAACGATTTTTAGTTCCAGGAGAGCTCATGCTCAGCAGGAAAGTTGGGGATGTGGGGCATGAGAGAGTCAGTAGTGATTTTCATTTCTAGGAGAGCTCATGATCAGCATGAGAGTTGGCGCGGCCGGGCATGGGGGTTCTGGCTCAGCATGAAAGTTTGTGCGGCCGGGCTAGAATTTGGTTAATTGATATTCTTTTGAAACTTTTCCCCTTTTGAATTATATGATTTTAAAATGTTTATATAAAGGTAGTATGTTTAATTATAAGATGATTATGTTGTTTTTGATGTGTTTATATTATGGTAAGGTAGTTGTATTATTGTTGTAATAATTATGTTTTGATGAGGTGGATGTATTATTATTGGAATGTATCTGAAATGTTGATGAGATGACGATATATGTGATGTGTATGTGAACTATGTGTTGGAACCATCCCTATATGTTAAAGAGGAGTTAGCTATGTCCTTTGGGAAGATTTTTATAGAAAAATGGTATACTTGGGAGGGTGAGTTTCACGCCAAAACTCCGACCCACTAAAGCGACTCGGGGGTCTTGCCTAGTGGGATATCTTACCCAGTACCACCCCTACGTTTTGACTCTGAATGGTATGTTGGAGTGTTGAGAACTACTTCCCAAGAGGTTTAGTGACTCTTTTAGTGTATATGCGATGGATTGTTGTTGTGGTTGACGATTGTTGATTGTTGAGATGTATTTGGATCCTTAAGTTAGGCCATAGAAGATGGCGGGTACGGAGGTACCGTATCTCAGACTAAAAGGGGCTCCAAATATGTTTTGCCGTTGGAATACGGTGTGTGCATAGTTGATGCACAGAAATATTCCGAACGCTGTATTTGCACAGTTGGTGCATAGGTGTGCACAGTTGGTGCACAGACATATGGGTAGGCACGTAAGTTGAGGGTGCTGGGTGGGCTCTCAACCTAGTGCGGGAGGTTTTCGTGGTGGCTAACGGTGGGCCTATAGAATAGCCAAGTGGACGAATTCCTATAGATGTAAGGTTTTGCAAACCTTACATAGGTAAGCCAATACCCACACTTGTCTATATTCGATTAAAACCACACTTCCTCCACAAGGTCAGCTCAAGGGACTCCCTGAATGGTCAAAGGAGTAACTGTGGTAGGGGATGGGGCCTATGAGGGATCACTCATATGATGTTGAAACTTCGTGGAGTAGAGTCAGTCTTGTTGACTAAGGTTGTCTAGTGGTTTATGTTGTACATCACCTTGTGATGATGGTTGTTGGTGGTTGTATTTTTTTGAGATGTGACTTATGATGTTTATGGCTCATGATGATGAGTGGTGATGGTTTATGTTGTTGATGTTAACTGAGGATTTATAACATTTGTTGATTGGATGTAATCCATGAGATTTGATGATTCATGTTAATAATTGGTGATATAACTATGTTGTAAGAACTATTTGAGATGGTTGAGCCATGATGGTGTTGTTTATTGGTGTTTATTGATGAAAATCCTTAATTTAATTTATTTTTCAATTTTCAAAGTTAATATTAAGAAAATTAAAGTTACATTGCTACATCTTCCCTTATTTTTTAAAAAAATTTATAGTTTCTAATTTCTTTTATAATTATCTATTTCAAAATTTCTTTTAATGTGCTATATAGTCCATTTTTTTTTCAAATTTCTTTCTATTAACTATATAAATCAGGTAGTGAAAATTTGAATAAGCCCGTGTATTGCTTTTTTGGTATAGTGTAATATATAAGTATGATTATTTGTAGTAAAGATATTAGTTTTTATTGTAATAATTAGTATTCAAATCACATCAAAATAATAGAATAAAGTTTTCCATTATTATTTCTAACATTAGTATTCCTACTTATAAATTATAGTAAGTTATTATAAAATCGTGATAATAAATTTGTTATCCTAATTATAAATTATTGCCTTAAATAAATTATTTATGAAAATTAATTAACATTAAATTTAATTAAAGAAATAATTTAATTTAAATGTACAGTTAAAGTTAGTATATTCTTTTTGGGTGAATAATATGAGTTAATATATTACAATCTTAAAAATTAATAAATTAATATACGTAGAACAAAGATCTTTAATTAAAAGAGAACTTCTGAAATTGCTATTGGTTGAACGTGTCATTCGTGAACATTGTCAAATTTAGTTGATCAATATTATAACGTGTAAAATCAGCAAGACAAAGAAGCTTGAATTGAGATTTATTTAAAGATAAAAACTGCAGAAACTTAAAACAGAAAATGAAAATTCAACAAGACCAAAATAACAATTAATCTAAAATAGTTCCTCCTTAATAATTTCCTAACCCTTTGGCATGAACTAATCTAGTTTTTCTCAATTTTGATGTCCCTTTTTAAGAATATTGAGCGGTGTTGAATCCCCTCTTATATGTCAAGTTCTTTTCAACAATTGTGCATTGGGAGAATATGAACATATAAGTCAACGACATCCGCTTCCGTCTTTTCCTCTATAGAGTCAACAATTGATTCATCAAACTTTTCGATCAAGTCCTGTTAACATAATATGACACATGTGTTAATTGTGTATTGAACATTTGTCTAGAGTAAATACATTATTTACAAGTTTTGTATAATATAATTACCTGAGCAACCTCCTCAGCTGCTTCTGCATTTGATGATCCACCAACATGTGTTTCCAAATCTGGGACACCTTGGTGTGAAGCCTTAATATATTTACAAAATTTTGATATATTAAAATTTGAAGTCAAACTAATAAAAAAATTTATAATCCAATCAATTTTTTTTGTAATAAAATTAAAATTAAAATTATTTTCGATTAATCCAAGCATTATAGTTTAAAAAAATAACCTCAACAATCTCAAGATCTTTGAACTTTTGGATTAAACCAGACTGAAACCCTCTTGACCATATAGGACGGCTCAAATCTCGATCCAGACCCTCGATCACAGCCAGCCAACCTTGAACAAAAAGGTCTGATCTTGCAGGTCAGACAACTCCTTCGGCATACCAACTGAATCAGTTACTTAAAATTGTGTTACAATTAAAATTTGAGCATAAGTATGAATAATGGATTGCTAGAATTATTTTAATAGATTTATAGCACACAAATAAAATACTATTCACCTTGTTCATAGATTGAAGCAACTCTTCGCAAGTACGGTTTAGCAAAACATATGCATCACGATCAAACATTACGAATGTGGCAGAAGCAATCTTGTCATTGACACGTAATCTAAGGAAAAATCTGCAAATTCATTTGTGTATACCTCAATATTTTTTTAGTTCTTAATAAACTGATATTTTATAGGAATAAATAAAAACAAAATTATTGAAGTAGGTGAATAAATAAGAACAAAGAACTTTTAAAAAATGTAGGTAGAAATAATTACCTTCGAGTGACATCTACGACGTGCTTGTCACATTTACCACTATAATACATTCCAGAGTCTGGAAATCATTATATATAGCATTTACAATAACCGTATTATGGGATGAAAAGATTTTTTTTTTTAAATTGATTGAAAAATATGAGTAAAACTTGATCGGATTCAAAACAATATCCCTAATTATTCTTGTCGTGATTTATTTAATAAATTATCACAATTCAAATGTTACCAATAATTATACCATTAACATGTAACTTATCATAATTTAAAATTTAAAATTGTTACCAAAATAAATTTATCATTAACACGAAACTTATCAGAATTCAAAATTTATAATTATTACCAAAATATTTTTATATATAATTATTAATCTAGTTGCATATGCATATTCTGAAAACAAAAGTAATAATTATTAATTAAGATAACTATTCAGTTTTGCGGAACAAAAAGTAATATTGTAACAACCCGCCTTTGTTACATAACTATCAACAAGTGATTTCATTTTATTCAATTTTAAAAAATAAAACATCAAACTTTCATTAGTTTATTTATGAAAATACCGTATAAACTTTTCTCAATTTCAAAGCCAACATAGATACAATTCAAAACTTAAAACATAAACCACATGTACATACTTCTCATACAAGGTAACCACATAAAAACTCTATGCTGGTCCATTCTATACAAAAGACTAAACAAAGGAAAGAAGGAAGAGATTGCATCTTCAATTCCATGCTCAGTCCATCTACTAAGCCTCCAAGAGGAAGAATCCACCTGGAAAGCCATCTGCTGCCCCGAACACAATGTCCGAGATCATCACAGGCACAAACCACAAGTGCAAACAGCGCAAAGGTAAGCTTACCAAACAAAACTATACATAATAACTGAAAACTCTACTCAAAACTTAGTTCATAAAAAAACACCAATAAAACAACACCATCATGGTTCAACCATCTCAACTAATTCATACGACAGAGTTATAACATAAATCATCAACATAATCAATAACAACATAGCTCTATTACCAATTACTACCATGAATCATTAGATCTAATGGATTATATCCATTCAACAAAAGTCACAATCTCAACATAATACAACCACCAACAACTATCATCACAAGGTGATGTACAACATAAACCACTAGACAACCTTAGTCAATAAGACTGACTCTACTTCATGGAGTTTCAACATCATATGAGCGATCCCTCATAGGCCCCATCCCCTACCATAGTCTGTACATTCAGACCATTCAGGGAGTCCCTTGAGCTGACCCTACGGGGAAAGTGTGGTTTTATCGAAAATAGACAAGTCCTATAGTGGCTTAGCTCTATAGGTTTGCAAGACCTTACATCTATAGGGATTTGCCCACTCGTCTATTCTATAGGCCTATTCCCGTTAGCCACCACAAAAATCCCCAACACTAGGTTGAGAGCCCTCCAACTGTACACACCTACACACTAACTGTGCAGATACAACATTCGAAATATTTCTGTGCACCAACTGTGTGCACCCACCGTATTCCAGCGGCAAAACGTATTTGGAGTCCCTTACAGTCTGAGATACGACACCTCCGTACCCGCCATCTCCAATGGCCTGACTTCAGTATCCAAATACATCTCAACAATCCACGATGTTTAACCACAACAACAATCCATCCCCTATACACTAAAAGAGTCACTAAACCTTTTGGGAAGTAGTTCTCAACACTCCAGCACGCCATTCGGAGTTAAAACATAGGGGTGGTACTTGGAAAGATATCCTACTAGGTGAGACCCCCGGGTCGCTTTAGTGGGCCAGAGTTCTGGCATGAAACTTCCCCTCCCAAGTATACCATTTTTTTCTATAAAAATCTTCCCAAAGGACATAGCTAACTCCTCTTTAACATATAGGGATACTTCCAACATATAGTTCTCATATATCATCATCTTATCAACATTCTATTTAAATTTCTCAACAAAACACATACACCTCAATAATAAACAATGTTCTCAACAAAATTTTAAGCACCTCAATCAACAATATAATAATCTCAATAAATTATATCCCATTAACCATAATATACTAACCCCAACAACAAAGTCATTTTCTTATAGATAAACTTACTTGTGAGCACATCATAGAGATAAACAACATGATTACAAGATCCATCATACAGTCAAAAGACTGTATCACACAACACATATTTCAAATATTAAATACTCAAGATTCACATCCTTGGAACTTAAAATGAAATAGAACAGTTCAATGGATATTACCTATCAACTTCCTTACAAAAATTCACACCTCAATAAACAAACGTCATCATTCCAACAATTCTATCATATTAACCAAATAGACCAAATAAGGTCGATTTCTCTTTGGCAGTACTGAATGTGAGCTCTCACTAATTGTAGCAAATGACCTCGGAATTAAATTTTTTTTATATAGAATTAAAGGTCTTGAATCCTATTTTTTAAAATGGTATCTCAATTGTAAATAGACAACTAGAGAATTTTCTAAAATTCCTACAAGTTGACAGTACCGAATTTGACTTTCCAGTGAACATGGTTCAAAGAAATTAAATTTTCTAACACTTTCCAAACTTGTTTTGAGCTGGAATTTTTATAGGATAAAGGTAACACATTGGTATTTCAAAAATTATATCCCATGTCCTCAAATTCATCATTCCCAATTGTTCCCATTAAAATTTTCTCTAACAGCCAAAATTTTGGACTCCAAACCCTTGCCCTGTTCCTTTTCAAAAAGTTAATTTAGAAGTTGTGCATGATAATTTTCGTAATTTATATGGTTAAAAATCTTGTTTTGTCTAAGTTTTAATGGTACAAACTGAAAAAAGAAAATATAATTACACAAGTGTAAAATTTGAGAAAATTCAAGACCTGTTCCAGTGGAACTCGAAAACAGAGCAACCACTTTGTGGGTCACGGATGAACCTCAAAACGACGTTATCTCGACAAAGTATCAAAATTAAAGTTGTTCAATTTTGTGTCTATTTTTATTCAAAACAAATTTCATGAAAAACCAATGGTTAGATCTTCCGAAAATCACAAAACTGTGAGGATTGTCCAGAGTTGGAACCAAACAGCCACTGCCACTTTATTTTGTGGTTTGATTTTCACATACAAAGCTTACCAAATAATTTCAAGAAAATTTGGGCATTATATCCTTTGTTTTAGGAGCCTTCCCAATCAATTTCAAAGATTAAAAATAATCCAAAGACAGTACACGTAAATCCCACACAGCTACTGCCAAAGGGTTTCCAACCCATTCGATCAATATCTCAAGTTCAAACACCAAGCAACACAACATAAACAACAAGAGGAGCATGCATGCTGTATGTGGTTGAGCCCCCTAACTCTCAACCACACTTAAAATGAAAATAGAATTCACAAGGAAGCTTCCCTTACCCAAAATTCTTGAAATTTCCTTAACTTTTGCTATGGAATCAACTAGGAGGAACCTAAACCAACATCAAAACAAGCTTCAATTAAGATTTCATCCACAACCCAAAATTTTAAATGAAACCCATTTAGTAGCTTCTTAGTGGAAAGAGAGAAATTAACCAAGAGATCACAGAATAAAAAGAGATAAGCTTACCAATTAGATGGAAATCCAAGAAACTCGATAGAAGGAGACAAGCTAAACTTCAACCCAAGAGAGAAGGAAGAAGCGAATAGAGAAGGGAGAGCGAAGGGAGAAGGAAGAAGTAGATGAGAAGGAAGAAATGAGGAAATGACAGAAAAAAGAGCAAATAAAGTTTTGACTTTTGCTATTTGTACCCATGTTTTTTCTAACCTCACACCCGCTTTTTCTATAACAAAAACTCACGTAAAGCCTAAATTATCACGAAAACTACTAAACACACAATAATCACATAAACAAAATAATCTATTTTATTTATATAGTTCATTAAATAACACGATTTAAATTTAATTCCATTTTATACATCTGTCACTTATCTCGGTGTATTTTTTTACATTGTCCGATGATTTTTTGACTATATTTCTGCAAATCTTCTTTACAAAAATTCACATAGAAGTAAGTATGTAAGATCTAAAAAACATTGAAACTCACTAAACATTCAACAACACATAACAATTCATTCCATTTATTAATTAACTCATTACGTAACATAATTTAAATTTAATTTCTCTTACATTTTAATTAAATCACTTATCATATATTACGAAAAATCACAGTGTTACACTATCAAATTTTTTACCATTAGTTTAAATTTTTTAAAATGAAATCAAATAAATATGAAACAAAAATTAATAATAAATAATTTTTTATTGGTTTAAATTTTTTAAAATGATGTCAATAATAAATAATCATATACTTATACATCAATAATTTATTCAAGTGTTTATAAATTTAATTGGTATTTTATTTTTATTGTTACAATTGGTATTTCGTTTGATTGATATCTTCTTTCTCTCTTATTTTTGTCATGCAAAAGCAATCAAGATCTAAATGATAAATAAATTATTAAAGAGTATAATTAAATACAATTTTTAATTCATATTTATATTAAAATATGATTAATAAATATAAATGTATATAAATCAACTTTATATTGACACATTTATAAAAATTAATCATTTATAAAAAGAAAACATGATTTTAAAACAATATATAAGACATTAAAATTTTAGTATCATGATTATAAGAAAGTGAAAAAAGTCATAATTACAAAATACTATCATTAAAAATATATTTTAATATCAGAAAATAGTATCATGATTTAAAAAATGTGGAAAGGTTTTAATGCCACAATGCCATTTTAATACTGTGGTTACAGATAAAGTGAAAAAAAAATCATGAATGATGATCAAATTAACAACTAATTTTTTTTATAAGCAGATTAACAACTAAAATTGAAAATCAGTAATTGAATGGTCATTACTCATTAATAGATAATTTTGATATGTAATTTCCTAATCAATTATTCTAAGTACCAATACGAATGAACAATGTTTAATAATATATTATTAGTAATTATTTTATATATTTACAAGTAAGAACGTGAAAAAAAAGTCATAATTAAAAAATATTATCGTTAAAAATATAGTATCATATTTGTAGATATTTTAATATCATGAAAATAGTATCATGATTAAAAAAAATGTTGAAAGGTTTTAATGCCACAATGCCATTTTTTGTGCTGGTCAGAGATTATGAGTGTCCCTCGATCCACTGGGTTTGAAACTAATCTCACTCACGGTGCGTGACTGCTGCTGATCCAAGGAAAATTTTGCACATGAAGGAAATTGAACACCGATACGAGTCATTTCAAAAATTGTAACAAACCACAAATTGATGTCAAACACTTATTGATTGACATTTTATTTTGCAAATTCCCAAATATGTATCACTTAGCTGACAAACAATGATCGGCCATTAATTTTACCTATTTGGCAATGTAATTTAAAATTAAATAAACATTAGTCAATAAGATATAAATATAAATTTAAAATATAATTTAAATTTTAAAATATGAACATCATTAATATTTTTATATAATAAATTTATTATATATTAATAATCTTAATATATCCCTATGCAATGCACGAGTTATTATACTAGTATATTATATAAAACACAATTACTGACTAGGACTGATTGTCCACGTGTCACATTCTGGTGACATTTTATATAATATATTGATTGATTAATTGATATTTCATTCTTAATTTTCGTATCATTAATCAATTAATTAATTATTGATTAGCACAATCACAATATTAATATTTGTAAGACATTTAATATATTTATAATTTTCTTTCCAAATTTAAATAACGAAATTTTAAAATTATATTTTGATTAATATTTTAATTAAAGTAATTTAAAATTTTACTGATATTAATTTATTTAATTTTAAAATATTATTGTTATTATTATTATTATTATTTGATATTTGATTTAATTTTATACTACCCCTGGTCCTAATTATAAGCAACATAGGACAAATCATCAATACCAAGAAAAATAATTATTACAGTTTTTTTTAATTAATTTTGCCAAAAGTTTAATTTTTATTCCAAAAATACCCTTTACTTTAAGTGGTTGTCATAGTGCATAGGGAATAGAGTAAACAATAAAGTAAGGGTACAAAAGAAATTTACTTTAAAAATTAGTGATTGTTGCTTATAATTAGGACCAAAGAAAAAGTCACTTTGTTGCTTATAATTAGGACCAGAGGTAGTATTATATATTCAATTCAATTATATGTGCAATATAGTGTAAAAAGTTTATTTTCTATCCATCTATATATTATTATTATTATTATATTTGAATTTTTTATATTTGATTTTATATTATATTCTATTATATAGTATTATATAATATATGGCAATTAGATTTCATTTCTTGACATAATATATAAAAGCAGTGAGACTAGGTTATACGAATCTACTTAACGGATCGTCTTGAAAACAAGTAAAGGATAGAAAGAGGAACTTGACCCTAACCGCGACCTGCCGATAGAACCAAAGTTCTCAAAGAAAGCGTGACCCTAACCGCGACCTGCTGGTAGAACCAACACTATAAAGTTGTTAACCCAAGAACAAAGGGGAAGCTCTCACAAATGAGAAACACTCAATTTGATTAATATGCAAATTCTCTGCTTTGGAAGCTTACAAGACATTCCTATTTATAGGCTATTGCCCACTAACATTTACTTCCCACTAACCATCACAATGGTTCACCAACCATCACAATGGTTCACTAACCATCACAATTATTCACTAACCATCACAATGATTAACTAACCATTACAATGGTTCATTAACCATCACAATGGTTCACTAACCATCACATTGGTTCATGAAGCCCACTAACCACCATCACATTGGTTCATGAAGCCCACTAACCACCATCACATTGGTTCATGAAGTCCCACTAACCATCATAATGTTTCAGGAAGCCTAAAAACACTAAAATATGACTTTCAAAAGATGAAAAGACATATGAACTTATTCTCCCAAAAATAAATGTGAAAATTACATTAAAAATAAGAAAATTGGGCTTAAGTAACTACTTAGCCCAAAAACTAAGTAATCCACCCAAATAAATTCCTGCCCACAGATGCATCTTGAGTATTAATTGTTGGACTCATTTTGCTCTTCGAATTATTGTCTTCAAGTTTGTTGAAATAATCTTCAAATTGTAGATATGAGACATTTCTTGGATTGGGCTCTAGTTTAGCTAAACCTTCTTTAGCTTGCATCTCCATGATTATGCTTTGAAAAGCATTTTTGCTTGTTTTAGCTCTTGCTTTTGTCAAGTAGCCTTCCATCCATTGTAAAGGATATTTGAAATAATTGGACCTTGGCAGATTCATATCATTCCCTTCCCCTTCGAAGTGATTCGTCCTCGAATCAAGTCCATCACCTTCTCCACAATGCATCAGCCACAATATTTTCCTTACCATTCTTGTACTTGATCACATAAGGAAACATCTCAATGAACTACAACCACTTGGCAAGTCTCTTTTGAAGCTTGGCTTAAGTTTTCAAAAACTTCAAACTTCGATGGTCAAAATGGATTATGAACTCCCTTGTCCACAAGTAGTGCTGCCAATTTTGCAAAGTTCTCACCAAAGCATGCAACTCCTTGTCATAGGTAGGATAATTCAATGCTGCTCCACTGAGTTCCTCACTAAAATATATGCAATTGGTTTAGAGTCTTGCATCAACAAACCCCTAATCCAACACTAGAAGCATTACATTCAATTTCAAAAGCTTTATCAAAATTAGGCAAACATAGCAAAGGTGCATTGGTCAGCTTATCTTTCAACAAATTAAAGGCTCTTTCATGCACATCATCCCACTTGAACACAACATTCTTTTTAACATGTTCATTCAAAGGTGCAGCAATAGAACTAAAGTTCTTCACAAACCTTCTATAAAAACTTGCTAAACCATGAAAACTTCTTACCTCATTTGCATTCTTAGGTGTAGGCCATTTTCTAATTGCCTTTACCTTTTCTTCATCCACACTTATTCCTTCGGAGCTTATAACAAATCCCAAAAACACAACAGATTCAAGGCAAAGTGAACACTTTTTGAGATTGGCATACAATTTATTTTCTGTCAAAACATTTACAACAACATGCAAATGATCAACATGTTTATCTAAGGTCTTACTATAAATCAAAATATCATCAAAATAGACTATAACAAATTTTCCAATGAAGGAACGCAAGACATGGTTCATTAATCTCATGAAAGTGCTGGGTGCATTAGTTAAGCCAAATGACATCACTAACCACTCATAAACCATATTTTGTTTTAAAAGTTATTTTCCATTCATCACATTCTTTCATGCGAATTTGATTGTATTCGTTTTTCAAATCAATTTTAGAAAACACACAAGAACCATGCTACTCATCAAGCATATCATCCAATCTAGGAATAGGATATCTATACTTTACAGTGATTTTATTGATGACTCGACAGTCAATGCACATGCGCCATGTTCCATCTTTCTTTGGAACCAAGATCACAGGAACAGAACATGGACTAAGACTCTCCCTCACAAATCCCTTTTGCAACAATTCATCCACTTGCCTTTGAATTTCCTTTGTTTCCTCTGGACTTGTTCTATAGGCTGGCCTATTTAGGAATGGAGAACCTAGAATGAGGTCAATTTGATGCTCAATACCTTTTAAAGGAGGTAATCCCTGAGGCAATTCTTCTGGAAAAATATCAATGAATTCCTGCAACAAAGAAACAACTTCACAAGGCAAAGAAGAATTCAAATCATTAGTTAAGTAAACATCCTTGTACACGAGTACAAGTAGTTTCTCTCTTGCTAACAAAGCACTCTCAACTTCTCTTTTCTTTACAAATGCACTCACTCTCCTATTTTTCTCTTCACTACACTCAATTTTTTTCTCTCTCTTTTGCTTATTTTTACTCATCTTATCTTTTTTTCTCTTTCTCTTGAATGCTCAATTGCTCTTCTCTCAACTTACACTCTCTTGCAATTCTAATTTGATCAGCATATGCTTCAATAGGTTTGAGAGGTGTTAATACAATGGTGCGGTCATTCATGACAAGGGTATACCTATTTTTGTACCCATCATGTGTGACTTTTCTATCAAATTGCCAAGGACGCCCAAGAAGTAGATGTCCAGCATGCATCGATGCAACATCACAAAGAACCTCATCTTTGTATTTGCCAATGGAAAATGAAACCAAGACTTGTTTACTCACCCTTATATCTCCACAATCATTTAGCCATTGAAGTTTGTATGGATTAGGATGTTTTTTTTGTTGGCAAGTTCAATTTCTCAACCAACAATGTGCTAGCAACATTGGTACAACTGCCACTAACAGTAATCATGCTACATACCTTGTCATTTATGTGACACCTAGTATGAAAAATATGCTCACGTTGCTCTACATCACCATCTTCCTTAGGCTGTATGCTAAGAGCACGCCTTGTAACAAGTGCAACTCCATGTACAGGTTCAACAACTTCAACATCACCACAATCCTCCAATGGTGTCATTTCATCATCACTTGAGTTCTCACTTTCTATGTCCCCATTATCCATCACAATCATTGCTCTCTTATTTGGACATTGAGAAGAAATATGCCCAATTCCTTGACACCTGAAACATTTGATATCACATGATCTAGAAGAGGCATTATTTTCAGTTTTACCTTTAGGTGTTCTAACACCCTGAAAATTACAACCTAGTAAGTAGGAACATGAGTAACTTAATTAGGAATTTATTGAGACTTAATTGTTTGTTTTAAATAAGAAAAGGGTATGTTTTGAGAAATCAAATATATCATTAATGATTAATTGAGTAAATAAGAAATAGGATGGAAAATAAAATAACATAATATAAGTATTTCTTTATAAGGGTCAAATAAGAAAAACATTTATAAAATCAAAAGAGTTAATATTCTCGGTAATTAAAATCTATGTGATTAATTCAATGAAATTTATTGCTCGTAGTAAAAGTTTCTCTGTGGGTAACTCTTTGTAAATAATTCTCTAGAATTAATTTTCTGTAATTACTTTTCCGTACTACTTGTCTGTAAGTTTGTCTATAGTTAGAATTTTGTGTAGTTAAATTGTCTGCGTTATTTTATTTGTTTAGTAATGTGCAGTGTAATACGTATTTAAATTCAAGCGCTCAAAGTTGTTTGTGATTGATTGCTTGGAATGTTTGCTAGTAATTAATTGATCTGTGATTAATTACCAGTAGTGATTATTTAAATATTTATTGTATGTATTAATTAATTAATTGATTGCAAATTGGTTTTAATTATTTTAATTATTTTAAATTCTAGTAACTTGCACATCAAGTTATCTCTTATAAAGTTTATCTATAAACAATTTCTTTATAGAGAAAATTTTATTTGAGCAACTAGAAAAGTTTTCATTACAAGAAGTTTTATAAAATTTATTTAGAGTTTTGAAATTAAGTTTTAAAATTTTAAATCACACTACATTATGATTACATAGTGTAAAATTACATTGTGTAAACTAGATTTGGTACACTTAATTACACTAATCCTCTCACTTAACAAACACTCAACACCTCACCCCTCCCATCACTTAAACCCAAGGTCACATCAACAAAACACCCACCCAAATTCTAATTTTCTCATTTAACACACATTACCACTTAAACTTAGCAAGCAAGTTAGAAGGAAAAGCTCTCATTCTCTCACTCAAATCAACTTAACCACTAAGTTAGAATTCACCTCCATGCACACCACCAAGCCTTGACACATCACCCCTCCCCCACCTAATCACCAAACCCCACGGCACTAACCCTCCCTCACTCTCTCATTTGTGTCAAAAACACAACTTAGCCACTAAGTAGCTAGCAAAAGCTTTCTTCTCTCTCCTCTAATTTCTACTAGCCGAGACACTCCAAGTAGGAAAGGAGGCCATTGTTGGTGCTTTGGAAGCTTGCATGTGAGCTTGGAAGCTCACTCCCCATCACCCTCACTTAGTCCTCTCTTCTCTTCCTCGTGCAAGCTAAAGAGCTAGGTAAGAGGTACTCTTTGTGAACTCACTTTTTCTGTTGTAATGTGGTTGAGGGTTGGGGGTCTCAACCACAACATGTATGCATGCCTCCCTTGAACTTGATTGTGTTGTGTTTGATTTTGTTTGAGTTTGAAATTGACAAAATGGGTTGAAACCCTCTTGCCAGTGGCTGAGCAAATTTGCATGGATTGATTTGCTTTGTTTTTTACCCTTTTAAATTAATTAGGAAGGCTCCTAAAACAAAGGAGACCATGCCCAAATTTTCTCAAAGTTGTTTGATAAGGTTTCCATTGTGAAATTCAACCCACAAACTAAGTGGCAATGGTTGTTGGGTTCGTCTAGCCTGGACGGCTCCCACTATTTTGTCATTTTTGAAAGATCTAACCGTTGGTTTTGAAACTTATTTTATATGAAAATAGACAGAAAATGTGACAACGTTCATTTTGGAACCTTTGTGAGATAACCTCAATTCAGGGTTCATCCATGAGCTACAAGGTGGATGTCCTGTTTTTGATTCCTGTCTGAACATGGCTCGGTTTTTAGTAATTTTACATTTGTGTGATTATCTTTTTTTTTTTTCATGTTTACACCTTTAAAAACTAGACAAAACAATATTTTTAACCATATAAATTACAAAAATTATCATTTCCAATTCCTAAATTAACTTTTTAGATTGAGACAGGGCAAGGGTTTTAGGCTCTCTTTTGAGTCTGAAACTTAGGCTGTTAGAAAGAATTTTACTAGGAATGATAGGGAAGGAGTTAGAATGCAAGTTTTACCTTTTTAGAAAGATAAATGTGTTATCTTTCTACTGTAAAAATTCCAGCTCAAAACAAGTTTAGGAAGTGTTAGAAAAATAAATTTTTTTGAACCATGTTCACTGTGAAGCAATTTCGGTACTTCCAACTTGTAGAATTTTTAGGAATTTTTGTAGATTTTTGATAAACAATTAGGTTAATATTTTGCAAAATATAATTCAAGAACTTTCTGTACATATAAAAATTTTGTAGTTTAAAAATCATTTGCTAAATTTAATTAGGGCTCACATTTAGTACTGCCAAAGAGAAATTTTACTCATTTTGTCAATCTCGTTTAATGCAATGTATTTATTTGAATTGTTGTATTTAATTAGTGGAACCGTGACCTTGCGAGGCAGTGGATATTTTTATCCACTGTTTTATTTTTGTTAAAGTCCTAGGGAATGTGAATCTTGGGCAATTAATGTTTGATAAGTGTGATTGCAAGTGCCTTTGTGATATAGTCTTTTTGGCTGTAGAGTGAACATTGTGATAATGTTGTTTGTCTATGTAATGTGCTCACTGTAACACCCCAAGTTTTGAGTACTAGGAATATACCTTAAGGAGAACCCTTATTAGGACCCTTTTGTTATTTATATTTTCTATAAATCCTTGTTATTATTACTTGTGTATTATTGGTTTTGTCCTAAGCATGTACCTATGTTGTGATAGTGTTTGTGCTTTTCTATGCGGTTGTGTCTTGTTATTTTATTGTTGTTGTTGTTGTTATTTGTGATCTTATTATATTGGTGTGGATGTTAGATTCTTATTATTACCTTTATTATATTATATTATGTTAGTGTTATAGTTATTATAGTTGGTGTTAGAGGAGTGTTAGATTAAGTTCTTATAATTAGAATGCTTGAAAAATGTCCAAGTCTAGTGATGAGTTTTATGATGAAAACCCTAGAAAGACTACATCATATCTTGAGTTGTACTTGTCCATTTGAGGTGTCATTTGAGTCATTGGAAAGCTTGCTGAAAAAGCTACAATTCATCCTTACTCCTTAGAAACCAAAATCGACCTCTATCTTGGATAAAATTGACCCCAAAGTAGGCCACTTGATCATGAAAACCAGTCCAAGTCCCACATTGGGCAAAATAATCTCATAAACCCCTTCCTTCCTATATATATAGAGGAGACCACCAAGCCTTAGAAACACCAAAGAATAAAGTGGGCTTAGTGCTAAGCGCGGAGCCCGTCATAGTTAATATTTTCATCTTCCCCTTAGAGTTTCCAAACTTGGGACATATAAGCGGCTTGAGATGGTGTTTTTAAATCACACCCAAGTTTTAGCCATAGTAAGAGTTTTTGTGGGGGTCATGGTGGACAACACCACCAAGCTCGCCCGGGTCGGTCCGAGATCATCTTCGTGCTTCTCAAGTGTGTGCTTTCCCCTATCCTTCTTAAGTTATTGCCTTCTTTAGTTGTTGGTATATGCTTTTACTCTTCACATTTATATTTTTAATTGGACAGGTTGTGAATACCCTAAAACATTATGTCTTTTGTTATGGGATGATAAATTGATTTTGAATGGTAGACATCTCATCTTTGGATTCGATCATGTTTGAATTGTAGATATTTAAGTATCTTATCTCAGGAACTAGATATTTGATCATAGTTTAGGAGAATGATATGGAAATTAAGAGATGTGAAGAAAGTAACTAGGAACGTGATTTTAATTAGGCTTTGGTATCTTCATAAGAAATGTAGCCCTAATTGTTAGCTAACTAATGGCTTTGGTTTCACTCCAATCGGAATTCTAGAACTCTAGATATCACCCAATTAGTGAGAAAAGGTCAAGCTATCAGAATTCTGCGAAAAGTCTTTGTTGTTCTGAATTTTAGGCATAGTAGATGATAAAAATAGATCTTGAGGTCAACATAGAAGTTGTAGATAATTGTCTTAACTTTAAAAAAAGATAAAATGAAACTTGATATGATTAGTATAACTCTAGATATAATGTTTATACCTCACAAAGGTCATAGACGCACAACATAAAATGATAGAAGTAATACTCAAAACTTAAAGGATGTTATACCAATCATAATATTAAATATAAATATTATATATATATATATATATATATATATTATATTAATGTAATATATATAAATATATAATATTATATATATTATTATATAAACAGGCCAGCTTGTTAGGCTTAATAGGTTTTTCATAAAGCCTAAAGCCTGACCTTTTTAATCAAAAAGACTTTTTAAAAAGCCTAAGCCTAGCCTTTTTAATAAACAGGCTAGGCAGGCCAGGCCTTTGGCGGGCCAGGCCGTAGGCTCCCGATGGGCCGCTTTGCCTATTTCTACCCCTACCATTGATTATACTTTTATTTGAACAGCTCAGATCGTATATTGATTAACAAATATTTTTTCTTAAGATTTCTTCTATTTTCAATCTATTGTGAATATATTATGCTATCTCTTTTTTTTTTCTAATAATATTATTAGAAAAGTAACTATATTATTATCAATAAAATAATAAAATTTAATATTAAAAATATATATAAATATTTTGGTCATCTATTATTTTACACAAATAATTATTTTATTCCAATAATCTATTAACTCTATAAAATTATTTTTACTTAGAAATCGTATAAAATCATTTTAAATAATTTCATAAATAAATATTCTTTTGATTAATATTAAATTATGATGTTGAATTTTTTATACTAAATTTTTTGAAATCTAATTAGTTAATATATGTATTAAAAATAATATTTTGATTAATTTTAATAATTTCATATGCGCAAATTTTGTTGATTAATATTTATATGATAATGTTAAAACATTTTACAAAATAATAAAGACTTAATTACACTTTTAGTCCTTCAAGTATCATAAATAAGATTACTTGAAATATGAATTAAAATTTTTATTAACAAGTGCCAAATAAAGAAAATAAATTTATAATATTTTTAATAATTTTATTATGAATAGTTCCAAGAAAATTTATCCAGCAGTCTAATTTCACAAATACACACACGGGCAGCATTATTATCTCACCTAAATATTAAATAAAATTACAACAACTACTTAACTCTTTTAGTAAAAGTAATTTTATAAAAAAAATAAAAAGATTACTTCTATAGATACACACATACAACATTAATATCTCACCAAAAATCAACATTCGTTGGCACAAGTGGTAGCGACTTGTGTCCCTTAACCAAGTGTTACAGGATTTAAATCCTGGTGATCCCTCTTTGGATATGGAATAAATCATGTTGGAATAGGAATACCCACCTTGTGTATGCTCACGGTCCCTAACGGAGTTTAGTCATTGGTCAGCAAAAAAAAAAATCTCACCTAAATATTTAAATAAAATTACAACGACTATATATTTAGGAACAATTACTGATAATTAAACACTATTTTTGTATATTGTTTTTTTTTTTCTCTTGGGTCAGAGACCACGAGTGTTCCCATCCCACAGGGGTCAGAGACTAATCCCACTCGTGGTGCATGACTACTGCTAACCCAAGGGAATTTTACACACGGAGGGAATCGAACACAGATTCTCCTGCTAAATAGATCGTTCCCCACATGTAATTATAATAATTATAGAATAAATGGAATTTTTTCACAAAACACATTCTTGAAGAGGGATGAGAAACTTTAATTGTAACTAAGCTTTTAATTAAGAATTAATATATATTGATAAATTTATGTTAAATTAATCTTCAGGTCCCTATACTTTTACCAAATTTTTAATTAGGTCCCTGAACATTTTTTTCTTTTAATTGGGTCCCTGAACTTTTACTTTTATTTCAATTGGATCCCTCATCTAATTGTTGTTATGAAAAACTAACTGCAAACACTTAATTAGAGGTGCAGACAATGAGTTGATGCTTATGGAATGTGTTTGTAAGTACAACTGAATCAATTCTGAAAGATTTCTGCAAAGTTTCAACTTCTACCGGTCAATTTAACTTGAGCATTCTTTCACAATTATTTGGCTCTGCAGAAGGTTAAAACTTTGCAGAAAACTGTTGAAATTGACTCAGTTGGGCTTACAACACATTCTAGAAGCATTAGTTCGCTGTCTGCACCTCTAATTAAGTGTTTGCGGTTAATTTTTTATAACGACAATTAGACGGAAGGACCCAATTGACAAACAAATAAAAGTTCAAGGACCTAATTGAAAAATAAATAAAAGTTCAGGGACCCAATTAAAAGAAAAAAAAGTTCAGGGACCTAATTGAAAAATTGGTAAAAGTATAGGGACCTACAGAATAATTAAATCATAAATTTACTATATATCAATTTATTAATATATACATAAGTCATTTTAAAACATGCGTGAAAACTAATATGACCTGTGCAATCGCACGGATATACTGCTAGTCTCAATCAAAAGAACACTTTCTCATAGAACAATATACGGTTAAGTTAAAGAGTGTTTTAGAGAACAAAGATTACATTCTTAAGCTCGTCATACACTTAGTTAATTTTGGGGACAAAATTCCTAAAAGGGTGGGAGAGTTGTAACTAGAGGTGTCAAAAATGGCCTGGCCCGATGGGCCGTCAGGCCAGGCCAGGCTGGGCCACTAAAAAGCTTGCCTAAAAAAAATCGGGCCATTTTGGCCCGGCCTAACGGGCCAAACGGGCCAGGCCGAGCCTAAAAATTTGTGGCCTAAATAGCATTGGGCCTATTTGGCCCGAAATTATTTTTTATTTTTTATTTTTTCCTTTTAAAATTAGTATAATTTTTTTAAAAAAAAAAAATAGGCCAATTTGGCCCGGTCCGACGGGCCAAACGGGCCAGGCCGGGCCAAGAAAAATGCAGCCCATGAGAGATACGGGCTAGGCCGGGCCAGCCCATTTTTTCTCTTTGGCCCGTTAGGCCAGCCCGGCCCATTTGACAGCTCTAGTTGTAACACCCTAAATTTTAGAGCTTAAGATTAAATAGAAAATTAACCTCTTAATTAGTGATTAATTGAGTAATTAAGAAAAATAAGGGAAATAATTAAAATAAGCATTACTTAATAAGGATTAAGTAGAGACATTACATGATTAGTGGAGGAAAATTCAAAATTTGAAAAGTCAAAGATAGACTCATTCTAGTCAAAGTTAATGGGAAGAGATTAGGTTAACTCATTAATGACATTGTTGTAATTAAGTGGAACTTGAGTCTAAAATATAAAATTAGACTTTTAAGAGCATAATTAGCTTACTAATGAGTCTAGAATGTCTTTAATTAGTAAAATTAATTATTCTAAAGTAATTGGTGATTTAAAAAAATTTAATTAAGACAATTAAACATAATATAGTGCAATTTGTTTAATTAAAATAGAGTGCAATTGGTTTAATTAAAGCCTAAAAAGAACTAGTTTACAACTAAATGAATGTGAGACATTAAACCTTCATTAATGAGGTGAAAATAATTAGTAAATCAAGTTTTGATCATGATTTGACCAAAAGTCAAATCTGGTCAAAGCTTGTCAAAGCTGGTCAAACGAAAAAATATTCTCATTAATGACATTTTCGTAATTATGAGATTTTAAGCTCAAAAATTTATTTTGGACCTAGATAAAATTCTAATAATTATAATTAAGCATGAAAATGACCTAAGTTCAGCAAAAATAATTAAATTGAATTAATTATTAATTTTAGCAATTTATTTAGTATTTTGGACCTAGAAAATTCATTTGAAGTCCAAATTGAGTTTTTAATCTAGAACAGCTAAATACCTATGCATAATTAGGTTTGAAAATATTTTTTTAAAAACATGTGGGGCCCTCTTTTAGGGTTTGGGGCCCCTATAAAAGCTAAATGAGAGCCCCTCCCCCTTGTGTGTGTGCAGCTGGCCCTAGTGGAAGGACAGAGATAGAGTTCTTTTTTTCTCTCCTTTGTGTGAAGGTAAAACTCTCCTCCTTCTCTCTACATTTTCTACTCTTCTCTCTAGGTTCTCTCATGTTAATGCTTGCTCTTTCTTTTTGAATTTTTACTATGTTGTAGAGCTTGGGAAACTCTACAAGTGGGTGGTGGGATTTTTCGATTTGAACCCTTGAGCTTGGAACTAAGTAATGTGAGGAATTTTCTATTTTTCTTGAGCCCAAAATTGATTGTTTTGAGACCTAGAATGATGGGTCTATGTGGTATGTTGGTATGTTAAATTTTAGAACCTTGAACTTGTGTAAAAACCCGAAATCCCGTACTGCCTTGTGCACTGGGGAAAATGGGTGTCTCTTTTGATGTTCTGGACCTCAAAAATGGGTTCCTTGGGTCCAAAAACCTTGGGTTACATATAAAGTATGTTATTTTTTAGCACTTGAGCTATTTATACAAGTTGTTGCTCTGTTTTGGGGAAACTTAATGTTGTGGCTGTGCTGGGCTGTTTTTGACCCTAAAATTGGTTTTCCCATGTCCTAAAATATAGAAATGCATCTGTGGAATGTTGGAAATGGATTGTTAAATCTCTTAGAAAATTAATTTCTAGTGAAATGTAAATTTTGGGCACTGTAGCCACTATTTCGTGACCTGGGAATAATGTAGTTGGAATTGGCTGTAATGGACCTCAAATTAGCTCCCTTATACCTTAAAACCTAGGGTTACATATAAAATTCGTCAAAAACCAATTTCTACATCAACGGAAATTTAAGTTTTAATGTTTGACATTATGTTGCTCTGTTTTACCTATGTTTCGTAAAATGGGAATAACATGATTGGAATTGGCTATAATGGACCTCAAAATTAGCTTTCTCATACCTTAAAACCTAGGGTTGCATATAAAATTTGTCAAAAACCGATTTCTACATCAACAGAAAATTAGTTTTTAAGTTTTCGTGCCATTTTCATTGAATTTGCCACTGTTTCGAAATTAATAATTTTTAGAGTTGGAATTAGCTCTTTTGGACCAGAAAAATGGTTTCCTTACATCCTAAAACCCTTGCATATTTGGCTCGTCAAAATCTGATTTCTACATTAATGGGAATTTAATTTTGAAGTTTTAAAGCCATTTTAAGGAGTTTTTGAGCCAATTTCGGGTTGGATGTTTAATCATCTAAAATCTAAGTTTTAAATGCCTAAAATGATTCCTTTTTAGTGAAAAATGAAAGTTTACATGTGCATGTGGGTGGGGACTTGATTTGAAAGCGTTTGAAACCCAATATAGGAACTATGATGCTTGAAAAATTGAGGTTTTGGGTTGACCGCGGGTTTGACCCAAAAATTGTTAATTTGTGATGAGTTTAAATTGTATAAGTGTATGAATGTTATTCTTGTTGTGGAATTATTGGCTAAGACCAAAAGGGCGCGACCTTCGACACATACTTGTTGAATTATATATTAGTATGTCATGAATGCGTGTGATAAATTATTGCTAAGACCGAGAGGATGTGACCTCTGGCATTGATATGAATTGTTGGATAATTCCTGTGGATGTATTACTTGCTGTGATCTGAGTCCGAGGGGCATTGTCCCTCGACAATGCATGTTGGTTTTTGCTTGTGCATGAGTAAGATAGATGAGTTTGGGATGCCCGAGGCACTAATGTGTATGCAAGTGGATATATCCACTTTAAAAGGGTCACGTTGATCATGACACTAAGAGGTGAGGAGGGACGAATCACTTCTCCTCTTGTCGTACGAGGAGTAGTGAATGATGTTCGTGTCATTTGCCTTGCACGGGATGACGCACGCTACGAGAAGACCGATAATGTAAGGAGGGCATCGATGGCAAAGACAAGATGGATTTAGAGAGACAATATTGTTAATCAGAAATGGGGCTTGACTCCATGCTCGGTGGGGGGGGGGTCTCTAACATCCTCTTGGCAATACCGTTGAAATCGATTGTCCAGTGGAATACATCTCGCAGCGTGAAAAACGTGTGAGGAAATCATTATAAGGAGTGGATGATTACAACTGGTACACTGGGGGATAGTTTGTTGTTGCAAAGGAGGCTTGGGGAAATGGTGTCAGGTTGTGACAACCTAGCTAAGGTTATAAGCTCGGTTAGTACGGGGGACTCACGTAACCGACTTGGCATTCCCTACGAAGACGGAGCTATATCCACGATTGGTGAGATCAACGTGTCGCTATGTACCTAACATGAGTCGAGCGCTCCCAATTTGTCATCCACGGAATTGCATAAGACCATTAAAACCTGGTAGGTTTAATGGCAGCGGGGCCCATAGGAATGTTGTGAGATAGATATATGTGATAGGATTATCGTGAGTTTCGTCGCTAGAGTATCATATGCAATGGTCGTATAGGTTGTTTGGGACTGAAAGTTCGTTTGTTTGTGGCGACCAAGGAGGTAGAGAATTCACTCCCATGTTTTTTATTTTTCAGAGGAAGATGGTTGACCCTGTGCGAATGATGAAGACGGAGTGGAAACACTATGCCAAGTGCCAATGATGCAAATGGGTATGTTCAAGGAAGAAGAGGATCCTCCCGAGGATGCCTAATGGGTTTAATGGGTATTTTGGGTTTTAATTTCCATTGAGTCATTGCTCTGAGTCTCAGTCTCTTCTTCTATATTATGATGTATCATTTTCCTTCACGTGACTCATTTGAAAAATGTATTCGTTTTTAAGGAAGTGAAAGTGTATTCAATTTTGTGTAAAAGAACCGTTTGATGATGAAATTGAGGATGTTTAAAAGAAATTCTATTACGTTTTAATGGTTTACCGTGGTTATGATGTTTGATAATTCGAGTTTAGTTTATTAAGAAATTTATTTCACAAAAAGAGCCTTTTTAAAAGAGTGATAAGTTAATAAGGATGTTTCTTCTTTTGGAGCTAAAAGAAATAAGATTTGAAAGTTAAAAAGGGAACAAATTTCCTCGCATTTTGGAAGATTACTTTACAATCAAGAATTAAATTCATTTTCACTAATAATGTAAATAAGTAGAAATTCCTTAATAGTAACAAGGGGTGTTACTTGTAATTCAAATTAATCCTACACAGTATTAATTTACACAGTGTAAATTTTTACCGTCTAATTTTACACATTACAATTTCACACAGCGTAAAAAGTAGATTTTAATTAAATTTTAATTTCACTAAACTTTGTCATATGAAATAACATACATATAATCTAATTTTTTTTTCTTAATTAGTTAAATTTGAATTTCTATTGTAATTAATTCAATACCAATTAAATTCTCACAGAGCACACAAACACAGTATTTATTATATTCTAAGTTGTAAATTTTTAGGGTGTTAAAAATATTATTCTTGATCATTTCACCAATATTTTTGCTTATGATAACAACACTTCTCAAAATGGTTTGGTTGAGAGAGTTATCACAAACATTGTTTCAGATGAGGACAATATCATGCTCACAAACCTGCCATCCTGAGAGGAAGTTAGAGCTGTTGTTTTTTTTCTATGAATGCTAGTGGTGCTCCAGGGCCAGACGGATATGGAGCTCATTTCTATCATCAATATTGGGATATTATTCATGATGTTTTCAATGCCACTTTTCAATTCTTCCAACAAGGATGGATGCTTCCCAACCTTAATGCAAATGTTGTTGTGCTTATACCGAAAATTCCTAATGTTGATCGTGTTGATCAGTATAGACCGATATCTCTTGGTAATTTTCAGTTTAAAATCATTAGCAAAGTGATGGCTGACAGGTTTGCAATGGTTGCTCCAAAAATTATCTCCACCAACCAAAGAGGATTCATTAAAGGGCATCACATTCAGGATTGCCTCTGCATCACTTCTGAGGCCTTCAATATGATTGATAAGAAAATTTATGGTGGAAACATGGCCTTAAAAATTGACGTTAATAAAGCGTTTGATACTATTGATTGGGGATTTCTTCTTCAGGTACTCAAATCATTTGGATTCAATGACAAGTTCAGACATTGGATCAGATTGATTTTGGAGTCGGCCCGTATGTCTTTTATTATCAATGGTGAGTCAGTTGGTTTTTTCTCTTGCGGGAGACGGGTCAGGTAGGGAGACCCTTTATCTCCCCTACTGTTCTATCTTGCCGAGGATGTCTTGAGCAGAGCTTTAAATATCATGGCCCGCAAAGGAAAGCTAACTCCTACGAGTAGTCCTAAAAGCTTCCAAACCCTCACTCACATTCTCTACGCCGTTGACATCATGATCTTTTGTTGTACCATAAAAAGAATGTGCATAACTTAATGACTCTCTTTAAATATTATGAAACTGCTTCGGGGCAAGTCATCAATACTAGCAAATCAAAGTTCTTCATTGGTCCTATTCAAGCTAGTAAGAGAACTTATTTGGCAAATACTCTTCAATTCATAGCTAGCTCATCTCCTTTTAATTATTTAGGGGTGCCTATCTTCAAAGGAAATCCGCGTAGAATTCACCTCCAGCCTATTGTTGACTGCATTAAATGCAAGCTTGCAACTTGGAAAGGTATTTTGCTTTATGTGATGGGTTGTGTTGAGTTCATCAAATCGGTCATTCATGGAATGCTGCTGTACAACTTTCATATTTATATTTGGCCAGCCTCTCTGCTCAAAGATATAGATTGCTGCATAAGAAACTTCATTTGGTCAGGAGATATTAAAAAAGGAAAACTTGTCACTGTTGCTTGGCATCAATTATGCAGGCCTTTTTCAGAGGGTGGTTTAGGAATTCACTCAATTCGTGGAATTAACAATGTTGCTTTTTTAAATTTATCTTCGGAGCTAATTTCCAAAGAGTAGGATTGGGTTCTTTTGTTAAGAGCTTGGGCTGTTAAGAATGGTAAATCGATTCAGTACCATTTTCCACCATCAATCTGGAAAGGTATCTACAGATTTATTGCAATATCTTTAGACAAACTCGACTTGGCTTTTAGGTGATGGAAAATCAGTGAACTTCTGGACAGATAGATGGTTGCTTCAGCGAATTGATTTTTTTTTTTATTGATCTTTCTTCCAACATTGCTAATTTGTTGCAAGCTAAGGTTGAGCTTTTTTGGGAGAATGACACATGGATTATCCCAACATATTTTAAAGATAAATACCCACAAGTTGCTGAAGAAATTGGTAAAGTGGACATTCCTTTGGAAAAACGTCCTGATTCTCTTATTTGGAACACAACTGATTCGGGGAAACTTTCCTTAAAGAGGCTTACCAGTTTTATTAACCAAACCTCTACAAATGAAGCTTGGTTCTAAAGAATATGGCATCCTAAGATTCCCCCTTCTACTACGTTCTTACTTTGGAAATTAATTCAGGGGAAAGTTGCCACTAATGAAACTTTGTGGTCCAAAAGGTTTCACAATGGTTTCTATGTGCTCTCTTTGTAAATTAGCTTACGAAACTAATGAGCACCTTTTCCTGCAGTGTCCCTTTTCTCAACATCTTTGGAATTGGATAGGTGGTAAATTGAATTGTTTCTTTGACATTTGCTCCATTGCTAACATCATTTAGACCACCTTTTCTAGTTGGTCCCCTCAACTTTCTGATATGGTCTTGGCTGCTATTACTTTTATTGTTGGGACAATTTGTTATTGCAGAAACAACCTTAGGTTCAACAATACAGAAATCTCCATCCCCTCTGCCATCAATATGATTAGCTCCAAAATCATAATTACAGGAAATGCTACACGTGCTAAAATGTGTTCCAGCATTTTTGACTTTGTGATGATCAAAAGCTTTGACGTGCAGGGACATCCAAAAAGAGACATAAGCATCAAGCAAGTTAATTGGCACCCTCCCATTCTGAGGCTGGGTAAAATGTAACACAGACAGATCCTTAAGAGGAGCACAAATTTTTTTTGTGCTTAGCACAAAAACCTGACATCAACGAATTCTTGCGATTTTCTGCATGACTTGAGATTTCCATTTCCCCAATTCGACCCAAACATCAACTACACAAACAAGGAGGTCTAAGATTGATTCCCTACATGTTTCTAATCAATTGTAACACATAATTTCGTAATCCCAACACAAAATCATCAAATCCTTATTCAATCACAAATACTCAAATCCCTAATTTTCAAGAACATGAAAAAGGGCAAGAGGCAAAGCTTCCCATACCTTGGGGTTTTGCAAAGCAACCAACAAGAGGAGATGATATCAACCATAACTCACACTACTAGCCCTTCTTCCACCATCAATGCGTCTCACCAATCAAAAGGAATGACCCACCATGGAAACTCCCAAAAGAAAGGTTACTAGAGAAAGGATAGAGAGTGGGGAAGGGTAGAGAATAGGGAACCACCAATGGAAAAGGGGAGAAACCCACATACCTAGCTTAGGAGCTCCACAAAACATGAAGAGAAATCTTGAGAGTATGGGAGATAAAGAGAGAAATTGAAAGAGAGCTATAAGGGTGACTCCACTTCAAAGAGAAGAAAATGAGAAGGAATAAGGGTTTTGGCTCTTTTTATGACAAAGGGTGTTGAGTCTTGGTTTATGGGCCTAGCCCAAACCTTTAACTAACCATTCTACTAATAATCCCTTTAAACCAAACAAACCATCTCATAACTCAATTAATTAAAATTTTCCACATAATTAAATTTAATTAAGTCTTGCTATTTAATTGAAAATACTTATCCATGCATTTAAGAAAATCACAGTGTTACAATTATCATTAATTTAAATAGTATAGTTAACCATAACTTAGTTTACTACACTTAATTTTTATTTCATTGTCAAACGTTAATTAATTTTTTGTACAATTAATTTTTTCTCATAACACAATTATTTTGTATCTTACAATAACAATAATTATAAAGTATGACTATTGGATTCATTTGGTGGGATCTTCTTCCAGATTTTCTGAAGATTGAATTTTTTAGAGATAGGAATTTTCTTCCTAATTATAGATTCTGTTGAACTTTTACATGGTGCTTTTTGTCCCTATTGTTTGCTTTTGTATTATTATTTTTTCTTATTTTAATAAAGTCAGACTTGCTAAGCAGAGGATTGATAGGGATTATGGTGCCAACTTAGTTGGGATTATATTTCCTATCTTGATGCTTTCGCATGTCTTTTTTGCTTAAAAAAATTATAAAGTATGACACAATTTGTCATATATATTAAAACAGTGAACACATTTTTTTAGCACGTTTGATATTAAAATAATATTTTTTTACTTATTCATTATTAAAATAATGACCACATTTTTTTTGTATATTCCCAAATTTAATGATTGCTAAAAAGAAAGATATTTTGTAAAGTAGACAACACCATTGTTATAACAAAAGACATAATAAAATTGAATAGATGAAAATAAACGAAATAAAATTGTTCTACCACACTACCAATTTAACACATCAATTGAACTTATATTTAAGAAATTCTGAAGAAATAAATTGTTCTAATTAATGCACACACGCACAATCTCAAAATTATTCTCAAAAAATGTGAAATGAAGAACATTGTTCACTGCGAGATTCTTCGTTATGAACTCATATCACCTAGCAATAATATATTGTCCATTATGTCTTTTTTTTCCCTTGAGCATGCATTCATATATCATCCCATCGTCATCTTCTAGAACAATCATTTTTTTGTCTCGAATAGATGAAATTATTTACCGCATTTGCAGGAATTAACTACAAAAAAAAAAAAAAAAATCATTGATTAGTAAAGAAGATAATGACAAACGATGATGAAAAAAAGTCAAAATAAATAAAAAATAATAATTTGTTTTTCAATGGTTAATTCACCATTGTTTGTCTTTTGATGATATTAACATGAGATTTTATTCTATCCCATCTCCTATAAACTCATTGTTGACAAAATCTTTATTTTCTTGAAAAAAATCTTTCTATTACAATTGATCTAACACCTTGTGTGCCTTCTCAAGATTATTAGTGCATAAACTCACTAAGAAAGTATGCTTTTATAACCATATTAATTAATTTTAGAAAGTAATCATATAATCTTAATATATATAAAAGTAACAATATTTTTATAAGATAGGATTGTGCAATATTATTAAAAAATAATTGAAAGTTACACCATTATTTTAGCTTAAAATATTGTGCAATTTGATTATGTCTTTCCAAAATTACTTTTTTTTTTGTATAAAAAATAAATCAGCTGCAAATTACCTTTTTAATTATGTTTACTTGAATTGGTCAATATTGTCCTTATTTTGGGTAGGAAATTTTGACTATCATATTTATGGAAACGATTGTTACTTTTATATATACTACTACTACTACTAATGCACACCCTTTAAGAAAGTTGGTTAATTTAATTAATAGCATTAAATTTGTTAACAATTTGTATTATTTTTCCAAAATTACCCTTACAATTATTAGGACTCATCATCTCTTGTTTCCACTTAATTACTTTCTGCCTAATTATAATTAATTAATGAATGCTAGTAATTTTCTCTAATCCTCGTAAGAAAGAGAATGTACTTATCTTATTAATTTATAGCATTCATTGTAAAGTGATTAAGGGTTTTTTAGTCAAAAAATAATTAATGTAAGAGATAACTTGAAAAGAGTCTTATAAAAAGGGACAATTTTTTTAGAAAAGAGTCTTATATTTAGGGACGGAGGTAGTAGTATTTTAGCTGGTGCATTGCACATGCTAAATGTTTATTTTATACAACTAAAATTTATAATAAAAAACATTTTTAAATATATAAATTATATTATAATTAAAATATGTAATTAATAAATATATTTGTACTAATAAATTATATTTTAGATTTATGATAAATAATTTATATTATTTTTAATTATTGATAATTTCTTTTAAAAAATATTGAAATTCAAGTTAGAACTAAAGATATTTTTTGAAAGGTATAACTAAAGATATTTAAATTAGAGAATAAAAAAGATAAAATGTTAATTTAAATTATTCATTTGATATTAAAAGCATAAAGGGATGTATCAAATACATTTAATATATTAGATTATCTAAACCCCCTCTCTCCAAAGTTTTTTTTTTTTTTCATTTTACCATCCTTCACTATGCACTAGGGGAGGTAGTAAAAAGCAAGAAATTGTGTGAAGTAGATCAACATTTGTATGTCTCTCTCGCCTTCACCTTCAACATTTCAAGTTCAATGTCATCCAAGTACTCTTGAAATACCCCCTAATTGCTTTCAAAGCTTATGAAATGAATGCAACATGACATAAAACTTAATTATCTTAAATCCAACATAAGTTGCAACTAACCTGATTTCACCAATAGAGAAATGTCTCTACTCAACACATCTTCAATTAAGCATAACAAAAGGGGGGGAGAAGGATCCCCTTGCCTCACTCCACTTTCCCAAGAAAGAAATCCAATTGAGTGGCCATGCACAGAGAATGATAACTTGGCAAACTTGAGTATAACCAATACCCAATTGCAAAATTTGGAGTCAAAACCAAAAGTCAAGATAACCTTAAGAAGGAATTACCAATCAATAATGTCAAAGGCTTTTTTAATGTCAAATTTTAAAGTCAAGTTACCTCCAAAAGTCTTGTTGTTCAACATGTTAATTGACCTCTGAAGTAGTGCAAATACAATCAATAATTTGCCTTCCTTTAATGAAATCCCTTTATTGCTAAAAGATAATTTTTTGAGCAATAAGAGATAATCTATCAGCAAGGAACTTGGTGATAATTTTGAAATTTAGCCAATGCAACAGGTCAAAACCTTTCAATCATGTTAGCACCTTAGGAATGAAATTTCGAGAGTACTTGGATGATGTTGAACTCGATCAAAATGTTGAAGATAAAGGCAAGAGAGACTTGTACATATATACTCCACACAATTTCTTGTCTTTTTGTTACTTCCCCCGATGTAGAGTGAAGGATAAAATAGACTTTGGAGAGAAAGAAGGTCTAGAGTATCTGAAGAATAAAAGTAAAAAAAATTATTAAAGTCAACAAAGAAATTGTCAACTTCCAAAATAGCACATGAAGTCATGAGAGAGAGGGGTCAGGACCTGCACCTACACTCTTGGATTCGTCTATGAAGTGGTATCGTAATAACAAAAAGAAAACAAGAAAATAAATATTAAAAGAATATAAGAGAAAATAGACAACATTATATAAAATAAAGTATTAAAAAAATTACTGGCTATATATCTTTTAATAATGTAAACAAAGAATGATGACAATGCTTTAGAATTAGAATAATAAATGAATAAAGGATGGGTTTGTGATAACAAAGTTGGCAACTGATCCAATCCAGAAGAGGAGTCTGTCTTTTTCCTTCCATTCCTTGCGTGGTATTCCTTTTGATTTCCATGAGTGATAGCCATTATTCGTTCAATAGGACGAAAGAATGTAGGAAACTTTTCATGTGGAACTAATTAAGAATCGTTGCGCATAATCCCTTTTAATTGCACTAATGCAAAAAAAAAAAAAAAATACACACATTCAACACTCTAGCTAGCTAGCGCATTTAATGAGATAACAATAAGAGCTCAAAGATCTGCAAAGACTGGAAATTCGAGATTGTTCAAGAAAATTTTGGAGATTGTTCAATTAAATCTTCAAACTTATTCAAGCACAGACAAATATATATCTCGGGCAAATTGTAATGACCATAGTGCTTGCACTCCCATAAATAATTATTGTATTATTCAAGCATCAAATTTTCCTGAATAGTTAATACATAAGGGAGTGAGATATGAGAATATGAGAGAGAAGCACATGATAAGATAAATGACGCAAATCATTATAGTATCATCTAAGCATCAATTTTTTATAACAAGTTATACATAAATGGGGAAAGATAGGAAGAGATAAAAACAAAAGTACATAATAATATAAATTATGCAAATGATTTTCAATCACCAATTAAATGTTGGTTCTTAAGCTTCTCATTTTCTTTCCAGATGAGCTCTCCCCTGTCTCCTTTGACTCTCTTTTCATTCCACTGGCTCCACTAGCATATTTTTATACATGCACCCTAGCCAGCCCATTCTGTAAGGCTTTCACCAGATTCTCAAAATAAGCCTTGGTGACACAGGTAAGTTCCATTAACTTCCAACGAAAATTATCAAATGCCTCTTTTGGCTTATTAGCATAAAGAAACTCCCCTAGTTCCTCCCTTGTGCAATGACAAAGCTTTTCCAAAATAACTTCAACCTCGCGTTGTGAGTACTCAAGAAACTCTCTTTTAGCTTGTTCACTCTGAAGGAGATAGAATCCATATGGATAAGTCCATTTAAGCACTCTTATAGACTCAACCACTTGTTGCCACGCTGCCTTTATGAACTCAAAATCATCTTCTGACCTTCGATATAACATACTCAGTCTCTTTGTATGCCGACCATTCATCAATAACATTAGATGATTAAGCGCATTTTTTCTTGACAAATCATGGTTGACCCAACGCTTATAACAATGAGTGCGATCCTCCAAATAATTAAGCACCACATTTCTCTCCACTTCCTTCTTGTAAATATCCTTGTCAGGAAAATGGACGCAGCTATAACAGCAGTTGGACGATTCGCGAAGACATAACCAACAAAATTGGAACCCATACTCTTATTCCATGTGCATGTACCCGTTGATTTTCTCAATGGGTTTCTTGCACTCAGGACAAGATTTGGTATTAGTAAGAATCCAAGCAGTGTTCATATATGATTCATAATCATTCCTTATGATCCAGTGTTTCGCAGTTTCACAATCCACGGGGCTATGAGCTTCTTCGCCATAACTCCAACAAAAGGAGTGATAACAAAGACATGTAACATCTGAATTAGTTCTAACACCATCTGGTTCATAATTCACAGCATACTCACAATCTAGAGCAGGACACCACTACACCTTCTTGTTGTTTTTCGCATAAGATCGGAACAGAAATAGATCGTACTTGTTCCTCTTTGACTCACTTGCAAGTTTACGAATCATGTCTCCACCCACAACTGCATCACAAGAGGATTGAGGGAATCTAAGTTTCAAGCACTGATCAGGGCCCTCGTTGATGCTTGTATCCACGTACTTCTTCTAGTAAGGGATGCAATATAGATGACCACAACCAGCTGATCTAACCTTATCGTATGAAACAACATCGAAACATATCTCACAAGTGAGGGTTTTTGAGTTGGGAAAACCTACCTGGGGTTCATGCTGCTTTAACAACCCTACAGCTTTGCGAACTCTTTCTTCATCATCAAACCATACTTCGTGCACTTTGAGCACACTCCATTCGTGGTGGATGAGCAAAACCTGGTTGATGTTTGCGTCTTGATGTCGCTTGATGTCGGGTTCGCTCAAAACGGTGTAATTCTGGTGCTCCTTGTGTGATGTCTTGTCCTCCTTATGCAAACTTGGAAGATTTGAAGCATCATAATGAATAATAACATCATCCAAGTCTAATGTGAAGTCCATAGAGAGAAGTAATGGATACAAATTACCACTGAGGGGGAAAACTAGAGGAGAAATGGAAGATGAGACTCACAGTTAGGGTTTCAAAACTAATTGTAATTGAAAGACAATTTGGATTAAGGCAAATTTATATTAATTTAAACAGGTCAATTCGGGTCGGATCAATCGATTAGAATATGTTTATATTAGATAAGTTTTATCGGGTTTAAGATAAGTTTTATATGTGGCAATGTTATTAAAGAGTAATGTTATATAGAAGGAAAAATTTTGCAAGAAAATGTAATGAAATTTAGTCGACCAATAAGATGGAGGTAGTTTTACGCGAAATAGGAAAACTATATCTTGAGAAATGCAATGATAGAATGTCAGATCAATTGGTACAAGTATTTTTTGTATTATAATTCAATAAGTTCTCTTGGATAGTTTATAAAAACAACTTACAACTTATATGGAAATGTATTAACCAAATTTTGTTTTCTATTAGGCTTAAATAGTTTTTGGTCTTGATAAAATTTTTTAATTTCATTTTTGATCCCTAATAATGTTTTTATTAACTTTTTGGCCCGTAATAATTTTTTTATTTTGTTTTTGTCCCTAAATTTGTTCAGATAGCGCTTTGAAAAGTGAAATAAAAACGCTATCTAAATCACTTTATTTCACTTTTCAAAGTGCTATCTAAGCAAATTTAGGGACCAAAAATAAAATAAAAAATTTATTAGGGACCAAAACAAAATTTGAAAATATATCAAGGACTAAAAACATATTTAAGTCTTTCAATTATATAGAAACAACTTTTTCATAAGTTGTCATATGATAAACACTTATTCAATAAGTTGTTAAGTTGTTTATCTAAACGACCCTTAAAATTAATTTACCATATTTTATCAAGAGCATTTTTACAAATTAATTTCAAGAATCATTGAATATTTTTAAAAATTTAGATAATGGAAAATATTCCTATTTAGTCTAAAATTTTAGAAAATTTTATTTAAATAATAAAAAGTAGAATGATGATACTAAATAGGAATATATTTATCAATATATTATATGTTAATATAATACATCATACTATCAATATTCATCTTAAATGTCAATACTATTAATTTAATATTTATTAAAAAAGGCTATCACAAGTGACAATCGTCTAAATTTTTTTTATCTATTTCATGACATTTTTATAGTGATGCTTAGATAATTATTAGAAAAAAACAAAAAAAAAACCTTTATTCAAACTAAACAAAAATTAATTAATTAACTCTAATCAAGATTGAGTATAAAAAATACCATATATGATATTGATAAACTTTTGACTTTTTTAATATAATATTTATTAATTACATATAATATATAATATAATGCTTAGATCCAATTTTGGATATTAGATGCATAAATGGATAGAAATTTGGCAAATTTTTATTATACAATGTTCATCGTATTAACAAGTTTTATAAATTCATATTAACAATTTTTTTTTACAATAATTTGATTTAAAAGATGGAAAAAAATTAGAAATTTTTTTATAGAATAATTATTTTAGTAAAAATCGTAAAAACTGATTCAAATCAAATCGCAAAAGATTGGTTTGGTTTGGTTCAAATTTGATATTAAATTCAAATCAAACCAAACCACATATAATTTTTATATTTGGTTCAGATGACTTTTTAAGCAAAAATGGAATCAAATTGCACCTGAAACACCCTTAATATTGACCACAATCAATTATCTTGAGACACAATCGTTTATTTATGACAACTTTTACATTTATAATTGATTATCTACCCACATAATGGATTATCTATCAATATATTCGATTATCCCTCTAGATAAATTATCTATGATGACAAGTTTGCAATTTAAATTGGTATTATCTTTATCTTTTTAATAAAAATAAATCAATAAGGGTTCTTATTTAACTGTATTAATTAATCTAAACATTGGAAGAAGAAAAAATCCAAGAACCAACGAATTCTCCCCATAACTATGAACAAAGCCCCACGCTACCTTTCCCTAATTCTAAAGAAGCAAAGCAAGGATTCAATTCATGGTGAATACTGCAGAAGAAGAAGAGCTTCGCCTTCGCGTATTCGTGAGTTTCCAGCGGAAAGACATTCTTTCGCAATACGAGAGGCTTCCAAAAAGAAAAAAGATTCGATTCGAGACATTATTCTTAATTACCTTATTGCAAAGCAACTGTCATGTGTGTTCCTTCATTCATAACACAATTCCTCCATCAAGACACCAAAAAGCTAAAAAGTGATGCTATTTCTGCTCAGTCATGGTTGCGATCAAGAATAATAATTATTGGGATTAGAATTGTGTAACTGATGAGTTAAGATTGTCTCCTTAATCCAATTTGATCGATATTTATCTAAGAATAGAGATTCGTTAGCTGATTGGTCCATCTGAATCCCAATTTTGGTCACTAAAAATTCTTCTTGAACTTTCTGTGTGCATGTATACTTTGGGTGTGAGAAGATATAATAAGTGGTATAATAATAAAAGAAAAAGAAAACATGAAAAATAAATATTAATTATGAAACAGTATAAGAGAAAGTAGACAAGATGAAAAATTAAAATTGATATAAAATAGAGTACTATAAGATAATTTCCTCACTATATATCTTTTAGTCATGTAAGCAAAGAATGATGACAGTGTAAAGAAGGAAAGAGTGCAGGAAACTTTGCTTGTGGAACTAATCAAGAATCGGTGCACACACAAACCCTTTTTATTTGCACTAATGCAAATTCAAACAAAATGCACACTTTCATCACTCTAGTACTATAGTTGCTATGGAGAAAGAGAAAGAGAAAGAGGGAGAAGTGTCTATGTTTGATGAGACAACAATAAGAGCTCAAAGAGCTGCAAGGAGTGGAAAGTGGAGATTGTTCAAGAAAATCTTGGAGGAAGACACCAAGCGTCTGCTCCAGCCTTTTGACTTGTTTGGGAACACTGCCATTCACATTGCAACTCGCTCCAACAATCCGCGGCTTCTCCATGATTTGTTGGAATTGCTACCTGCAAAGGATAGGTGGCATGCGCTGAGGAAGGGGAATTGCGTGAACAACACCCTTCTGCATGAGATCATTTTTTGTACTGGGGTGGAGATGGCGGGTGTTGTGTTCAAGTTTGAGAAGGTGGCACCGCCAGAGGACGCACCAGAAGAAAAGAAAGGGTTGCCACTTGTGGAGATCATGAATGACTCAGGTGAAACCCCTCTCTTCAGGGCTGCCAAGCTGGGCATGCTTAAGATGCTCAAGTATATGGCCAAACATGCTGAGGGTGACATACGAAGCCTTTTTGTTAGATTTGACAAACATTCCATTCTTCACGCTAGTATTCTTGGACAATTTTTTGGTACGTGCATCATCATACTCTATATCCCAATTGAGTATAATCTATGACAAGAATATATATGGTTTAATTTTTTCACGTCACTATCTTTGTATACCTTTCACTCCTTGTAAAATGTCACGTCACTTAACCGTGACTAGAGTGTTATATACTATACAGTATATAAGAGATTAGAGATATATATCTTGTTGCTTTATTTCTTGTTTCCGGATGTCAAGAATCAATTATGAGTATTGAATATTAATTGAGTATCCCTTTGTGGAACAGAAGTTGCTATTTGGTTATTGGATATGGATGAAAAACTAGCCCAACACAAGGATATGAATGGAATGACGTGTCTTCAACTTCTATCCAATATGCCGCTTGCATTTCGGAGCCAAGCCCCTTCCATGGGAACAATGAAGAATCTTATATATTACTGTACTACATCTCTGTCTCGTTCACATATATTATATTATGTTACAACAGTTTTTTCTAATGTTTCAATACCCCTCCTGGATAATGGGTATATACAGCATGCCTATATATGAAATTGATTGAAATTAATGGTGCTCATTGATTGAAATTTGGCTGACACAGTACTTCCTGAGGAAGGATATGAAATTGATGATGATGATGAAGATGAAAATGGCAGTACTGTTAATTTCAGACAGAAGAGCGATTTAGAAAGTGGTCAACAAGACAAGGCCAAGTTACCCAGTTCAGGTATCCCTGCTCTGGAAATGAGTTGTTAATGTGCAGCTACAATCACACTCACTCACTCACACACACCAATTAAGCTTATGAAATTCCTAATGGCAAGTACAAATCACAAAAATTATGTCACTGCTCACGTGACAAAAACTCACAAATTTGCAGTTCTTTCAAGGATCAACTATGCTATTTGGAGAACTCTGGCTAAAGGTTACAACTTACAGCTAGCTTTCATTATTAACAGATGTTTTATTTTATTTTTGTGTCCTGCCATCTGATTTAACATGGGTAAGACACTATGTCACTATCTAATTCTCAAAAAATCTTTTAATTAATTTATAACAGAACTAACTAGCTAGATTAATTGTGTCTTATAATTGGTTTCTGTTTGATCAATTTTATGCATGCCTGATCATGTGCAGAGTTCGATGGGATTGGATGTATATGGCAACGCAAGAAGCAGCATAAGTTAGCAGAACATCTGGCTGAGCTGCTAGTGCAGAGGGACTTTTCATGGCAGATTTCTTTTCATGAAAACTTTCAACCCTTAATTGTATTGCCAGTTCTTTCCTCCAAATCAGACAGAATAAAACACATTCATCACATGAAGGAGATGCACAAGACTAATAGTGAAATATCCCATTCTAGAACTTACAAACTTATAACCACCGCAACAAGTATTCCCCATTCTAAAAACTACACGCCACTTCTCATGGCAGCTGGCTCGGGAATCGTGGAAATCGTTGAGAAGATCATTGACAAGTTTCCCGAGGCCATTTGTCACGTTAGCCAGGATGAGCACAACGTTCTGCACATGGCTGTAAAGCACCGTCAGCTCAAAATCTTTAGCATGTTAAAGAAACATTCAGCATTTAAATCATTGATATATAGGATAACTGCGGAAGGTCGCACTCTATTGCACCAAATTTCGAGAATGGAGTTTTACGTAGAGCAGCACCTACCTGGTGTGGCATTCCAACTCCAAGACGAGTTGCGCTGGTACGAAGTAAGCACCTAGATACCTCACCCTTCATAAAGAGAAATTATATATATAATTGTGATTCAAGATTATCTTGGTTCCATGTAATAATTTCTGCTCTCTAATACGAGAAGTTAATACATGGTCAAGAAGTTATATAAATCAGTCGCATGAAAATTGGTCAGAATCATGAATAATCTCTGGTTAAAAAATATGTTGGTAGCACTCATTTTAATTATATATCCATCACTCACTATAAATAGCCTTTATCTTCTTATGCAAGCAATGCAACACCGAAGGAAAGAACTTAATGACTAGTTTAATTTGTTGTGTATGACTTTGCAGCGAGTGAGGAACATTGTTCCTCCTCACTACCTGATGCACTGTGACAAAGACGGGCTAACAGCTGAGGATGTTTTGGAAATGGAGCATCGGGAGATGCACAAAGAAGCAAAAGGGTGGATAAAGGAAACGTCTCAGTCATGCTCCACCGTGGCTGTCCTTGTTGCCACCGTCGTGTTTGCTGCGGCCTACACCATCCCAGGCGGTACCGATCAGGACAACGGCACACCCGTGTTTCTGGGTTCTCGCGTGTTTCTCTTCTTCACTGTCACAGATGTTGTGGCACTTGTGAGCTCACTGGCTTCCGTAGTGATGTTCCTTTCGATCCTAACATCTCCGTTTGAGTTGTGGGATTTTCGTAGGTCTCTTCCGCAAAAACTGAGCCTAGGATTTGCGTTTCTGTTCTTCTCACTGGTATGCACGATGCTGACATTCAGTGCAACAGTTTTGCTCACCACCATTCGGTTGGAGAATCACCAGAAATGGGCTTCCGTTTTGTTTTGCAGTGCCGTGTTCTTTCCTGTGGCCATATTTTGGAGGATGCAATTCCCACTTTACAAGATGCTTCAACGACTTGCTAAGCAGCTATTCAAGACGCTTAAACAAGCCATGCCAACTACGTTGATCAATTATTCCAGGAAAAGGGTTCTGAGAAGAAATTATCACATTATCATTGACTAGCTAGCTAGTATATATAAGACTTAATTTCAATTGAATAAAATGTCACCGCTCTGTATATATATAGTCATATCTCTAATAACTTCTTTTTTTAGGTGTGTTTTTCAGCTAAAATAATTATAAATTAAATTTTGTGTCTCTGCGCAAGCTGGTTAACATGTGCCTTTAAGGTTAGTAAAGGTTAGAAGGTAAATTAAAATATTTAATAGGAATGTAATCACTTTAAGATTTTTTTTTTGTGTAAAAGTCAGTTTTTTTTTTTTAAATCTCATAGATTTTAAAGATTTAGTAGGAATGTAATGATTTTTAAGATTTTTTTAAAAAACTTTTACGATTAGGATTTTGTAGTTTGGATTTCAATGGATTTATAAAATATGAATTCATAAGATTTAAAAGGACTTTATGGATTTTAGAGATTTTGAATGACTCCATGAATTTAGATAAAAAATTGCCAGAGTCAATGAGAAAAATAAAATAAATGATAAGATTTAGATAAAAAAAAAAAAGTAAAACCAATACAAATTTTTAGATTTGGGATCTCTTTCATAGCATTCCAAACATTACTCTTCCATTCTCTTTCTATATTTTTTTTTTCAAAATTGACTACAATAGTCTTAATGCCAATAGAAAGGTCTTCTAATACTTTGTCTTGATTGTTGGTCCCAACTGAGCTAGAGCTCCCTCCATGCTTAGATCTACTTCTCTTAGGCAGGTTCATAGTGATTTGACAGCTTAGATCTACTTCTCTCTGGTAGGTTCATAGTGATTTGGCAGTACGAACGCATCACTGTTAGGTCATATGAAAAACATGTAGGATTGGAAGCATTAAATTCCTCTTTATGTGCTCTCATTAAATTCCTCTTTATGCTTTATGTGCTCTTCTCATTCAAGAAGAGTGTATTTAATGAGAGCACATATATTTATATGTTTATATATAAGAAGATTAATAGATTAATATATTAATATATTAATACATGAAATTATTTACCGCATTTGCAGGAATTAACTACAAAAATGAAAATAAAAAATCGTTGACTAGTAAAGATAATGACAAACGATGATGAAAAAAAGATAAAATAAATTAAAAAAACAATAATTTGTTTTTTAGTGAGTAACTCACCATTTTAATCTTTTGATGACATCAGCATGAGATTGTGTTTTATCTAAAGCTGTCTAAATTAGACTGGCCCGACGGGCTAGCTGATGCCCCGCTAGGCCAGAGCGGGCCAGCCTGTAAAAAAATTGGCCTAAAAAGAACCAGGCTAGGCTGCGCCTACAATTTCTTGTCCTGAATACTTTTTTTTCCTTTTAAAATTAGTATAAATTTAAACAAAAAAAAGGCCAATTTGGTCCGACCTAACGGGCCAGGCTGGGCCACGAAAAAATTACCTATGAGAGATTCGGGCTAGGCTGGGCCAGCCCGTTTTCACCACTTGGCCTGATGGGCCAAGCCGGACTGGCCCATTTGACAGCTCTAGTTTTATCCCATCTCCTATAAAACCCATTGTTGACAAAATCTTTTAAGAGAAACTTAAATTAACATCTATCAGAAAAGTTGGGCTCATGGAGACTAAAGTCCAACATAAGATTCAAGAAGCTTTAATGAAATTTAACTATAAAACTATTTTTATTTTCTAGAAACTCATGTTTTTCACTTCTAAATTTATAACATATGCTCAAATTATTTATTTTAATTAAAACTAACAAAAATATAATATTTAATAACAACTAATATATTTTCATATTTAGAAAAGAAAAACCAATGTTGCAAAGTTGACCTACAATTTCTAGGTCAAGTAAACTTATAAGACAATCTAGTTCAATTCATGTCATAAATCATGCATTTCAAATGGTTAATTATTTAATATAGATTTCGAGGAGGGTTTTTCTCTAAACTACTATTACTCTAAACTTGTTGGAGATTTTATTTTCTCCCTTTCTGCGGGGGACAAACTCATTAGTCATCTTGTATCTTTCTATGAAAGTCTATATAGAAAAGTAAAAGCAAAGAATATAATCATTGAGGCTAGTGATTCTGAATGGCTAGATTTGATATGAGATTCACATGTATATGACCAAAGAATATGATCATATTACATGTTATGTACTGTTAGCATAAAAAAATTTATATTGTCAATTAATTAAGAATATTAATGACTTTTAATAGTTGCTGTAAAAATTAATAAACTAATTATCATATATTTTTATTTTTCTCACTCACACACACATATGAACAAAAAATTAATATAACACACAAAAAATGCTAAATAATTTGTTTATCTAAATATTTCGTTAGATTCATAACACAAATTGTGATTTTATAAGATTATTCAACATGGATTAAGTTAAATGTTATTTTTTCCTTAACTGGTCACAACTAGTCAAGTGCCTTTTACTTTTGGGTCTTGAATCTTGCTAAGAACGTCTGGAAAAAAAGAAACCCGAAGGCCATGACTGTTGTGACTAATGATAGTCAAAGAAAAAATTTATATATTCATGACTATATGATCATGTTTACGGAATAAACATATATCATTTATAAGAAATATTTAAATTTGAAGAAAAATAGAAATATAAATATAGGAAAGATATTAACTAATAATTTAATTCATAAAGATTGTGGAAACAATTCGTCCATTTGGACAGCTTATTCAACCTTAATTTCGTTGACCATTTCTCTAATGGAAAATACTATTTGCTATGAAAATAATTTTCGTACTATCGTGATTGTCCAGAACGCATATCTGAATTGGACAAGGGAACAATATAAACAATTAAAATAAATAAACCAGGTGAGTTTTGCTTGTGGACCTAATCCATTACTATGAATGTTACAATGAAAAAGTACATCACTTAAATAATTATCTAGAACATGAAATATCATAATGACAATAATAAGAATAATAGGTTGGAATAAATTAAATAAACAGCTACATGCTTCATATTTTTTTTAAAAATTACAATCCTTTTCATGGTCAATTTTAAAAAATCATTTTCAAAATGAACAATTTTTATAATTTCGAAAATTAAAATATTTATTGTTAGAATTTTATAATTTTCTCAAGATAAAGTCTTGGACTTTATATATATAATAATTAATATCATCCGTACATTTTAACCTTTTTTTTTCACTGCCGTACATTTTAACTTTGACACTATGTTATTTTAGATTAAGCTACTAATTACCAAAGGGATCTAGCTTAGTTAGTTGAACAAGGTGTATGAGTGTGGTAAACCCTTTGGTACTGTCTTTGATTCCTACGGATAAAAAAAAAATTTCATTATTTTTGTCTATCAATTATGAATATATGAATTAGTATTACTAGGGGGAAAGAAACGCAGTTAGTGCATCTCTATAATTTTTTTAAAAATAAAATAAAAGAGGGAGAAAGGAAATTGAAGTTAAATAGAAAATTAGAGTGTACACTTAAGCCCAGAGAGATACAAAATAAAATGTGGAAAAACATGGTAGTTATCTAATAAAAGTTAAAAGTAAAAGTGTAACAAAAAGTGGAAAACAAAATAGGATATCTCCATTGTAATTGTTGTTATATATTATGTAAATTATAGTATTCTATTTATTAAAATAAATATTGATTTAGAAATCAATAACTTATTTAATGTAAATATTTTTAAACTCTTAATTATTAAAATAGAATATTATATTACATATTTTATAATTATTACTAGCACTAGCCTTATAGAAAAAAATATCGTTACTTTAATTAGTTAAATACCTCCTCCGTCTGAAAATGATTGTAGTTTTAGTTTCTAAAAAAAATTCGAAATTGACTGATGTTCCCAGTTTTCAATGAGATATTTAAACATCTATTACAATTTTTCCCTCTAATAATTATTGTTGTCTTGAAAGACTTAATAATATGTTTATTGAAATTAAGAAAGAAAATAAAGATATTTTGTAAAAAAACCTTAAACATCAGTCATTTGGGACGAAGGAATTAACATGTAAATTAAAGACTAAGCATTGTACGTCTAAAACGATGACATATCATTAATTTTTGTGCATCTTTGTCATGGATGGATGGGAGGAGGTTAAGCTGAGATACATTGGGGGGGGGGGGGGGGATTTGGTCCTGATAACAAACAGGTTTGAGTGATGAAAGAGCAAATGAGCTGGTGAATTAGGAAGATGAGAACTTTCTTCCCATCTTCAAGACTATCCAGAATTGGAAAGACGATATAGTAACGGCAAATAGATTAACATGGTTAATATTCAGTGGGATACCCATTGGTGCGTGGGGGGAAAACTGTTTCACACAGCTTGTTAACGGCTTTGGTACCTTGGTCAACTTGGCTGAAGAAACGAGAACTATGTCTCGAGTTGAAGTTGCCCGGATCTTAGTGTTCACATCGTCTCCTCAAGCCATAAACGAGATAATCCATGTAAAGATTAACGGGGTGTTGTGCCTAGTAAGAATAGTGGAGGAAAACACCCTGCTGGTTAACCACTGCGAATGTAATAGAAAGGTAGAGCATGATAGTAACGATTTTTTGTATGGGAGCGAGATCGGCATAGATGTGGGATCATCGGTGTCCGAATGCTTTTCGGATGATTTGGAGGTAGAAAAACGACAAGGCGAAGCTAGAGAAATGGACCCTCATGATCGGAGAGTAAACTGGAGAGACATTCCGGAGGAAACAACAGTGGAAAATACAATGGGTATTACCCACGAGGGTCAGGATGACAACCCAACGTCACTCCTAGGGTCTACTAATGTCAGCCTTTTTGTACAAGGTGGTACGGACCACGATAGAGAGGTAGGAAGCAACGGTATAGAAGGGAAGCTAAGCAATTATGAAATTGGTAAGAAGCAGAAATCGGAATCAAAATGCGAACATTTACCTGGTAAGGAAGACCAGATATGCACAGGGCTTGAGAAAGGTTTGGAGGGTAAGCATGAGGGAAGGATAGAGGAGATTCAAAATCTTACCGTTGCTTCAACGAGTCAAAACAAGGGGCAAGGTGGGCCCCAAACATCACCGGTCCATATGGATATTACTGGATCTATACATGGGCTGAGTAAAAGCAAAGGGATGGCCCAAGCTCCTTCTAGGCGGCCGATTGATGCCAATAATAGCTTTGGAGTTTTACTTAAAAGTGGCCCATTATATGCAATACAGGGAGATGGAAAAGAAGCTATTTCAGGGCCTAATAATTCTGGCAAAGTTATAGTATGTAACAAAGAAGGGGATCGATGTACTAAGTATGTATTCTATAAGGCGGACCCAGTGCCTTTGATAGGTGAATTACTAGGAGTAACAAGAGGGCCTTTCTTGACAGTTGTGTCAAATAACACTTCGTGCTCCGCAGCTTCAAGGAGAACAGTAGGCAATCAAATAGCATGAAAAGGAGGAGAAAGGCTTCGAGGTAAGGCTGTTTATCTTTCAGCAATTCCATTCCTGATTGTAATATCATGAATTGCAATAACATCTACTGGTTGAAGAATGAAGTGGAAGAGGCAAAAAAATTTTAGGATTTGGGGAAGAATATGGGGGTTTCTTTTGAAGGACATGAAGAAGATATGGTGCAGAAGTTAGTAACCATGAAGCAGAGGGATAAAGGTTAGAATGATGGACTAAGTGGTCTAAGGAAGGAAGGGAACCATGAGAAGTGCTTATGAAGTTGTTGACTTATAATATAAGGGGTCTAGGGGTTAGGTTGAAAGTGAAGTGTGTTAGAGAACTTGTGAAGAAGGAGGACGGGTAGCTACTATTTTTACAAGAAACAAAAAAAGAAGTCATTAATAAAGAGTTGTGCTTTGCTATTTGGGGTGATCATGAGGTGGAGTGGGAGGTGAATCCTTCCACTAACGTAGCTGGAGGGTTATTATGCTTATGGAGTAAGGATGCATTCCAATTGAATAACACCTTTAGAGGACAAGGCTTTCTTCGCTTGGAGGGGGTGTGGAGAGATGGGAATAAAGATGTTACTTTGGTTAATGTGTATTCACCTTGCGACTTGGATGGAAAAAGAAGACTTTGGGAGGATTTGAAACAACATAAAGCAAGATCTAATTTGACAAGATGGTGTGTCATGGGAGACTTTAATTGTACTAGGAAGAGAGGTGAAAGAGTGGGAGAAAATTCTTCCTCACAAAGAGGAAGAGAAATGGAGGAGTTTAACCAATTCATAGAAGACATGGATCTTATTGATATTCCCTTGGTGGGTAGTGGTTTTACTTGGTACAGGCCTAATGGTAAAGCAAAAAGTAGAATTGATAGAGTTTTGGTGTCAAGTGATTGGATGAGTTCATGGCAAGGTTGCGCTCAATACATCTTGGATAGGAATGTTTTGGACCACTATCCAATTGTGGTTAGAAACAATCTCTTTGATTGGGGTCCTAAACCTTTTAGGACACTCAATTGTTGGTTCCAAAATAAAAGATTCCATGATGTTGTAAAGGAGGCTTGGAAGAGCTACAAGGTGGAGGGTTGGGGGGCTTATGTCTTAAAGGAAAAACTCAAAAGGGTAAAATTGATTTTGAAAAAGTGGAATGTGGAGGAATTTGGTCTCTTGAACCATAAGCAAAACCTCATAGTAAAGGAGATAAATGAGTTGGATATTCTTGAGGAGAATGGTGGCCTTGAAGAGGAGGATCTTAAAAAGAAACTACAACTTCAAGAAGAATTTTGGAGGGTGGCAAAGCATAATGAGTCATTGCTATGCCAAAAATCGAAGGTGAAATGGATTAGAGAAGGGGATTGTAATTCATAAATTTTTCACTCTATCATAAATTGGAGGAGAAGGAAGAATTTATTGAAAGGTGTCCTTGTAAATGGGGTGTGGGAGGAGGAACCTAATAAAGTGAAAGAGGAAGTGAAAAAAATAATTTGAAGGAAGATTTATGGAGGAAGCTTGGAGAAGACCGAGGCTTGATGGGGTTTATTTCCAATAAATTTCAAATGAAGATAATTGTATGCTTATATCGGATTTCGAAGAAGAAGAAGTGAAGGAAGCTATTTGGGATTATGGTAGCACAAAGAGTCCCGGGCCGGATGGTTTTAATTTCCTTTTCTTCAAGGAATTTTGGGATTTGTTGAAGGAGGACATCATGAGATTTTTGAAGGAGTTTCATAGATATGGAGTTCTTCCTAGAGGTACAAACTCATCTTTCATCTCTTTAATTGCAAAATATGATCATCCACAAAATCTAGGGGATTTTAGACCTATTTCTCTAGTGGGTTGCTTGTATAAAATTGTGGCTAAGTTGTTGGCCAATAGATTGACGAGGGTTCTAGAAAAGGTCATTGACATTAGACAAAGCACTTTCCTTAGTGGAAGACAACTCCTACATAGAGTGTTGGTGGCCAATGAGGTGGTGGAAGATGTAAAAAGGAGGAAAAAGAAATGTCTCTTGTTTAAGGTAGATTTTGAAAAGGCATATGACTCGTTCTCTTGGGATTTCCTTTTCTATATGTTGAATAGATTGGGATTTCATGGAGATTGGGTGAAGTGGATTAGGGGTTGTCTTGTCTCTTCTTGGTCTTCGGTGTTGGTCAATGGGAGTCCAACTCATGAATTCAAATGCCAAAGAGGACTTCGCCAAGGGGATCCCTTGGCTCCCTTTCTTTTCTTGGTGGTGGCGGAAGGCTTGAGTGGTTTGATGAGAGAAGCCAAGAATAGAAACTACTTTGAGGGGTATTTGGTGGGAACCAATGATTGTGAGATCTCTTTGTTACAATATGTCGATGACACAATCTTTGTGGGAGATGTTAATGTGAGGAATGTGTTTACTATCAAGACTATACTAAGGATGTTTGAACTAGTCTCCGGATTAAAGGTGAATTTTTCCAAGAGTAGTTTCGAGGCGTTTGGTGTGGAACAAGATGTGGTGGAAAGATATGCCGATTTATTGAATTGTAGATTACTTCACTTGCCTTTTGTTTACCTTGGACTACCTATTGGGGCAAATCCTAGGAGGGTAGTCACGTGGCAACCCATCATCAAAAAGTTTAAGAAGAAATTGGCACTTTGGAAGTATAAGCATGTATCTTTTGCGGGAAGGGCTTGTTTAATAAATTCGATTTTGTCTTCTCTTCCCATTTTCTTTCTTTCTTTTTTTAAAGTTCCGCAGGTGGTGTGTAGAATACTTGAAGGGATACAAAAGAGATTTTTATGGGGAGGGAATCATGACAATATGAAGATAGCTTGGGTGAGTTGGGAGGATATTTGTAAAAGCAAGAAGGAGGGTGGATTAGGGGTAAAAAACATCATGTTATTTAATGAAGCATTACTAGGAAAATGGAGGTGGCAACTTTTCCATGCTAATAGTGGCATGTGGTGGGAGGTGTTACAAGCAAAATATAAGGGTTGGCATGGACTTTTGAGGGAGGATGATGCTTTGTGGGAGTCGATGTGGTGGAGAGATTTGAGGAAAACTTATGGGAGTAAAAATAGTTTGACAAGGAGGTTCGGTGGAGTATAGGAATTGGTGACAAAATTAGATTTTGGATTGATAAATGGGTTGAGGGACAATGCTTGGCAAACCTGTTTCCTAGATTGTTCCTCATCTCGGAGCAAAAAGAGGAGGCTATTGGTAGTATGGGGTTTTGGAGGGATGATTCATGGTGTTGGGAGATTAAATGGAGGAGACCCACTTTCCAATGGGAGGATGATCTTGTTCAACAACTACTTCTTGTTCTACATAATGTACAGGTACATAAGTCACTGCCTGATGCATGGCGCTGGAAGGGATCCATAACAGGAATTTATTCAACAGGTTCTGCATATGCTTTGCGGTCACTTCCTGGTGGTCAGGAGTCCTCTTGCGACATGTTTAGGATTCTCTGGAGTTTCGAAATGCCTAGTAAAGCTACATGTCTTGTTTGGAAATTCTTGAGAAATAGATTACCAACAAAAGATAATCTAAAAAAAAGAAATGTGATTGAGACTCAGAGTGAACTGTTGTGCCCTTTTTGCAAATAGCATTTGGAAACTGTGCAACATTTGTTTCTGTCGTGTGGTTCTGTTAGCCAGGTGTGGAATATTTGCTACTCATGGATTTCCCCTGACTATGCTACAGTAATTCCCAAATCGGTGGAGGATAATTTTTGGCAAAATTTGGGTGTTGGAAGGTCAAGACTGAAAAGTCAGATTTGGCAGATCCTATGGTGTGCGGTGATTTTTTGTATATGGAAACAGAGGAATAGTTGCATTTTTAATCAGTCAATTATGTATGGGGAAAAATTAGTGGATGACATTAAGTTCGTCGCTTGGTCATGGTTACATAATAGGGTTCCAGGTTTCAAATTCTCCTTTGTGCAATGGGCGAGTAATCCCGCGACCTGTTTAATTGGCTAAGGTAGGCGGTATCTATTTTATGGGTGGATATTGTTGATTACGTATTAAGACTCTTATAACCTGATACGTGCATGGTTGTGAGCTTTTATTATGGGTGATACATCTGTCCTTAATCATGGAATTAATTTCCCTGGTGTTGGGTCATTATAATTAGAACCTGTGAGATGGTGCATTTATATGTGGACAACGCATTTATTGTAAGGTTGTGGTCTGGGGGGCCGTTTAGCTTGTATTTTGGTGGGGACTGTTACTTTTTGTAAAGCTTCTGGGTTACCTTATATTTATATCACCACTGGATATAAATATGATTTAACCTGTGGCTCCCTACAATTCTTTTGGTCTATCTCACTTGTAATGGCACTCCTGGTACCTTGATCCATTTATTATACTTTTCTTCGCTGATAAAAAAATCATTAATTTAAAAAAAAAAACCACACTCACCGAAGTACTGAAAAAAGTGATGAGCGTTGCTAGGGTTTTTGTGGGTGACGTCGTTCCCAAGATAAAGTCTGACCAAGAGACAGACTTGCTGATTCGTAGCAGAGAAAAGGAAAACGTGAGGCTGAGTGTGAAGCCCTATTAAAGAATACAATTTGGAAGATAGTAGAGGGAGAATAGTCTTCTTCCCCACATAAGGAAAAGTTACTTTCTACGGATGATGAGTCCAAAAAATTTGTCGGATGTTTGGGCATTGATGATGGGTCCTGGTTGTCCGATTATGCAAAAAGAGACACATAGGTGTCTGATGAGGATTTGGCAAGATACCCCGAGGTCAAAATTTTTGATGAAGGATTTTCACAATGGTACCTCCCCTAGAAAGGGGCTTTGATAGTAAAGGTACTTGGGAAACACGTTAATTTCAAGATTCTGGAAAATAAGCTTTACAGGGATTGGGCGGTTAAAGGTCACATAAGGATCATTGACCTACCTAATGACTATTTCTTGGTGTAGTTTGAGCATGTCGATGACTATAAGCACGCTGTTTTTGAGGGTTTGTGGTTGGTTGCTGGGCACTACCTCCTTGGGCAAAGGTGAAGACCAAGCATTTGTGCAAATACAAAGATGGAGAAATGCGTGGCAGTATGGTTGAGGATCCCTAATCTTCCTTTAGAGCTCTACAATGAGGATTTCCTGTCCAGGCTGGGTAATACTTTAGGAGTGATGCTTAAAGTGGAAAGAGTCACGTCCATTCATTCAAGAGGGCAATTTGCCAGGATCTGTGTCGAGCTCGATTTGGGAAAACCTTTAACACCAAAGTTTATTGTGAGAGGCCATGTCCTTTCGATTGAATACGAGAGCCTTCATTCGATATGTTTTCATTGCGGTGTCTGTGGGCATAAGGAGGCTAGTTGCTAAGAGAAGATGATGATGAAAGATGTCCAAGACACGATGATTCAAAATCCAATGTCAACTGTTCCAAAGGACGGTGGTTCGAAAGGTCCAGCGATGGCTAATTTTTTAGAAACATGAATTATGCAAACTTGGAATGTGCGCCATTTTCAAATGCTTAATGAAATTGAGTTTAACCAAATCCATTAGGTCACATTTAATGCATATTAAATATGTTTTCAAGTCCCAAAGAGTTTCTAGTTTTGTAGCTTAATTAGCATAGAAACACGTTTTCTAGAGTTTCTTAAAAACGCAAACTTGAAATATGTGTAGTCTTCAAACTGTAGCTTCGATTTAGATGAAACCAAAACCCACAATCTTGTTTTCAAGAGAACTAAATCTATTTTTGGGTTTTAGGATAAAAGGATCACTTTTTAATAGGGTTCCTTCCCAAAATTGCCTCTTAGAAAACTTAATTCAAAGGGAATCCTTAGCTAAAAAACATGTTCTTGACCTAAAGACCTACCTAAGAGTTTACCTACAATGCTCTAAGCACTTTTCAGTTTTGAGGTCCGTGGTGCCTTGTGGTCCATTTTTGGTGCCCGTGGTTCATTTTCGGCCCATGGTGCAATTGTCGTGCCAAAATAACACTTTTGGGTTTTGGTGCACTGTCATCCTTAATGAATTCTTATGCATAAAAAATCATAATGCTTGGCGCACTTTTTAGTTTTGAGGTCTTTGGTGCCCCGTGGTCCATATTTGGTGTCCGTGGTGCATTTTCGGCCTAAGGTACAATTTTTGTGCCAAAATGAGACTTTTGGGTTTTGGTGCCCCATGATCCTTGGTGCATCATTATGCATAAAAAAACCATAATGCTCGAAGTATTTTTCAGTTTTGAGGTTCATGCTGCCCTGTGGTCCATTTTTGGTGCCTGTGGTGCATTTTAGGCCCATGGTGCAATTTACATGCCAAAATAAGACTTTTGGGTTTTGGTACCCTATGATCCTTGGTGCATAGTTATGCATAAAAAATCATAATGCTCAAAGAACTTTTAAGTTTTGAAGTCCGTGGTGCCCTAAGGTCCATTTTTTGTGCCCGTGGTGCAATTAACGTGCCAAAATAAGACTTTTGGGTTTTGGTGCCCCATTATCCTTGGTGCATCCTTATGCATAAAAAACTATAATGCTCGGAGCGATTTTCAGTTTTGAGGTCTTTGGTTCCCCGTGGTCCATTTTTGGTGTCCGTGGTGCATTTTGGGCCCATGGTGCAATTTACGTGCCAAAATAAGACTATTGGGTTTTGGTGCCCTGTGATCCTTGATGAATTCTTATGCATAAAAAACCATAATGCTCCGCACACTTTTCAGTTTTGAGGTATTTGCTGCCCTGTGGTCCCTATTTGGTGTCCGTGGTGCATTTTCGGCCCAATGTGCAATTTTCATGCCAAAATGAGACTTTTGGCTTTTGGTACCCCATGATCCTTGGTGCATCATTATCCATAAAAAATCATAATGATCGAAGCACTTTTCAGTTTTGAGGTTCGTGCTGCCCTGTGGTCCATTTTTTGTGCCCGTGGTGCATTTTTGGCCCAAGGTGCAATTTTCGTGCCAAAATAATACTTTTGGGCTTTGGTGCCCCGTTATTCTTGATGCATCCTTATGAATAAAAACCTATAATGCTCGGAGCACTTTTCAGTTTTGAGGTCTTTGCTGCCCCGTGGTCCCTATTTGGTGTCCGTGGTGCATTTTCGGCCCAATGTGCAATTTTCGTGCCAAAATGAGACTTTTGGCTTTTGGTGCCCCATGATCCTTCGTGCATCATTATCCATAAAAAACCATAATGATCAAAAAGCACTTTTCAGTTTTGAGGTTCGTGCTGCCCTGTGGTCCATTTTTTGTGCCCGTGGTGCATTTTTGGCCCAAGGTGCAATTTTCGTGCCAAAATAATACTTTTGGGTTTTGGTGCCCCGTTATTCTTAATGCATCCTTATGAATAAAAACCTATAATGCTCGGAGCACTTTTCAGTTTTGAGGTCCGTGGTGCCCCGTGATCCATTTTTGGTGCCCATGGTGCAGTTTCAGCCCATGGTGCAATTTACGTGCCAAAATAAGACTTTTGGGTTCTGGTGTCCCATTATCCTTGGTGTACCTTATGCATAAAAAACTATAATGCTCAGAGCGATTTTCAGTTTTGAGGTCTTTGGTGTCCCGTGGTCCATTTTTGGTTCTCGTGGTGCATTTTTGGCCTATTGTGCAATTTACGTGACAAAATAAGACTTTTGGGTTTTGGTGCCCCATGATCCTTGGTGCATCCTTATGCATAAAAAATCATAATGCTCAGAGAACTTTTCAGTTTTGAGGTTCGTGGTGCCCCTTGGTCCATTTTTGGTGCGCGTGATGCATTTTCGGCCCATGGTGCAATTTACGTGCCAAAATAAGACTTTTGTGTTTTGGTGCCCCGTTATGCTTGGTGCACCCTTATGCATAAAAAACTATAATGCTCGGAGCGATTTTCCATTTTGAGGTCTTTGGTGCCCCGTGGTCCATTTTTGGTGATCGTGGTGCATTTTCGGCCCATGGTGCAATTTTCATGCCAAAATAAGACTTTTGGGTTTTGGTGCCCATGATCCTTGCTACATTGTTATGCATAAAAAATCATAATGCTCGAAGCACTTTTCAGTGTTGATGTTCGTGGTGCCCCTTGGTCCATCTTTGGTGCCCGTGGTGCATTTTTGGCCCTTGGTGCAATTTACGTGCCAAAATAAGACTTTTGGGTTTTGGTACCCTGTTATCCATGGTTCATCATTATGCATAAAAAACTATAATACTCGGAGCGCTTTTCAGTTTTGAGGTCTTTGGTGCCCTGTGGTCCATTTTTGGTGCTCGTGGTGCATTTTGGGCCAATGGTGCAATTTACATGCCAAAATAAGACTTTTGGGTTTTTTTGCCCCATGATCCTTGGTGGATCCTTATGCATAAGAAACTATAATGCATAAAAAATCATAATGCTCAAAGAACTTTTCAGTTTTGAAGTCCGGGTGCCCTAAGGTCCATTTTTGGTGCCCGTGGTGTACTTTTGGCCCATGGTGCAATTTACGTGCAAAAATAAGACTTTTGGGTTTTGGTGCCCTGTTATCCTTGGTGTATCCTTAAGCAAAAAAACCTATAGTGCTCGGATCACTTTTCAGTTTTGAGGTCTGTGGTGCCCCATGCTCTATTTTTTGTGCCCGTGGTGCATTTTCGGCCCATAGTGCAATTTTCGTGCCAAAATAAGACTTTTGGGGTTTGGTGCCCCTTGATCCTTGGTGCATTGTTATGCATAAAAAACCATAATGCTCGCAGCACTTTTCAGTTTTGAAGTTCATTGTGCCTTGTGGTCCATTTTTTGTGCCCGTGGTGCATTTTCGGCCCATGGTGCAATTTTTGTGCCAAAATAAGACTTTTGGGTATTGGTGCCCCGTTATCCTTGGTGCATCCTTATGCATAAGAAACTATAATGCTCGGAGCACTTTTCAGTTTTGAGGTCTATGGTGCCCGATAGTCCATTTTTGGTGCTCGTGGTGCATTTTGGGCCAATGGTGCAATTTACATGCCAAAATAAGACTTTTGGGTTTTTTTGCCCCATGATCCTTGGTGGATCCTTATGCATAAGAAACTATAATGCATAAAAAATCATAATGCTCAAAGAACTTTTCAGTTTTGAAGTCCGGGTGCCCTAAGGTCCATTTTTGGTGCCCGTGGTGTACTTTTGGCCCATGGTGCAATTTACGTGCAAAAATAAGACTTTTGGGTTTTGGTGCCCTGTTATCCTTGGTGTATCCTTAAGCAAAAAAACCTATAGTGCTCGGATCACTTTTCAGTTTTGAGGTCTGTGGTGCCCCATGCTCTATTTTTTGTGCCCGTGGTGCATTTTCGGCCCATAGTGCAATTTTCGTGCCAAAATAAGACTTTTGGGGTTTGGTGCCCCTTGATCCTTGGTGCATTGTTATGCATAAAAAACCATAATGCTCGCAGCACTTTTCAGTTTTGAAGTTCATTGTGCCTTGTGGTCCATTTTTTGTGCCCGTGGTGCATTTTCGGCCCATGGTGCAATTTTTGTGCCAAAATAAGACTTTTGGGTATTGGTGCCCCGTTATCCTTGGTGCATCCTTATGCATAAGAAACTATAATGCTCGGAGCACTTTTCAGTTTTGAGGTCTATGGTGCCCGATAGTCCATTTTTGGTGCTCGTGGTGCATTTTCAGCCTATAGTCCATTTTTGGTGCCCCGTGATCCTTGGTGCATCCTTATGCATTAAACTCAATAATGCTCGGAGAACTTTTTAATTTTGGTGTTCGTGTTGCCCCATGGTCCATTTTTGGTGCCCGTGGTGCATTTTTGGCCCTTGGTGCAATTTTCGTGCCAAAATAAGACTTTTGGGTTTTGGTGCCTCGTTATCCTTGGTGAATCATTATGCATAAAAAACTATAATGCTCAGAGCACTTTTCAGTTTTGAGGTCTTTGGTGCCCCATGGTCCATTTTTGGTACCTGTGGTGCTTTTCGGGCCCATTGTGCAATTTACATGCCAAAATAAGACTTTTGGGTTTTGGTGTCCCATGATCCTGGGTGCATAGTTATGCATAAAAAATCATAATGCTCACAACACTTTTCAGTTTTGAAGTCCGTAGTGCCCTGTGGTCCATTTTTGGTGCCCGTGGGGCATTTTCGGCCCTGGGGGAATTTTTGTGCCAAAGTAAGACATTTGGGTTTTAATGCCCCACGATCCTTGGTGCATCCTTATGCAAAGTATAATGCTCGAAGCACTTTTCAGTCTTGAGGTCCATGGTGCCCTTTGCTCCATTTTTGGTGTCGTGGTTCATTTTCGGCCAATGGTGCAATTTTCGTGCCAAAATAAGACTTTTTTTGTTTTGGTGCCCCATGATCCTTGGTGAATTCTTATGCATAAAAAGCCATAATGCTAGGCACACTTTTCAGTTTTGCGGTCTTTAGTGCCCCGTGGTCCATATTTGGTGTCTGTGGTGCATTATCTGCCCATGGTGCAATTTTCATGCCAAAATGAGACTTTTGGGTTTTGGTGCCCTGTTATCCTTGATGCACCCTCATGCATAAAAAACTATAATGCTCGAAGCAGTTTTCAATTTTGAGGTCTTTGGTGTCCTGTGGTCCATTTTTGGTTCTCGTGGTGAATTTTCAACCCATGGTGCAATTTACGTGCCAAAATAAGACTTTTGGGTATTGGTGCCCCGTTATCCTTGGTGCATCCTTATGCACAAAAAAGAATAATGCTCGAAGCACTTTTCAGTTTTCAAGTCTGTGGTGCCCCATGGTCCATTTTTGGTGCTTGTGGTGCATTTTCGACCCATGGTGCAATTTTCGTGCCAAATAAGACTTTTGGGTTTTGGTGCCCCATGATCCTTGGGGCATCGTTATGCATAAAAAATGATAATGCTCGCAGCACTTTTCACTTTCGAGGTCCGTGGTGCCCTATGGTCCATTTTTGGTGCTCGTGGAGCATTTTTGGCCCGTGCTGCAATTTTCGTATCAAAATAAGACTTTTGGGTTTTGGTGCTCCGTGATCCTTAGTGCATCCTTATGCATAAAATGCCAAAATGCTCGGAGAATTTTTCAGTTTTGAGTTTCATGGTGTCCCCGGTCCATTTTTGGTGCCCGTGGTGCATTTTTGCCCCATGGTGCAATTTTGCCCCATGGTGCAATTTTCGTGTTAAAATAAGACTTTTGGGTTTTGGTTTCCCGTGATCCTTGGTGCATCCTTATACATATAAATAACCATAATGCTTGTAGCACTTTTCAAATTTGATGTCCGTGGTACCCTGTGGTCCATTTTTGGTGTCCGTAGTGCATTTTCGGCCCTTGGTGCAACTTTCGTGCCAAAATAAGACCCTTGGGTTTTGGTGCCCCGTGAACCTTGTTGCATCCTTATGCATAGAAAACCATAATGCTCGGAGTACTTTTCAGTTTTGAGGTTCGTTGTGCCCCGGGGTCCATTTTTGTAGCTCGTGGTGCAATTTCGGCCAATGGTTCATTTTTCGTGTCAAAATAAAATTGTTGGGTTTTTTTACCGCGTGATCCTTGGTGCATCCTTATGCATAAAAAATTATAATGCTCAGAGCAATTTTCAGTTTTCGGGTCTGTGGTGCCCGGGGTCCATTTTTAGTGCTCGTTGTGCATTTTCGGCCCATGGTGCAATTTTGTGCCAAAATAAGATTTTTGGGTTTTGGTGCCCCATGATCCTTGGTGCATCATTATGCATAAAAAATGATAATGCTTGGAGCACTTTTTAGTTTTGAGGTTTGTGGTGTCTCGGGGTCCATTTTTGCTGCTCGTGGTACATTTTTGGCCCATGGTTCAATTTTCGTGCCAAAATAAGACTGTTGGGTTTTGGTGCCCAGTCATCCTTGGTGCATCCTTCTGCATAAAAAACAATAATGCTAGTAGCACTTTTCAAATTTGAGGTCTGTGGTGTCCCGTGGTCCATTTTTGGTGCTTGTAGTGCATTTTCGGTTGTGTGTGCAATTTTCAGGCCAAAATAAGACTTTTGGGTTTTGGTGTCCCGTGATCCTTGGTTCATCCTTATGCATAAAAAATCATAATGCGTGGAGCATTTTTCAGTTTTGAGGTCCGTGGTGCCCCGTAGTCTCTTTTTGGTTCCCGTGGTGCATTTTCGGCCAATGGTGCAATTTTTGTACCAAAATAAGACTTTTGGATTTTGGTGCCCTGAGATCCTTGGTGCATCCTTATGCATAAAAAACCATAATGCTTGGAGCACTTTTCAGTTTTGAGGTCCGTGGTGCAACGGGTTCCATTTTTGCTGCTCGTGGTGCATTTTCGGCCCATGGTGCAATTTTCATGCCAAAATAAGAGTTTTGGGTTTTGGTGCCCAATGATCCTTGGTGCATCCTTATGTTTAAAAAACAGTAATGCTAGTAGCACTTTTTAAATTTGAGGTCTATGGTACCTTGTGGTCCGTTTTTGTTGCTCGTAGTGCATTTTCGGCCTTATGTGCAATTTTCAAGCCAAAATAAGACTTTTGGGTTTTGGTGCCCGTGATCCTTCGTGCATCCTTATGCATAAAAAACCATAATACTCGGAGCACTTTTCAGTTTTGAGGTCCGTGGTGTCCCGTGGTCCATTTTTGGTGCCCTTGGTGCATTTTCGGCCCATGGTGCAACATTCGTGCCAAAATAAATTTTTTGGGTTTTGGTGCCCCAAGATCCTTGGTGCATCATTATGCATAAAAAATCATAATTCTCGGTGCACTTTTCTGTTTTGATGTCTGTGGTGCCCCCTCGTCCATATTTCGTGCCCGTGGTGCATTTTCGGTCCATGGTGCAATTTTTGAGCCAAAATGTGACTTTTGGGTTCTGGTGCCCTGTGATCCTTAGGGAATCCTTATGCATAAAAAATCATTATGCTCGGAGCACTTTTCAGTTTTAAGGTCCATGGTGCCCCGTGGTCCATTTTTTGTTGCATTAGTGTATTTTTTGGCCCTTTGTGCAAATTTCGTGTCAAAATAAGACTTTTGGGTTTTGGTGCCCTGTTATCCTTGGTGCATGCTTATGCATAGAAAACAATAATGTTGGGATCATTTTTCAATTTTGAGGTCCGTGGTGCCCCAGGGTCCATTTTTCGTGCACGTGGTGCATTTTCGTCCCATGGTGCATTTTCGGCTCATGGTGCAATTTTCGTGCAAAAAAAAGACTTTTGGATTTTGGTGCCCCGTAATTCTTGGAGCATCCTTATGCATAAAAAACCAAAATGCGCGGAGCACTTTTCAATTTTGGGGTCCGTGGTGTCCCGTCGTCCATTATTGGTTCTTGTGGTTCATTTTCGACCCAACGTGCATATTTCGTGCCTAAATAAGCCTATTGGGTTTTGGTGCCCTGTGATCCTTGGTGCATCCGTATGCTTAAAAATCCATAATCCTCGAAGCACTTTTTAGTTTTGAGGTCCGTGGGGCCCCGTGGTCCATTTTTGGTGCTCGTGGTGCATTTTCGGCACATGGTGCAATTTTCGTGCCAAAATAAGACTTTTGGGTTTCGGTGCCCCATGATCCTTGGTGCATCCTTCTGCATAAAAAACCATAATGCTCAGTGCACTATTCAGTTTTGAGGTCCGTGGGGCACCGTGGTCCATTTTTGGTGTCATGGTGCATTTTTGACCCATTGTGCAATTTTCGTGCAAAAATAAGACTTTTGAGTTTTAGTACCCCGTGATCCTTGGTGCATCATTATGCATAAAAAATGATAATGATCAAAGTACTTTTCAGTTTTGAGGGCTGTGGTGTGCCGGGGTCCATTTCTTGTGCTTTGGTGCATTTTCGTGCCAAAATAAGACTTTTGGGTTTTGGTGCCCCGTGATCGTTGTTGCATCCTTATGCATAAAAAACCATAATGCTCCGAGCACTTTTCGGTTTTGAGGTCTGTCGTGCCCCATGGTCCATTTTTGGTACCCGTAGTGCATCTTCGGTCCATGGTGCAATTTTTGAGCCAAAATAAGACTTTTGGGTTTTTGTGCCCCGTGATTGTTGGTGGATCCTTATGCATAAAAAACCATAATGCTTCGAGCATTTTTCAGTTTTGAGGTCCGTCGTGCCCCGTGGCCCAATTTTGGTGCTAGTGGTGCATTTTCTGCCCATGCTGCAATTTTCGTGCCAAAATAAGACTTTTGGGTTTTTTTGCCCCGCGATCCTTGGAGCATCCTTATGCATAACAACCTATAATGCTCGAACACTTTGTAGTTTTGAGGTTCGTGATGCCCCGTGGTCCATTTTCGGTACCTGTGGTGCAATTTCAGCCATAGTGCATTTTTGTGCCAAAATTAGACTTTTGGGTTTTGGTGCCCCGTGATCATCCTTATGTATAAAAAATCGTAATGCTTTAAGCATTTTCCAATTTTGAGGTCCGTGGTACTGCGTGGTCCATTTTTGGTGCCCGTGGTGCATTTTCGGCCATAGTGCAATTTTCGTGCCAAAAGTGACATTTGGGTTTTGGTGCCCCATCATCCTTGGTGCATCCTTATGCATAAAAAACCATAATGTTCGGAGCACTTTTCAGTTTTGAGGTTCGTGGTGCCTCGTGGTCCATTTTTGGTGCCCATGGTGCATTTTCGGCCATGGTGCAATTTTCGCGCCAAAAGTGACATTTGGATTTTGGTGCCCCGTGATCCTTGGTACATACTTATGCATAAAAAGTCATAATGTTCGGAGCACTTTTCAGTATTGAGGCCCACGGTGCCATGTGGCCCATTTTTAGTGCCCGTGGTGCATTTTCGGCCCATGGTGCAATTTTCGTGCCAAAATAAAACTTTTTCTGTTTTGGTGCCCCATGATCCTTGGTGCATCCTTATGCATAAAAATCCATAATGCTCGGAGCACTATTCAGTGTTAGGATCTAAGACCTTGGACGATGTCCAACCCCTCGAATTTCGGTTTTGATGATAACAATTAAAGGATAAATTTTGAAGTATCTAATGATCTTGTTTGAGTGTTATAGGATTTACGTCGTCCAATGCCGCAATGGTATTGTATCTCTCAAACCTCGACGTTATGTTTTAATAAGAAAAGCGTCCAAATGTGTTTTGTAAGAATACTACAGTCAGCGTCCAATGCTCCTGTGAGAGCAAGCGTCCAATGACTATATAACCCACACTGTAGTTTCTATCTTAAAAAGTAATATAATAAGGCAATACGTTTTCAATGGTGATTCTATGTAATGCAACGATTATTCTCTCTCATTCTAATATGTCATTCTATTTGATTTTTCGAATAGTATTGAACAAGAAAAGAGAAGCTTCTCTCTGCAGAAAAAGTACAAGTAGGAGAGGCGCTACATGTACGACTGTCTCCTCTAACTCTCCACCCTAAGTCAAAACGTGACAACGGTCATATGCTTTGGAGAGAACCGCTCTTGGCAAAGGAACAGATCCCACAATGGATACTTTGCACCAAGCTGCCTATAAATAGAGGAATGAGCTCATGTATCAGACTGACGAAAAATTAATAAAGAGCTGAATCTCTGTCAAAATGACTGGACGATCAACACTTAAGCAAAACAAGCTTTCTACTTAGCTTTGCTAAGCGATTCTGTGTATTCGTACTTATTGTAATATCCTCTCTATAGAGAGTTATTCTTTCCTTCTATACTCAAACAATTATGTTTGGAAAGCCAGGAGTGGCTTAGTGTTAAAGAATACTTGGGTTTGTTTTAATCTCAGGGGGAGATTAAAAGTGTGCCAGGAGTGGCCTAGAGAATACTTGTAGCCAGAAGTGGCAAGGTTAGAATACTTGAGAGTAATCAGATCTTGATTAGTAGAACCCTTCAAAAGTTTTTGAAGGAGAACTGGACGTAGCTCAGTTGAGTGAACCAGTATAAAACTAAGTGTTCTATTCTCTCGCTTTCCAGCTTATGTGCATATCCCCTAAACTATCTCTTCAACATGCTACGAAAGTGTTTCTTTACACATTTTATCTACGATAATCTTTTACGTGTGTTCTAACGAAAAGCGAGAAAAAGCAGTTTTATTGGACTATTTCTTTTGAACCGCTGGACGACAGCATAATCTTCTGTTTTACTAAGTTCTTGTAAAACTTAAGATATACTATCTTCACATTGGTTAAAGTTTTTCGAAGAAATTAGAAACACACTATTCAACCCCCCCTTCTAGTGTATTTCTCTGTATTTCAGTTGGCATCAGAGCTCGGCCTCTTGGGTTGAGTACTTAGCAGTACAGAGGAAAGATCCTAAGAAAGATGGAAAATGAGGGACAAGCTGTGAACAGACCACCACTCTTCAAGGGTGTCAAATATGATTACTGGAAACAAAGAATGATAGCATTCTTTGAATCTAGCCATATTGACATGTGGGAAGTTGTGGAGATGGGCGACTACATTCCACTTGATGTGAACCTCATCGAAATCCCAAAAGCTAGATGGACGGAAGAGCAAAAACAAAGATTTTATCTTAACTCCAGAGCTAGAAACATCATCATGTGTGCACTAAGCGAACAAGAATACAACAAGGTGCACAGTCTCAAAAGCGTAAAACAAATGTGGGACACTCTTGCGTTAACGTATGAGGGTTCCACCTAGGTAAAACGTAACAAACTCAGTCTCCTTACTCGTCAATATGAGCTGTTTAGTATGGAAGAAAACGAGGACATACAAAGTATGTTTGGACGGTTTCAAACCATACTAAATGAACTTAGAGCACATGGTAAAGATTACAATAACTATGAACATATTGACAAAATTCTAAGAAGTTTGCCTAGGCAATGGAGACCACAGGTTACAGCCTTGAGAACAAAAAAGGAACTGGACGATGTATCCCTAGAAGAACTAGTGGGAACTCTCAAGGTGCATGAACTAGAACTGCATCAAGATGGTGATGGTAAGAAAAATAAGTCTCTGGCGCTCAGCGTCCAAGAAGCCAAGGAAAGCATCATCGTCCAAAGCCATGCAAGCTTAAACATCATCAGACGAACAATATGAAGATGATGACTCAGACGAGAATGATGAACTATCCTTTATATCCAAAAGGATACATGCTATGTGGAAGAAGAAAGGTGGATCCAGATGGATAAACCTAAACAGGAAAGGCTTCAAAGAAAAGAAGGAGAAGAGTCCAATCGTATGCTACGAATGCAAAAAGCCAGGACACTTCAAATCATAATGCCCAGATCTTGACAAGAGCAAGGACAAGAAGAAGAAATTCTTCAGCAAAGGAAAGGGAAAGAAAGTTCTGATGTCCACATGGGAGGACCTGGACGATGACTCATCATCGGATGATGGAGAAGAAGAGGAAGCACACATATGTCTGATGGCAGACACTTCAACAGACTCTTCTGAACCAGAAGAAGAAGATGAGGTTGGCTTTAATGACATAGATTCAATTCAAGAAGCTTATCATGAACTACTTTCAAACTCTTCTATTTTGTCAAAGGCCTACAGAACTTTAAAGAAATAATCCAAATCACTTTCAAAAGAAAAAGAAGCTTTAGAAAAAAATGTCAGACAACTTGAAAATGAAAAGGAGGATTTACAGAAAAAGTTTACAGAGCTCTCAAAGAAAAATTAAATTACAAATATGGAGAGGCGAACTCTCTGGAATGATGCTGCTCGAGCCCATAAATCATGTGAGGATTTAAGGACTAGAGAAAGAAATCTTTCCATAGAGATTCAAAATCTCAACGCAGAAAACAAAAGGCCAGTTGAGAAGCTTCTGAAAGTTGAAGCAGATACTTCCTTAAGAGGTCAACCACATGATGTTGTAAAACTTCATGAAGAAATTGACAGCCTAAAGAAGGATCTGTCAAACTTTGTCAAGGACTCTGACAACCTCAAAAAGCTTTTAAAATATGAAGGTTGTAAGAGACCAAATGACAGGTCAGGACATGGATATAAGGGAAAGAAATATATTCATGACGAGGAAACAGATGTTTGCTACTTCTGTGGGAAACTTGGACATATAACGTCCAAATGCAGACACATGCCTAAGAAGGGAGCATTCAATGCCCTTCGAGCTAATAAAAAAGGACCTAAGTCAATTTGGGTACCTAAGGATAAAATTGTTCCTGTTGCAGACATGCTTAACAGCAGGAAAGAAACTCCAATCATGGTACCTGGACAGTGGGTGCTCACATCACATGACAGGAGAAAGGTGTATGTTCCAAAGCCTCCTACCCAAGACTGGTGGGACAGTCACTTTTGGAGGGAGTCAGAAAGGGATGATAGCTGGCGTAGGTAAGATTGGTATACCACCCTATCCTTGTATTGATAAAGTTCTTTATGTTAAAGGTCTTAAACATAATCTACTTAGCATAAGCCAATTATGTGACAGTGGATATGATGTTGCCTTTAACAAAGGTGAATGTACAGTCAAAAACTCTGATGGATCCCTTCTCTTTACCGCAAAGAGGCAAGGCAATCTGTATAAGATTAAACTTGGGGAACTATCAAGTCAAAATGTATCATGCCTAGTTTCTGTACAAGAAAATCATTGGTTATGGCATAAAAGACTTGGTCATGCAAGCTTGAGATTAATCTCAAAGCTGAATAGGCACAACCTCGTAAGAGGACTACCAAGTATGTCATATAAAGATGATCTTCTTTGTAAAGCTTGTCAGAAAGGGAAACAAGTGAAAAGTTCTTTTCAAAGTAAAAACATTGTTTCCACTTCTAGACCTCTTGAGCTGTTACATATTGATCTGTTTAGACCCACAAGAGCAGTCTCGGTAAGTGGTAAAAGATACAGATTGGTTATAGTGGACGACTATACTAGATGGACATGGGTCTTATTCCTATCCCACAAAGATGAGTCCTTCAAGGCCTTTTATAACCTCTGCAAAAGAGTTCAAAATGAAAAAGGAGTATGCATTACTTCTATCCGAAGTGATCATGGGGGAGAATTCGAAAACGAAAGTTTTCAAAGGTTCTGTGAGGATAATGGTATCCTTCACAACTTCTCAACACCTAGAACACCACAACAGAATGGTGTAGTTGAGAGGAAAAATAGGTCACTTCAGGAGATGGCCAGAACCATGTTGAATGATAATTCAATCCCTAAACACTTCTGGGCTGAAGCAGTGAATACTGCCTGTTATTTACAAAACAGAATCTATATAAGGCTGATATTGAAAAAGACTCCATATGTATTGTGGAAGGGTAGAAGACCCAACATATCCTACTTCCATCCATTTGAATGTCAATGTTTCATTCTGAACACTAAGGATAACCTGGGAAAATTTGATTCTAAGTGTGATGAAGGAATATTGCTTGGATATTCTGAAACTTCAAAGGCATACAGAGTTTATAACTCTAGAACCTTAGTTGTTGAAGAAGCTATCCATGTGAAGTTTAATGACAACAAGCCTGATAAGGAATTATCAGAGCTGGACAAATCATTTGCAGATCTCAGATTGGACGATGCAAGTAAGTCATCAGATTCGTCCAACCATGATGTCTCAGTTGAAGAGTCAAATGCACCACTGGATGGTCCAGTTGCAGAACAAAGAGAACCAACTAGACGCAACTGGCAAATGAAGAAACATCATCCACAGGAGCAAATCATTGGAGATCCAAAAGATAGAGTCAAAATCAGATCTTCACTTCAACGACAGCAAGGTCACACAGCATTCATATCTCAAATAGAACCTAAGACTGTGGACGATGCCTTAGAAGATGAAGGCTGGGTCAAATCAATGCAAGAAGAACTTGACCAATTTCAAAAGAACAATGTCTGGAAGCTAGTAGAACTCCCCAACGACAAAGAAGCTGTAGGAACAAAGTCGGTGTTCAAAAACAAGCTGGACGAAGCAGGTAATGTTGTGAGAAACAAAGCAAGGTTGGTAGCAAAAGGTTACTCACAACAGGAAGGTATAGATTATACTGAAACTTATGCTCCCGTTGCACGTCTAGAGGCAATTCGCATTCTACTATCATTTGCAGCTCATAGCAACATGAAGTTATATCAAATGGACGTAAAAAGTGCATTCCTCAATGGACTCATAAAGGAAGAAGTCTATGTGGAACAACCCCCAGGATTTGAAAGTGATGCTTTTCCAAACCATGTTTTTAAACTTAACAAAGCCTTATATGGGTTGAAACAAGCCCCTAGAGCTTGGTATGAAAAACTCAGCTCATTTCTGTCAGAAAATGGTTTTTCAAGAGGAAAAGTAGACACTACATTATTTTGCAAAGACTACTCTTCTGATTTTATTATTGCACAAATATATGTTGATGATATCATATTTGGTGCCACTAATGAGTCTCTCTGTGAAGAA